>VZSR01001299.1:14869201-15055506 GCA_013398615.1 Brachypodius melanocephalos
AAAAAAAAAAAAAAAAAAAAAAAAAGGCACGCATACATGTATTTTTCCGTGTGTGTATATATGGAATATATCTACGTATATATATAATATACGTGGAATATTTATAGGGGGATATATATTATATATGTATATTCCAAATATAAATATATGGAATAATTTTTTTCTTTGTGTTTTCCAACTTGCCAAGGGAGCCTGTGATTCTCCCACTGCATGTGCTTGATGCCACCTCTTGCTCTCCTCCTGGCACACATTTAGACGGGTATACACCGAAATAAATACCTACACACACACACACACACACACACACACACACACAATCGATTTCGACTCCGCCTGAACCAAGATTTGCAGTCAAAGCCTCCCTAAATAAAATCCATACGTTATTGTTGGGGATGAGCGCTCTGCCGGCTGCACAGAGGAAGCTGAGGATGTTTTATTTGCCATAATTAAACTGCCTCTCGTGTTCTGGAAAGAAAACCCACCCTCCCTGCCCCCGCCCCGGGGAAAAGTTGCCAATAATCAATAATTCCCCCTTCGCCGGCTGTGAAAACACGGTCTCAGAGAGGCTCTTTTTTAATATCACTGTTGCAATCTGCGATTGCAGGGAGGGGAAGAAAGCACCCTCCGTCTTGATCTCCCCAAATCAGGCGCTTTGGCATTGATCCTGCGCTTTGTGTGCGCAGAGGATATTCGCTTTAAAACGATTTCCATTAAACGCGGGCGCCTACATCGGGAGGATCGACCTGATGACTTTGTGGGAGCGCTGGGGAGGAACAGAGGGGATGGGGGGGACCCTCGGAAATTAAAATAATCGCCGCCCCCCACCCTCTTTCCCCCGTCCGCATCTTCCATTCACCCACATCAGGGGCTTGGAAATAAAGTCAAAGCCAGACCCCAACAAATAGCCGCAATTGTAAATTCCTGTCCGCTACAACCAAGGTGCAAAATATATTTATAAAAATATATAAAGCACGTGGAAGAGGAGAATTTTAATTAAATCTTACTGCGGCTCTAACAACATCGAAGTGATATTTCATTCGGAGCCCGCCTCTTGCTTGTGTTTTATAGCGTTTTCTTGCCTCTGACTTTTTTTTTTTTTTTTTTAAATATTAGACGAGGTACAGAATTATAAATGACTCTTTCCTTATCTGTGCTGCTCACATATCCAGGATCAGAGGAGCTGATTAAGAAAGAAGTCAGAGGCAACGTTGGATTCATAATGATTCGGAATAATGAATCCTTATCTCTGCTTTCCAGATTATCACCCTTTCAGCTCCCAATGTTTTGTTACATGGGATAATTTATTGCATCTAATACATCACAATGAATCTGATGGCGGAAAGCGATGGGCAACGTTGGGGGAAAAAAATTCGTGGGTCCTTATTTTAGTTTAGTTTCATCCTGGGGGCAGCGAAACTGATTTTTTTTTTCTTTTTTAATTGAGAAAATATAAGGTAAATCTGATAATAATAATAAAAAGAAGTTGGAGGAGGATGATGAGGCGCTTTAATTAGTGTGTCACTTTCAGACTGAAATTAAGAAAATCGACCGGAGCTTCTCCTCTCGGTGGCTCCGAGATCCTAATTTTACATGATTTATTTTTTATTTAAGGGGGATATAATGCATCATAAACATTGACTAAAGCACGGAGCTGGGTTAAGATAAAATACAATTTGCTTTTTTTCCTTTTTTTTTTTTTTTTTTTTTTGAAAGGGAGAGCTGCCAATAATGTTCTTTTTTTTTTTCCTCCCCGCCCCGTTGCCAAATAAATACATGCATAGCAAAAAATCGATAAGATTTCTGTGAGGAGTCTCTCCCTTTTCTCTTCCTGTGTCTCTGCTTTTTTTTTTTTTAAGACATTTCTCATAAACTGGAGAAACTCCGCGTTTTGCTTTGTATGCAAATGAACGCTGCGTTGTGTTTCTGGCTGCAGAAATGAAATAGGGGATGGAGGGCGGGGTGGGGAGAAACATCCACCTGAAATTATTGATATTCGTGTGCCTGAGGAGGGGAAGATCTGCTGATATTTTGCTGGATTTGAATGTATTCGTTTGAATTCCTTGAAGGGGAGCAGCAGCCGGGCTCTGCCTCCTCACCTGCGTGGGGAAAAGCTGCATTTCAAACATTTTCTGTGGCGAATAAACCCCCTTTGCTCCATTCCGAGGGATGGAGGGGAGGAGGGAGGGATTCCCACAGCAGCAACAACTCAGCCCAAAACTTGATCTCAACAAAAATCACCGCAAGGGTCAAACCCGATAACGGGGTTTGGGATAACCTCCCCGAAACCCTGCGAGGGGCTGGGGGATGCTCCCGACCCGTGCTAGAGCATCTCCACCTCTGAGAAAATGGTGCCTAAAATCCTCTTCATGGTCACTGTGCTGCGTCTCGATTGGGTTATTTTTGGATTAGGTGGTGGTTTGTTTTGTTTTTCGGGTTTGTTTTTTTTTTTTCCCTTTGTGTGCAGCCACTCCCGATGCTAAAATTTCGGGGGACAGGTGCTGGCAGCTCCATTCTGGTTTAAGTTTCCCCTGCTTCTTCTCATCCCTTCCTGGCTCTCATGGCACAGGGACGGTGTTTAATCATTAACCAGGTTTAGCACGGTCCTTTTTTCCAGGAAGTGAGAGCCGCTTCTAAAATGAGGCTGAAAAAATAACTTGGTTTTCCCTTTTGCCTAAAGGGAAAGGTTCCCACCCGGGGTCTGGAGCGGGGGGACCCCCACGCCGCCCCCTCCCCGCTCGAGCTTCATCGTTTTACATGCGGTGTTTCACAAATCCCATCCAAACGCTAATCTCGGTTTCCTTACTCTTCCTCCTCCCTATACTCTGTGCAATATTTGTCGAGGAATTTCAAGTATCAATTATAACCGCAATTTTTGATATCCCCCCCAACCCCCAATCTGAAGTGTAGATGATTTGATAGGAATATACATATATATAATACCAGTTCTCCCTCAGATGAATTTATTGGACCGCGTCCCACCCTCAGCTGAACATTCAATATTCCAGCATTATCTCCACACTTAAACTCGCTTTCTCCATTTCTGTGCCAAGATAAATTTGCATAATATTTGCAGTTGTAATTAGCTGATGAACATCTCCCAGCCTTCCCCTTTGTTTTCCGCGCGTTTGGTCTTCAATTGATGCCACTTTTGATCTTTAATATTACAGGATCCCGATAGAGCATTTTATATCTTATCTGCAGCGCATGAAAGTCGCGCAGAAAGGGAGTGAGAAGGGGGAAAAAAATGGGGAGAAAGGAGAGGGAGGAAAAGGCACTGAACGAAGCTGAACTAATCAGAGTTTCGAAAGGTTGTTTCAGATGCCTGAATCCGCAGTTACGGGCCAAATGAGATAAATGGTGAAATTAGAGCCATTTAAAATAACACAGGGCTCGATCAGGTGAGGTACCGCCAGCATCTCCAGCATCTCCGCATCACCCGAGAAGGGCGCCGCGGGCTCCGGCGGCGGAGCAGGGATGGGGACAGGGGGTGCCGAGGTGGGGATGGCAGAGTGTGCGTGTCCCCCTCCAGGCTTGGGGACCCCGGGGGGACGCGCCCTGCCCACTTTTAGGGACGCGAGCACCAAAGTTGAGCTTTTTTTTTTTTTTTTTTTTTTTTTTTTTTTTTTTTTTTTTTTTTTTTTTTTTTTTTTTTTGGCGCGGGGGGCAGGGGGAAATGTGGGGAAGATGCTTTTCCTCACCCAAAACTGGGTCGGGAGCAGCCGGTACCCCCCGACCCCCGCCCCCCGGAGCACCTCGAGTGAGCCGCCCACCCCCAGGGTCACCTCCGCTGGCAGAGTCGGGAGTAAAGGATGTTATCACGTCGGGAGGGTTATTAAACCGCTAATGAATGAGTGTCTGTGAGACTCTGGACGGGCTGGAGAGACTGCGGGAGGGGGGTCGTGGGGAGAGGAGGCAGAAAGGCTCGATCTTCATGCCAATCTCTGGAACAAATAGCTAACATTTAACGTTTACACCCTGCTTGGCGACGAACTGGCGCTCCACGGACCCCTGATCCAGGCTAAAATGTCCAGAAAGCCTTTGGAGAGAACAAGTTCCTAGCTATCAGGTTCTTCTGATCTCTCTCCTCCTTTCATAGGGCTTTGGTTTCAGGCTGGACTTGTCCAATGTCTGCTTTACCGCTGCGCGCTCCTAAATGAGTGTCAAGGAGGTGAGTATCAAATAGCAGAGAGGTCAAGGCGATTTGGTTAACCGTTGGCTGGGCTGATGGCTTTAAACTTGTGTGGGAGGCTGGGGATGTGGCAGGGGGAGGGAAGGGAAGGGGGGAAGGAGTGGGAGCAGAGGGGAAATAAACCCAAGAGAAGTGAAAGCAAGGAGGGGGAAGGAAGAGGGTGGTGGCTTGAAGAGTTCCCCTAAAAAAGCCAGGGTCAAGGGTTTCACCATGGCGAGAGCTGTGGAAACTCTGGGTAGAGAGGTTATTGGTGGCCCTGGTTATGGTGGGATGTCTCTGTCCATCAGAGGGGAGTGTGTGTGTGTTTGGGAGCACTTGGGAGCATTTGGGCGACGGATGAGTTTTGATGGAATCCACATTTGAGCTTGTGCAGGCTGGATCCTGGGTATTTTCTGTGGGATGAGCTGCAGGGTGTGGGTGGGTGCACCCCAGATGAGTGGGTGCAGCCATAGGGGGTGGGAAACATGGGGGATTCTGTAGTGTGTGGTTGAGGGGTGGGTCAGCACACTGAGCTTGTGCTGGGGGAAAACCCACAGGTGCATCCCAGAAGGTGCAGTAAAGGGTGAGGGAGGGAAGGGCTGAGCCTGGGTGGGGTTTGTGATCCTGGGTGTGATGCTGGGCATGAGGGCTCTGTGGGCAGGTAGGACCCTGCCCAGGCAGGGCAATACCATCAGGGTGTTAGGAAAAACAGAGATGTCCGGGAGAATTTTCCTGTGGTGATGGAATGGCAGGACAAGGCATGAGAAGAGTCCATGCACAGATGGAATATAAAGGGATGGTTGTGAGGTGACCATGGCTGTAACTGTAGAATGTAGGATGAGATGAATTGTGGATGTGGGATGAGCTGTGCAGGGATGCAGGACCAGTGTGAGGGGCCAGGTGTGATGAGCACAGGGAAAACCTGGGGCTCTCAAGAGCTGGGTGGCCCAGCAATGCTTTCAGGGGGCAAATCCCTTCCCTGATGGCTCTTGCACTTCCCAGCATGAGGGCACAGCAAGCAGTGAAGAGATCAAAGCAAAATTCTACTTTACCTGTAATAGACATCTCCTCAAAAATAAAATTTAAAAAAAAAATAGGGAGAGAGAATTTCCTGGAAGAAAAACTTTTCTATTACTGAAGTGGCCAATGAACAGAATAAATACTCAAGGCCTTTTCCAGCCACACTCCTCAGCTCCAAGGCCACACAAGTCCTCCCTTCCCTGCAATCATATTTTGCTCCCAACATTAGCAGAAAACTCACTCTGGTCCCAGATAATGTAAAGCTCCTCAGCTGAACCAAGGCAAACAATGGCCATAGGAAATGTGTGCACAGCCACACACGGCTGAGCAGCACCAGCTTTGGAACCACCACAGAGTTTGCAGTAGCTGAAACCAGGAGGGAGTTTAATCGTGGGTTTGCTTCCCTTTGCCCTTGACCTACAAGTCGCAGAGCTCAGGAGTGCAGTGCTGGCAGAAGAAATTCAGGTGAAGCCACTGGGACTCTCAGGATAAAGCTGGAGTCCCCATATTGCCCTGGATTTTGCATTTTGAATGTGTTATAAGGGAAACTCTTTTCCTTCTGCTCTCTCTTTTGCAGGTACAAGAGAGACTTCAGGGGGTTCAGCCCCTGGGCTGTCGTACAGGAACAAGGGATGCCATGATGGACATTTCAATGGAGCCTGGTTAGGACAGGAGAGAGGATGAGAAAATTTCGGGATCAAACAGGCATTTTGGATTATTAAAAAAAAAAAAATTGCTATGGGTTTCATTGACTTGGCTGCTTGGGGCACCACAGAGCCCAGCAAGTGTGGGCATCACAAAAGTGTGTCCCTACAGAGAGGTGTCTCACGTGTGTGCTTGGACACAAATGTACAGGGAATGTGTGCAGGGGGTGCTTGTGCACGTGCACACCAGTGACCTCAGATATATTGTGGGTTTTATACACATATCTATATAAATATATGTATATTCCATAGGAGGCTGAGAGCCATAGGTCTCTCCACCACGCCTGCATACACCCACATCCATACACCCACCGAGGTGGCGTTTCCGGAGACATTCTCAAATAGAGCAGTGTAATTTCTCCGCTGATTTTGATTGACATGCTGTCCCTGGGATCATGTGTTAATCCCTTCTTCACTCAAGCCTTTTCATAACTCATTTCTCTCTGCTAGATGGAGACTCTGATGGTTACCGAGGCAACGATGATAGCACTAAGCCATTTCCCTCTCTGCACGGAGACCATTATTCCGCATGCATAGGCCATTTGCAACAAAGGTCGCCACAAAGTCATCCACAACACAGCACACGTTTATTAAACTTTTATTCTTTCTTTTTTTTTTTTCTTCCCTCCCCCTAACAGGGAAACTAGCCAGCATGTGTACAATCTCTCTCACTTTTTTTTTTTTTTTTTGAGATCTTTGTAATATAGGTAATAATAACTGCGGCAGATATTATTGTTCCCAAACTATATATCACTCAGATCAGGGGCTTAGAGTTCCTGGTCTAGAAAGATCATGCTTAGATGGTGAGGTTTTGAACCAATGATTCCTATTTGTCTTTTGTTCTCCTATGAAATAGCAACTTTAATAGCAGCTGGAGGAAAAAACAGCCGACAGCAACGATATCAGAGCGGTGTGAGGTGAATATTTGAATGTAAAACCCACACAGAGCTTTGCACAACCAAGCACCTCCCAAAACCGAATAACCATCAGCAATGACCACCTCTTTTAATTTAATTTCTACCTGGCTCCTTACCTGGGCTTCCTGGCTCTGGGCATAAGTTGAAGGGGGTCTGTCTTGTGGAGTTGGTCCCAGGGTATTAAATGCCAGCTCTGGCTCTACAAGGACAGAGTTGAAGTGCTCTGGAAAGGCTCCCTGCTAACCTGAGGTGTCTCTCCCCACCAATGAGGCTTTGCCCATATGGGGCCACGCTGCTGGATTTTATTTCAGCCCCATCCTTCTCCCCTGGAGACCGAACGCGATGCGACGCTTTGGGACGGCTTTTAGCCAGCAGCCCTTTCCCACCGGGAGCGGCACGGATGGAGGCACAAATGCCTCCCCGTGGATTCGTGGATTTAGCACTGGAGTCAACCTCAGCAATGTTAGAGACCTCTGGAGCCTGTGTTTCCCCAACCCCACCCCCTGCTCTGGTGGGTCTTGCAGGCTGATGGAGAGAGGACGAGCGAGGGCTGCTCGGACAATCCTGCGGCACCGGGGCTGCTGCGGATGTGAAAGAGGAGGAGAAGATGGCCCACGGTGATAAGCTCCCAGGAAATTTCTATGGTGCCTCCTACTCTTCCCTGTCCAGACAGCTCCAGCTCTGCTCTGGGCTCTTATCTCTCTGTATTGCTGCACCTCTCTGGCCTCCCTCCTACAGAGTCCTGCTCATCTTGGTGCAAACACACTCCTAATTGCACTGACCTGCCCCAAAGCCCTGATCCCATCTGCCCTCTCTGACTCCCAACACTGGCTTCACTGGTTCTAACATCTATTTCATTTAAATGCTTGATGCTGCCTCCTCAAAGCCCAGTCCTGGCTATTCCACTGCTCCTCCCTTTATCTTCAATTTGGAAATAAGAAAAAAAAAATCAATTGACAACCTTCAAACATTCAGTTCACTTTCCTGGATACATGGAGATGCTTAAATGACTGGGAAGTCCACAAGAGCCCAACCTCTGCAAGTGCATGAAGTGAATCCTGTGCTTCTAAAGGAAAACACCTTCCATGAGTAACCATCACTTGGAGGCAGCCACGGTGGTTTCCAAACCAACCCCTGTGCTTGTTTGCAACATTTCTGTTTTGCAAGACATTCAAGTAGTCTGAGACAAACAGGAGTTGGGGTTAAACCTCCCAACCTGCCCTTTATCTGGAGAATCACTTTCCCACTGAGATACAGCCATGGCAGAGGGGGGTGAAGCCCCGCTGGTCCAGCTGACACATGGAGGCTGGTTTATGGTGTGAGGTGGCTCCTGGGGTGCTGGGGTGCTGATTTAGCACAGGTGTTTGAAGAAAGCAGCTGCCCTGGATCCACAGGGGTTGGTGTCCAAGGCCTGTCACTTCCACCTTTGTGAGCTGATGTGGAGCCAGAGTGGGAATTGTTCCACTAGTGTGGTATTTCAGTGAGGGGATCGGAGAGGGATTGATCCTGCAGACAAGGTCCTGCTGTCAGGAGGATGCACTGTCTCATGGCACTTTTCACTGAATTCCCAAACCATATCCAGCCATTCTGAATAAAAGCCTGTTACCTGCTAGACCCTTTTCCCCAGCCCCTGCACCATCCAGCACCTTGGCTGCTGTTGCATCACTCCTTTTCACAGAAAGTCTCCAGCATATGTGCCTTGATATTAAAAAAAGGGGTGAAAAAATACATTTATCATGATTCCTGCTCATAATGAGCTCTCCTATCTCATTCAGGGATGCTTGAGGCCAGGAATTGCACAGGGATATTTACTTGTGATGCAGCCCTGGGATGGTGCTAGGACTTTTGAGCGAAGCGTGGCAGGTATTTCCAAGCCCCCTGCACTAATTGATGGGCTCTCTATATATCATGCCAGATAAAGGGCTCTTGCACAGTAAATGCTGATGTTTAGAACATCCTGATAGTGTTTTGTTAACAAGAAGATAACAGGAGAGCAAGATACGTTTGTTTAGCTGCCTATAGATAAACCAAATAGGGTCTTTGTTAAGTTTTCATGACTGATGGCAGGTACTAAATGTGATAAATAATACCCCAGGTCCTGATTGGAGCTACTGTAGCACAAATTCCAACCCACCCACTGACGTGTAAGGGAGGATGGAGGGGTTAAAGGCTACAGGAATGAAAATCTGGGATTTTTTTGGGGTGGCAACCCCTTTTTTCTGAACTGACAGTGGCCTGCTATGGCTTTTGTAACATCCCAGCAAAGTGGTACCCATCAGAAAAGCAGAGAATGAAAAAGATGCTGGTAATGAGGTATTTATGGAAGCAAAAGCGTAGAGAGAAGACAAAATTTTACAAGGAGAGGGTGGCATTGGATGGCACCAGCCTAAGATCAGTGGTGACCTGTCCTCAGAGGCTCTGCACCACCTCATCCAGGATGGGATGCTTCAAGAATCTTTGGAAATCGAGGGTGAGCAAGGTTGTGTCGCAAAATCCCATTGAACAGATCCCGAGCATCCTTCTCCCCGAACCCCAGGAGGATGCTGAGTCAAGGCAGCACCCACCTCCCTCCCAGGTTTGCCTTCCCAGGGTGCTTATTAGCACTTCTCCCCAAACCACCTGCTAATTGCAAGGTGGGTCACTGCCAGCCCTCTTACAAAAGACAGAATTGTTATGGAGAGGTGATGGGGGAGCCCTGAGTCACTGGAGAAGAGGAGCCACGGGGTCTGCCCACGATGCTCCCCAGTGGTGTCCCAGAGGTGTCCCCACGGATGCTCCAACCTGCCAAGGCCAGTGACAGATCCCCAGCAGGGGGAGAGCTGCTCAGCCAGGCTTCCCAAAGCCTGCAGCTGCAAAACCTGTCCAGGTTTGGAAGCCAGGCCATGAAACACCCCAACTCCTCTCAGCTGTTGGAAAAGATTATAATTACAGTATCTTCAGCACCATCTTCCCTGAGAAGCCAGTAATTTGCTCCCCTTTTGTTTGTTTTCTTCTTGTTTCATGCTTTGTTTCCTTCTTCTCGTGGCTTTTAGGAAAGGAGGCTGCAGGAGCTGCACTGGGCTGATGCTAAAATCATCCACGACCCTTGGGTTGGTGCCCTCCTGGTGCACCCTGCTGAGGAAGAGAGGGAGGAAGGCTTCAAGCTCGACTCCATGAATGAGAACCTCTGGGATGCTGTGATTCTCAGCTCCTGTTCTGATGGAGGTGAAACCAAAAAGCAGCCGTGGCACCCCCAAGCTGGTGCTGGTTTTGCACAAGAGCTTTGATGCCCAGCTGGGTGTCATGTTTTGGCTCCCTAGGAACTGGGAATGAAGAGCTCAGTGCCCTGCTTTTCACTTAAGAACGGGATGGATCCGTGAGGAGGTTGTGCACTCTGGGTTTTGTTTTTCTATCCCAGCTCCTCACATGGGTATTTATTTGTTGGGTTTTAAAAAAACTTTTAAGGAGATGCAAAGGGCTGGAGAAGGAACCACTGAACTGCATCTGTGTGGTGTCCCAAATTATATTCAAAAATACCTGGACTAGTCCTGCTCCTTGCCTAGGAAGAGACCAAAAGCTGCTAAATTCTACTCCTGCTTGACACACTTCTCTCCCATCCAGAACCAGGGCCATGCCAAACCCATTCTAAATCCAGAAAGAGCCACAGTTCTCCCCAAGTAGAAATACTGAAAGAGGATGGAAAATTTGCACTCAAGGCTGAACATTCAAACACTCAAAGCTTGGAAATTGATTGATGGGGTAGAAACTCTGCCCCACAACTCATGGGGAAGATCCTAAATTTGCATTTCACAACCACATGCAATGTGGGACTCACTCTGTGCTTCCGAGCATCAGAGCCAGCCCAGAGCCACGGAGAGACGTAAATGAAAAGCTCGTGGATCTTCCTGAGACAACTTTGAACAGGCATCCAAAAAATGAATATGTTTTCTTCTAATTAGGAGTGTTCGTTATATCTCGTGGTGATCTACAAAACAAGCCACATGCCAGCTATTGCTGGTACAAGCACAACAATTCTGACTGTGGGAAAAAAGTATTTCCAGGCATGTAGGACACAAAACGTACTAAAGGCATTTTAATGACACTTTAATTAATCTCTAGGCATAGGTTAAACAGAGAATATCTAAAAAGGTGTGTATGTGTGTGGGGGGTAATAAGGAAAGTTAGGACTCAAATCAAAAGATGCTTTAGTACCTGCATATGTTATTAAATATAATTATATTAATTTAAAATATCCCCACGCACAAAAAATGGTAAACTGGAATGAAGGTTGCAAGCAAATCTCAGTAAATCAAGCCTGACAAAAAAAAAAAGTATCAGAAGAATGTTATGATTATCATACAAACAAAAACAAACCTGAATAAATTTAGAGTTAAGGTGAGACTTAAGAAAAGAAATCCAAAGGCACTAGGTGTGGAAAATCATCCAGTAAAGGCAGTTAAACCACTTCAACTCAGACATGGGTTACAATAACCTAAAGAAAAAGCAAGTGTGGATTTAGAAACACATTATCCTCACCCAGGACCACAGAAATGGAAATGTCTTTCTCAGATATCTGTTGGCTGATAGAGTTCATTGCATCCATTTGGGAGACTCACTTCCAGTTTGCTCACTTCCAGTTTGCACAGTCCTGTCTGTGCAAACACTCGTGACAAAGCAACTGGGGTCTCTGCAGAGGTTTGGTTCAGGAAGAAATAAACCTGATTTTACCCCAGATCACCACTTCCTGCCCAGTTCTTGCAAGGGCTTTGCTGAGCTCTATTTGCATTGTATCCCAGCTGTGGTTAGAGGTGCGTCAGGCAGCCTCGGGGGGAGCCCATGCACAGACATCTCCCCGTGCCTTTGGTTTGGAAGGACCTTGCAGAGGGATCCAGACTTTTGCATGGCAATTACAGGGAGATCTTGGCAGCTGAGCCCTATTTTTGGGATAAAAACTCAACATAAACTTGTGCCCCCAGTGACAGGTTCATATAAATGTGCCTGGAAAAGTACCTGGAGAAGTACCCAAGGATGAAAGAGGCTCAAAGGTGTGTTCTGCAACAAATGCCACTATTAAAGCAAGGAGTAGCTGCTAGAGGGGATCTCAGGCTTGGAAAGCAGAAGAAAATTTCCCTTCTTGTACCACCAGGTGACCCCAGCACAGACAGTGCCCCTCCTGGCCTCAGACAGCTCTGGCCCCACTTGTCTGCTTGGCGTGGATGGGAGCTCAGAGGTGCCTGTTCCCATCCTGGCTGTGCCCCCGACGTGCTCTGTGACCTGGCACAAATCACGTCACCGCCCTGCTTCAGTTTCGCTGCTCGTAACACCGGCAGAAAACAAATCAGTCCTTGTTCACGGAAAGTGAGTGATGCTCACCCGGCCCCAGGATTTCTCCAGGCACATCTGATGGGAACTGTCACAGCTTTTGAGTCCCCAAGCCATTAAACAAATGCCAACGCTGAGTAGTTACCTGGTTTTATTACCCTCTCCCAGCAATCACTGGGGACACCCAGCTGCCTTGCCCAAACGCACATATGGGAATGGAAAAGTGGGATGTGCTGCACAGGGATGGGAAATGTGACTGGATATCTCAGGTCATAGAAGCATAAAATGGTTTGGGTTGGAAGAGACTTTGAAGATCCTCCTGTTCCAATCCTCCTGCCATGGGCAGGGACACCTTAACCAGGTTTCTCCAAGCCCCATCCAACCTGGCCTTGGACACTTCTAGGGATGGGGCATCAACTGCTTCATGTTCCAGTGCCTCATAAACATCACAGTCAAGAATAATATCCTAATATCCAATCTAAATCTACCCTCTTTAGGATAGAAAGTTTGGAAGATCCACCTCCAGAAAATTATAAGAGGCACTTCTCTTGCACAGAGGGCAAATGTGGTGTCAGACAAGTAAA
The DNA here is from genome assembly GCA_013398615.1 of Brachypodius melanocephalos. Lineage (NCBI taxonomy): Eukaryota > Metazoa > Chordata > Aves > Passeriformes > Pycnonotidae > Brachypodius > Brachypodius melanocephalos. The sequence goes on from VZSR01001299.1 coordinate 14,881,896, forward strand.
AGTGAGGGACCCATTGAAAGCAGCAGGACACTTCTGATTGAGATAAGGATAACTCAAAATGGAAGTAAACAGCTAAATTACTACGTTATTGCAGAAAATCAGAGTACCTTGGGGAAGGCAATGTCAAGAGCATGCTCAGCTCTGAAACTATTTTGCAATGTGTGCATCCAAGGCTGGATTCATACCGGAGGCCTGAGCAATATAATTTGGCAAGTGTTAACTCTATGACCAGTGCATGCCATCCAGAAGCCCGAAGAAAAACAAAGATGTGATGCAGCTCTGCAGACATTTAAGCATGGCTTTGGTAAACAGAGCGGGTTTAACACTCACCAGAGCCTCAGGCACGGGCCAAGGTACTGGCTCCTCCCTCCACCCACCTGCACACTCAGTGACTTCTATAAAACTTGGCCCAGTGGGAGCTCTGGAAATTAATTAGGTCCCCCCTGTGTCTCTGCACCACCCTCCTTCCCTGACACCAACCCAGCACGCTTGGTTCTGCTCGTAAACACCACCAGACCACCAACCAAGACCAACTGAAAACGAGGAGGCAGGCAGGCATCCCAAGATCTGTACCCTGTTAAAATCCCAGGGAATGCTTTCCAGCGAGCCGGTGCAGCTCAGCTCTGCCAACATGGGCACCTGGGTGTGGGAAGAATGCTGGCAGGGCGATGAACTCATTAAGGTGGAGCTCTGTCACCACCTCCTGCAGGAATCCGAGATGAGCCCATCGCTGGCCGTGTCCTTGTGCAAGCGGGTGTAGGAAGGATCAGTCACTGGAGCTCCGCGCTCGCCGGCTCCGCGCGCCGGAGCCACCCGGAGAAACAGGAGCCCTTTCCATGTAAGAGAACTGATCCGGCTGATATCGAGTGACTCATTACGGGCTTACAAAACTTAAGTAGACCATAGCGTTGCTCTCTAGTAGTGGGAACTTCTTGGCTTGAGAGGAGGATTTGATACCAGCCAAAAGCTCACCTTGGGCCTTGCTGGCATTAGCAACAGCAGATCTGCCTTGTGAGGTGCTTGCAGGAAGTTGCACACTGCTCCTGTTTTTACTCTAAAGAATTAAGTTTTCCAAAGATGCTGGGCAGGGAGAACTGGCCTTTAAATGAACACCAAAGACTGAAATGGAGGTGAAGAGGGGTGAAGGCAGAATCAAGCTGGACAAATATATCTACTCAGTGTTTTCTCAGTACCTTAAAACATTTCACTCCCCTTCATCCTTTTCCCATCCAAGCTCTTTGAAAGAATGAAAATATCTCGTTGATTAGATTATTTAGAGACAAATGTACACACAGACAGTGACAGGACACAGCTTTGAACTAAGAGAGGAGAGACTTAGTTATTAGGAAGAAAATTCCTGACTGTGAGTGTGCTGAGGCCCTGGCACAAGTTGCCCAGAGAAGCTGTGGCTGCTCCCTGGAAGTGTTCAAGGTCAGGTCGGAAGGTGCTTGGAGCAATCTGGGATAGTGGAAGGTGTACCTGCCCATGGCAGGGGGGTTGGAATGATTTTAAGGCCTCTTTCAACCCAAACCATTCCATGATTCTGTGATTCTATGATCTTCCAAATAGCTAAATAGTCCTCTTAAACACATCTGAATTGGAATCACTGTGACTTGGGTGCACAGGGCAAAACCAGCCCAACCTTACAGCCCCCACAGAAGTGTTTTTGTAGCCAAAATTTGCAGACAAGAGAAACCACAGACAGAGAGAATCAAATGGATCAGGATCTGCTTCTGAAGAGGCTGGTAGGCAGACGTTTTTCCCAATTTTAAGGGACACAAGAATTTTGCGAAATAGATCCTTGTGATCTGATTAATGCAAGTAAATGAAGTCTTAATAAAGGTTAAGTGGGTGCACAGCAATGGTTGCTTGAGCTTTGCCATGTTTGCTGTGAGACCTCCAGGTAGACTTTAAAATAACCCCAGTTAGGATGGGCTTGTGGCACATGAAGTTTACATTCAGTGACTTTGGAAGACATTTCTCCATTGCAAGCTGTCCCCAGACTAAAGCATCTTCATGTGACTCTCTCACTGGCTCAGCTCAAGACATTGCACAGGTCATGGTTTTATTCCCTAAATATCATCCCACATATTAGAGAGCTATGACTCCTTTGGTGCAATCTTCAGCATGAAACCAATGAACATCCTTGCTTTGGGACTTTTTTTTTTTTGGTCATCAATCCTGAAAACAAAAATGCAGCATTTAGCCAGATATGACTGTGAGGGCTGGAGGGATGTGGTTCCTCCTAAGCTGTGGCATTGCAAATCCAATCTTTTAGAGACTAGTGGCACTGAGAGCCAATGGTTGGGCTGGGTTATTAGATACCAAGGCAAAGGCCTGGATTTTGGGCTTGACTGAGCATCTGTCTTTGCAGAAAATATAGAGAACAACAGCATCACTTCATCCACAGCATCTTAATACATGCCAGCTCCAAGCACCAATGCAGGCATTTCACAGCCCAAAAGGCCCAGAGAAGGCAGCTATTGTACGAATTATGAGAGACGTTTTTTGACGTCCCCCAAGTAATTTTAAGCAAGAAGCTGTTTCTCAGATAAACTCCACCAGATATCCCTGGAAGCAAAGAAGAGCTAGTAGGAAAATAAGGTCTTAATGTGAGCTCAGCTCAGATCCTTTCACAGAAAAGCTCGAAAGCAGTGGAGGAAAAGAGTTGGTTTCATGTTGGAAAAGTTATTGGAAGAGGGTCAAGTAAACCCTGCAAAGCCAAAGGATCTCTCTGGTTCTGGAGGGTTGTAGATGGTTTCCAGCTCCCAACCTCAATGAAAACACATTTTCAGCTGAGGAGTGGGTTCAAGGAAAGTTCTGCCACTGGGGAATCTCCCAATGGCTCTGTAGTTTTATCCAGCCCTTGTGAAGGGAGTTATTGTTATTTAACCCATGGGAAGGTCTGGGCTTCACAGAGCAGGAAACGTTATCCTCCTCCTGTGCATGGAAACTGGGACACGCTCTGAGCTTGCACAGAAACACCACAGCAGAACTGAGAACTGTGCCCAGCTTTCTTGGTAACAAGACCAAGTTTCTCCCTTTGAATCCATGCAATGGTGACCATGTGCACAAGAAAAACCCACAGCAGATGTGTATCCCTAAAAAGACAATTCTTACAGCATTTATCAAAAAAGGGGTGTAAATTACAACTCAATCAAAAATAAACAACTGTACACTATTTTCTGTCCCTATTTCCTAATCAATTTATGTAGAAGAAAAATAAAAAATCTATTTTTTCCCAAATCTGGATGCCAAATTAAAAAAAATCCACTGCAAACAGTGCCCAGTCCCACAACTGGGGAGGGATCAGCTTGAAGGAAGAAGGATGAAGGTCACCTGCACACAGTTAAGCAGCAGTAGCATTGGAGGCCCCAGGTGACACCAGGGCTGGTGACACGCCATCAGACTTGTCATTAGTCCTACAGTAAGCAAATGACAGGCACAGTGAGATGCTGGCTTAGGGAGGAATTGACAGGCAAGACCTTGGAATTTGTAAACCAAATTCTTGCTCATGATAGGTGATGAAACCTAAATCTCTGTAAATGTGTTCCAAGTCTCCTTCGTTTTCCCCTCGTTTAGGCAATAAAATAATCTCATTGTTTTCTGTTTGGTTTTGTAAAGCTCTTTCGAAGTCCTTATGGGAGCATTCACATTGAAAACATAACAGGGAATTGTGTTCATATGAAATAACTTTCTCATTGTGTTTTACAAATTGCACGGAAAATCCTCCATCTATCTCGGGTTTTCCTCACATTTTGTTTTCTGAAGAAAATTTGCCTTCTTGATCAAAGCTTGAGGCAGCAATCACTGAACAATAGAAAGGTTTGGGTTGGAAGAGACTTTAAAGATCATCTATTTCCTAACAATATTGCACCAAACCTCAACTGTGAGTATGCTTGGTGTCACCATGCTGGAATGGAAGTCCCCACTTGCTCAAGGCACCCAGCAGCTGCTGAGCTGTGTTGGCTTTGGCATGGGCCACCAGACACCCAAGTTAAGGGGCCAGGACTCTGGAGCAGACAAGGACTAGAAGGAAAATTTAAGGGGTGACTGCCAAGGGGAAATAGATGGTCTGGCAGCCCTCAGCTCTCCTCTCTCCCTTTGAGGAGCACCAGAGGATTTAAAGTCCTAGTGCAAAAGGTCACTCCATAATCCACTTCATAGAACCCTAGGATGGCTCAGGCTGGAAGGGACCTTAAAGATGATCTCATTCAACCCCTCTGCCATGTGTAGGGACACCTTCCATTAGACCAGCTCGCTCCAAGCCCTACCCAACTCTTAACACTGAAAGTTCCCAGGGATGGGTTATCTACCACCCCTCTGGGTAACCTGTTATTGTGTTTCACTACTGTCATCATAAAAAACCTTTTCCTTACACTTACTTACTCTGAATCAACCCTCCTTTTGTTTTGTCCTACCACCACAGACCCTGTCAAACAAAAAGTCTGACCTGCACTGCAAACCTTGAAGAGGCTGAAGCAGCACCTTTGAGGGGGAGCACCCTCGGCTCGGCTGCTGCAGCTCACGATGAATGGTTTCTGCTCACAAGAGCCAGGTACGCGCTGTTTGCTGGCTGTAAATCTCCCGTTACAGCCTCCCCTGCCATACAGCACACATGGATTAATAGCAGCTTTTTACTTTTGAGGTTACAGCTGATCCAAAAGTCCCCAGAAGAAAGGGCGAGTTTCCTAAGCAGCATGACTGACAAGACGGCGAAGAGGGAGTTTATTCAGAGCATTATCTAATTCATTCCCCAGTGAAGGAAACTCATCTACTTTTGAGACTTAAAACTTCTAAAGAAAACTGCTATGATCTAAAGAGATTGGCCATAAAACTATTTGTATTGAAAACTTAGCCAGCATGCCTTTAGTGAACTTCATTCATTAACATTCTTCCTGGCAAGGTTTCCATATCTCAGCGTTCATTTTATACTTTAATTTGGTTAGTAGGTCTTTGTTTAATCGTCCTATTGAAAGGAGAACAAAGAAGGTTTAGGTGATACAGTGAAGTAATACACTATATTTTATCTCTGTAAAGCCCAGACAAAGTCAGCAGGCTCTGATACCCTCTGATTTGGGGGTTTTTTTTCCATTCCCTTTCTCTTCCAGGACATTTGGAATCACAAATCAGTTGCAGAGCATAAAGATCCTCACTGTACTTAGCTGTGGACACCGTTGGAAGAGAAACACCTTGTCAAGCAGAGAAATGATGCTGTGAGCACAACATACAGCCCCAAAGGAAGATTATCTTGGGAAAAGTGCATTCCCATTACTTTGGGGATGGACGCTCTGCTTTTACATCTATGCCCTCCAATAAGTAGTCAAAGAGTTTCTTCCATTTCTGAGCTTTGTGCTTACTGTCTCAGCATCAACTTCAGTTTTTCTTCTGGGTGCAAAACTCAATAACAAGCTGCAATTTTGCCTAATGACTAACCTGCTTCACAGCCAGCACCCAGCATAGCAACCCACAGGCACAGGCTGCCCTGGAGGAGGATTTACAGGATAAGGAGGATGAAAAACTCTCCAAACGGAGCTGCTCCCCAGCCCCAACACTGGCCGTGCGAGTGGGCAGCTCCTGGGCTGCTGTAAACTGACACAGCTCCAACTGACTCCAGATAAAAATCTGGCCTCAGAGTAACGGCAGGATTCAACAAGCTTTTCTCACGGAATAGTTTTTATGCTCTTTTCTTGAATATTTACGACCCATCCTCACTGTCCTGCTTAAATCCACTACACATTGTGCATCCATAAAGGGGGAAAATTGTACCTGTCTGCTCTTTATAGTGCACCAGATAGTGAGTTGTTTTCTCACTGAAAACTCTTTAATTCTTTGCTTTCTAAACTCTACACTAGTTCTACTCCAACCACCCAGAAGTAGCACTCCAGACTGATGCTCCTCATAAAGAAGTTGCATTTCAAGGCAGGAAAACCATTCAGAGACTTGGATGCTCTCCCACAACATCCAATGAGCACCAGCCCAGCCACCATGCCCTCTTCTCATGTATGGTGACGTTCAAAACACAAATCATAGAAGGATTCAGATGAACACAAATCCCAACCCTAAAATCAAGCAGTGACTCTAGGGAGTAGCCCTAACTGCTCCCTAATTTTCCATACACAAAGTTTTATGGAGAAGTAACCCAACCTGTGAAGTTACCAGCAGCAAATACAAAGGCCTGGGGAAGGAGCTGGGGTTGTTCAGTGCTGGGTGGGGCCAGGGTCTGTAAAGAAGGTCGAAGCCACATTTCTGGAATGATTATTCATTTATGCCACTGATTCCTGATCCACACCAGCATCAGTGAAAGGGAGGCAGGCTCAGCACCAAGCGTGGCTTCAAACTGATGACCCGGAGGTGAAGGGCCCCTTCTCCTGTTACTAATCCCCTCAGCCACACAAGCCTCCTGAAAATGATGCTTTGGTTTTATTGCCACAGAGGTCATTTATAAAATCATAAAAGCCAGGTTAAGAAATCAACCCAGCAGTAGCAAGGCCAAGCATGTAGAGGAAAAGCTGAACAGCCATTGAACGGGGCAAGTTCAGCCCTCCCATGGCATCCTGAGTAATTCAGCTGATTAAATGTGAGAAGTTCTGATTCATGCAGAGGAGGAGGAAATGCATAAACAACTTACCAAAAGCTAATTTCTTTATTATTGCAACCAGAAACGACCAAAGATGGCGTATTTTGTATGTCTGCACATTACATGTGGTAAAAACCAAAAATCAGCATTGCAACATCCAACAATTCAAAATAAAATAGAATTAAAAAATCAAACCCAAGAACTTTCTTGACTGGTAATTAACAGGGACGGAATATAAATGAGATGGCATTGAACAAAGCAGGTAACAGTGCACTTTTAATAAACCAATTTCATCCATATCTCCACTGATTTGCAATTTAACAGTTCTATCAGCAAAGCCTCATTTCCCTAACTAGACTGGTACTTTTAAAAACATGACTAATTCACTCTCATTAATATCAATTTGGATGCATTTAAAAAATAACTCTTAATATCTGCACAACAGGCTAAAGGGCCATATTTCTCCAACATCAGATGTTCTCACTGCATTGGTTTAAAATACAAATATCCCCAAATTAACCAATGCAATCAAAAATTGATTAGAAAGCAAAAGGCATAAATTGTTTTCAAGATTTATTGTTATTTAGCTCTGCATTGCACTACAATATCTAAAACTGACTTTTATTTCAGTTTCTCTGCACCTTCCCCTCACATTTTCAATGGGGAATGTGCCTGGTTTTCAGACTACTAGTCTTTCCAAGGGGTTACACAAAGCAGAGGAACACACCTGCATCTCCTCTACCTAAGTACAATGCTTTTGGCAAACTCATTAACCACTTGTTTAAAAAAAAAAAAAAAAAAAAAAAAAAAAAAAGGGGAAAAAGGAAAAAAAAAAAGTCCATTCCAGCTACAGATTAACATGCTGTAGCTGCCACCAGAAGTGCAGAGCCCCCCTGGCCTAAGCTCCCAATTCAGAAGGCATTTAAGCACATGTATAACCAAGTGTGGGAACAGGCTCGTTGAAGGCAATAGGATTACTCACTTCTTAAGAAGTTACCACATGTTTAAGTATCTGAATCGAGGCCTAATTATGGTGCTGGCCACCTCCTCGTGCAGGCACAGCTGGGGCAGAGCTCACCAATCCCTCACAGCCATGAGGACAGGCGTTTGTCACAAGGGCTTTTAGTAGCTCCTAGGTTTGTATTCTCGGGCAAATGACAACAAAAATCCTCAAGCCCTAAAAAATAATTAACAAAAAAATTACTTTATAAATATCAGGTATTTACACGTGTGAAAATCTTTTAATGGGAAGTGTTTTTACACACTGATGAAATGTACAAGAAATGAAAAGGTACGTTGACATAGACTTAAAAAAAATCAAACCAAAAATCAAAGTATAAAATATATTACAGGTCCACTGAAAGAAATTCACACGGAAGAAAAAAATTGACACAATAGAAACTTTTTTTTTTAAAAATAGAAGATATATCACAAAAGCTTGAACATGTTTATTTCATGTTAGTACTAAAAATCAAGGAAAAAAGCTTCATATATTCTCATCACAAAAATATTTACCAGCCACTTTTTATTTCCACATTATGATTATCTGGCTCAGCAAGAGTTGAGGCTGAACTGTATCCAGACTACAGAAATCATTCCAGAAGGTTGTCTCAGTTTACAACTTACTGCAATTTACATTTTCTCCTCCTCTCAGCACCTTACTGCAAAGGTTCAAGAGGGATTAATAACAAATCAAGAAAGAATAGGACAGATATCTGTATTTACAACATTCATCCGTGCTGCTGCCGAGCCACAGGAGCAGGAGCGGTCCCAGGAACCACCAAAGTCTTTACAGCGCTCTGTGCAAATTTCCCTTGGCAGGGGCAAAGAAACAGCATCAGAATGTACCAAAATCCAATGCCCTGGGCTCGGACAGTCTGGGAAACCCAAGAGCCCCTGACCAAGGGCATCTCCTCGCCCCGATTCACTGCAGAGACACAGCCCTGGCAGCCGCGGGAGAACGCGGGCACAGTGGATCCCTCCCGCAGCCGAGCCGGGGCAGGAGGTGCTGCAGTGACCGCACGATTTCAGTCCCCTGCCAAGCCTTCAGTGTGCCCTGTGCTTCCTCTTCTTGTGTTTTTTATCCTTCCTTTTGTTGGCACACTTGGAGCAGAACCACTGCATTTCTTCTGGCGGTGCAGCCGTAAGCCCAACGCAAGGCCTGTGAAGGACAGGAAAATACCACATCATCTCAGTGGAGTAACACTGCTTTTGTTTCTTACCCCCAAAAAATGCAACTTTCCAGTGGGAGACAGGATCTGGCTTTCAAATTAATATAGCAATTATCATGATCTTAATGAATATAATGATCAAAACCTAAGAAACCTCAAAAAACATGATCGAAACCTAAGAATTCTTGCTTTGAAACTAAAGAGAAATATCAAAAGGATACTCAGATAAAAAGTGTTATTTTAGTAGAAAATATGAGTGCACTTTCAGGTGTAGTAGACTAGATTTAAAATCATTTCAAATGCTTCTTTAACACATCTGCAAAAACCCTTATGATTTTATGAAGCTTTAAAAAAAATATTGCCTTAAAAGTGATTAATTTCCCCTAACCTTTTTATAAGAGCTGACATTTATATTACTGTTCATACAATGCTTCATAATTTGAACTGTCTATCTGTATACACTGTGCTCATAATCCTGTAGTTCTCACAAAATTACCGGAATCAGCAATATTTCCCAGCAGTTTCAAAAACAACCGTTATCACCAATGCCCATTAATTAAAAAGTAACCCTCCTTCACAGCTTAAAATCTGCCTTTTCAAATTTCAGAGCAACAGAGATAAAAATATCTTCCAGATTATTAAATTGGACACAGTAAAGCTATTTAAATATTCCCAACGTCATGAACTATTAGAAAAAAAAAAAAGGTTTTTTAATAATATAGCCCCAATCTGCCAGGCACTGGCAGAGCAGGATGGATGAGAGGAACTTACCAGTGATACCAATCATCGCAGTCATCACAACCTATCATTGGACTGCCATCATCTGGCTTGTTACAGCCAGGACAGATCCAGATCTGGTTACCCCACTCGTCTCGGATCTGGTGCAAAGAAAAGCAAAGTTAGCTGGTTTTCAGGGCTAAGCAGGCAGGAAAACTGACATTAAAAAAAAACACAACCAAAAAAATAAAAAGGTTTCTTGCTTATCTGGCAAAGCCATTCAGCAGCCTCTGTTGTTATGTGTGAATTCTCTGATCATGAGAGTTCAGTGTTACGTCTTAATTGATTTCCCTACACTGCTCATGACGACAAAATCATGTATTTTCGTGCATTGTCCTGTAAACCAGTAAAGCCAGTTACACCCCCCGACCTAAGCACAGGCATTCACACAGAGAGCCAGGGCTTAAGGACACAATTGCCTCTCTGTCTATACTTTAAAATTCGACTCTGTTAATGGCAAGCAGGAGCCACGGCAGCCTCCTGCGTAAGATAACAGTTCTTATGTGCATGTAAAATATACAGCGCCGTGTGTATATATTGCTGCATTACTTATTAGCCAAAGTCTTCAACTCCAACGAGCTGATAAGATCAGGATATAAAAAAAGTTGTTACTGAGTAACTTTCCATTCCCCTTATGACATTTATGTCGCAGTACAATTTACTAAAGGGTAAATGAAACAAGAAAGGCAGATCATTTACAGTACTGGGCAGCTGCTCACCAGGTTCATCATATGCATTTTTTTAAATGTTTATATCCTGCTTGACCCATTGTTTGTATTTTTAGATTTCCAGTGGTTCTTGAACAGCTCTTTGCTAAAAACATACACGCAAAATGCCACAGAATCCACCTAAAGGAGTGCAATTAACAACACAAAGTACAAAATGTCTGGGGCATTACCCTGACTCCATCACTCCTTTATGAAGATTTGCACATTATCGTTGAATCTCAGAAACAGAAACTGCTTTGTTCTCGGCTTTTGTGCATTTACACATATCTCAGGCAATAACTTTTTGCTATCTGTACAGCTTACAAACATGATATTAAAAAGTAGCAGATGAAAAGCCCCAAATGTTCTTAGTAAAAAAAAATAAATAGAAAAGCCACTACACGGTGGTCTGTACATCTTACACCACTTCCTGAAAAATCAATAGGAATGTACCAGAGCTGCAACCAACACATCACTCTTCCCTGATTCCTCTTAAAGCCCTGAATGTTCTTGTGGTTTAAAGCTCAAAAATACAAGTCTCAGGAATATTAACCAGGGAACAATCCCCTTCCCAACAGAGATATGGAATAGGCACCATCATAAAATTAACTGAATTTCCAAGCTGATTGATTGCAATAATCATTCCTATCTGCCATCTAATCTCACATCTGCAAAGTCATTTTAAGTTGCTGGAGAAGCATCTGCTCCCCAGGTGAAGTGTCTGGGCTCAGAGTGAAGAGGTCCAGAGGCATTTTGGTGGGATAACTCTGCTGGGGAGTGAGGGAACGCTGTGCCATGGTGCTGCAGAGAAGGGATGCTGTGGGATGTTGGGCTGAGGACTACAAAACCTGCCCGAACATCTGGCTGCACCCCCATCATCCCCCACCCCATTTCTGGTGCTGCCTGTTTTGGGCACTGGCCCTGCCAGCTGTAGGCAGCACTGCCAGATGTTGCCTCATCAGAAAACAAACATCCTAACTTTTCCAAACTTTGTTTTTCAGGTTTTTTTTTCCCCTGCAGAATGCCTGCCTCAGGCTCTCAGGAGCTGAAGAGGGGCAGGGTGGTCTATAATCACAGAAACCTCTGCCTGTTTGTTAAACAAGAACTGGGGCTGCTAAATAAGGATATTAAAAATATTGCATAACTTCTCATTCCTTAATGAGCCAAGGGTCATACAAGGAGGGACAGAGTGGGATTGCTGACTGCTATGTTAGTACAAACCACTGAGAGCTAATGAGCAGAGCACATGGACTGAGATGCTATCCAACAGGGAGATGTGTATCCTTTCTTTTTTAAACTATAAAATCAATTATAGTCCTGTCCTCCCCTGCAGAAGGGAGTTGTGCACCTCTGTCACATTGGCTCCACTCTTATCTCTTGAACAGCTTTCCCATGTGATCTGAAGAAAATCATTTTGTCTCTTGGATTTCCTTCATACAAGAGGCTAATAGTTATTAATAACTTTCTTCTTCCCCAAACTCTCTCTGAGCATTTTGACTTATAAATCTGTCACATCAGATATCTCTCTGCATGTGCACACAGTTGGGTCCTAATGCAGTAAAGCCTTGGTTTCAACTGTAATGTAAAACATCACTTTTCACAAGGGCCTGGAGTGATAGGACAAGAGGGAATTGTCTTAAGTTGAAGGGAAATAGGTTTAGATTGTGTATTAGGAAAAAAATATTTACAATATTTACAATAAAGTGGTGAGGTACTGTACAGGTTGTCCAGAGAGGTGGTGAACTTCCTATCCCTGGAACTGTTCAAGGCCAGGTTGGATAGGGCTCTGAATAACCTGGTCCAGTGGAAGGTGTCCCTGCCTGTCATAGGGGGGTTGGATCAAGATGGTCTTTAAGGTTCCTTCCAACCCAAACCATTCTGTGATAATGCATGGTTCTGTGAAAAGCAAAAATAACCTGGAGCTTCCACATGCCCTGAATTCTCCATTAAGGTGCTAAGAGTGCTACCACTGGAAGTACCTAGGCAAAGTGCAAGGTTTTTCCTTTTAAAACTAACATAATCTCTAAATCATTTCTTTTCATAATTACAGAAAAGAAAATGGGATGTAGAAGAGCATTTAGGAAATGTTACTCTTAAAGAAAATTTTGAAACCTTTGGGCACTACTGTAATAATGACAATAGTACTAGTGACTGTAATAATAAGAGTGACTGTGGGTTTACACCTGTGATAGCAAAGGTGAGGCTGTGTCCTGCACCTTAAGGATATGCAGAGCCTGTGTGACGTTGTCCAGTGCTGTAACTAACTCAGCAGTGAAATGTAGCAGCTGTTTAAACAGAGACCAGTAACATGATACAGCAGTTTAAGTCCAGCAGGAAAGCACCTTTCCATTAGAAATGCAGGGTAGATTTATACTAGAAATCAATACTAAAACAAGAATCATAAAAATTAAAAAAAAAAAAAAAAATCATGCATATGCTGCAATTCAAGCACGGGAAACTCTGTAATAAAAGTAAGCTTTAGGTGTTTTAAATGGTGAGATTTTTAAACTGCAGCTAAGCAAGGTGTCACCAATCAAGCTGGAATTTAGCCAGGACAGGGAGGATAACAACACTGCTACCCTTGTGCTGCTTTTCAAGGATCAGGAATGCTCAGGACTTCATTTCACACAGCATCTAAAGCAGGAATTTTCAGCAGCACAGCAAGCCTTGTCCTACCCAGACATATATCCACATTCTTTCAGGGAATGCAGTTCCTAAACCATGTTACACAAGAGACTTTTCCAAAAGAATAAAGAATGCTGGGGCCAAGTTCAGAGCACATGTCAAACACAGAAATGAAGTGTAGACTAATGAACAATCTACAGACTTCTGAGATGCACAAACATCTGCAATTTCTGTAGGCTGAGGAAACCAGGAAAGAGATTAGTGGACACTACACATTTCAAATGAGGGCTAAGTCAAGTTCTTGATGTTGTATGAGGGTTTTGTACTTTACCTGACTGACAGCAAAATCTATGGTGAGTCTGACATTTGAGGTTTCAATTCAGCACTTTTGAAAGCATCTATAAAAAGCCTCCACCTCCAAAAATAAGTGCTCTAGCTCAGTTAGCAGAAAATATTATATGTGATATAGTTGGATTTGTTAGAAGGAATTTAAATTTGGAGCTGGGAACCAATGAAAAATTCAGTCCAAGTTGTAGTGTTTCAATTGTTATTAACCCCTCAAAACAAGGGCTGGATAAACAGCAGTTTAAAAGAGAGCAACATCAGGAATCCAGGAACCATCAGTTTGAGAGGATGAGCCAACCAGGAGCTCACCAATTCCAGAGAGCAATGCCCCTGGCACTGAGCAGAGCATGGCATGTGTTACCTACCACGTAAGTACTGACGGTCTCGGTCACCACGCTCCGAACGGGAGCTTTGGAGCCTCCAGCTGCTGACACAGCTGGGGAGGGTGGTGGGATCAGGACTGGTGAGATGGTGGCCTGTGGAGGAGGAGGAGCTGGAGCTGGAGGAGGGGTGACATGAACAGGAGCTGGCACCGGTGACGGCACAGGCGGAGGTGTTTTGGGCCGCGCCGCGGGCGTGGAAGGTTTGGCCTCTGGAGCTGACACCACTTTGCTGATGACTCTGTAAGGACCAACATTGAGAATTGTTAGAGCTGATGAACGAGAACGCAACGATTGATCACTGATTAGAGAGAAAGAATATATAGAGCAGCTAATTCACATCACCCTGGAGTCACCAAAGAGGCCTTTTCAACCCCACACAAGGACTGTTGTCATTGCTGTACTCACCCATTTACAGGATAAAGCACGGAGCTATTACAAAGTGAATGCCGGGACAGCCTGAACCAGTCTGTACCTCACTGTCATATAAATACTCTCTGTGGCTTTACTAAACCTTGTTTCGTTAAGTTTTATTGCGTTAGCTCAATTTGTGGGAAATATTAGAAAGGAAAGTTAATCAGCTGTGAACAGCACTGATTTTAATCTTCAAACTGAGAGACGAGATCCTACATTAGGGGGTTCTGCAAATATTTGCTAGTTTGGTATTTCTTTCCCCAAATGTTTACGGAATCAGCAGTGGACCTAGTCAGGACAAATAAATGACGCACACTATACACTCAGCAGTTAAAATATTGCTACTTACTCGAGTAGCTGAAGTAGACAGGATGTAGCTCTAGTAAATACACTGTATAGAACAATCTTGCCCAGGGAGGGGGATATATAGAGGACCCAACGTTTATTAATGACTGTTGATACACAGTGCTATTGATGTGCATGCAATTTCACAGACAAGCCAGAAAAAGCCCTCACTACATGGCTCTAGGTTAGAAACATAAAGAGAAGGAAAAGGATGTTTTAAAAAAACAGAAAAAAAAAAAAAAACAAAACAATCAAAACCTCAAACAAAACACAGGATAGGTCTACCTGTTTCACCACATTTTGGTAAACCATTTACCTAATTTATTTATATTTGAATGGTAACTGTGGGAGTGCAATTGATTTGTGATGGGATTGTACAAAGAAGATGATTTAAAGAAAGGTTAGACATTCCAAGGACAAGGATCACTTAAGAAAGTAAAGAATGGAGACATCAGTAGAGAAACCATAACAAAAATCAAATTGCAATGACTCCTGAGAACCAGGAATGTCCAGCTCCACTGGACAAGTGGAGTTCAACTTTAGAGTTTATCGCAACTCTGATACTCCAAAGGCAGCATCACTACAATTAAAGACATTGTCTGAATTTCAAGTCAATAAAATTCCAAGCCATCATTTGAGAAAGGCTTGGAATTATACAGTACGTAATGCCTAGCTGAGATAATGGTGTTTTTTTCTCACAAGATATGCCACTTGCACTACAAAATCAGAGCTATGGCAAGTTAGAGTAAAAACATACTTAGGAAACAAGAGCAATGAGTTTGGTAGTCTTGCCTAACCTCTAGCCCAGCATCACACCTTCTTTGAGTGAACAGGAGAAGAAAATCAAAGAATGGAATTTAAAGGGTGATCGACGATTCTTCCATCACCAACACTGAAGACATTCACACTATATATGTCCCAGTGATTGCTTCAGGTACCTAACATGGGGCTCAGGCTCTGTATATGTGTCAGTAAGGTGCTAGACTGTGAGTCAAAGTGCAGGAGTCTTAATTCATGTCGTCTGTGACTTGCAGAAGGAAGGAAGTCTTACTATCATGCCATCGTCGGAGCAACCTACGCATCAACACCAGCCTCCTTCTCCTGTTAGTGGGGAGCATCCAAAACCCCACTGTTATCTCCCACCAAGGAAGTTTTCTCTCTGGCTCACGATGTGTTTCTGGTTCAGTGAAAGTCTCAGTGTGTGGCTCCTGGGGCTCCTGCCAGACTGGCCATCCCCAACTCAGATGCTTCTTCTGTGTCTTCCCCATTCCACAGACAGCCCTGACTCCCAATATCGAAGGCCTAGGACCTTGGTTGGTGACAACACTCCCATGGTTTGCAAAGTCATCCTCATGACTGGCGAGCCACCTCTCAATAAACAAACTCTTAGCTATAAAAAAAGCGAGGATAGGGACAGACAGCAAAATATTGGCACAGCAGAAATCATTTGGATGGTTTCAAACATCATTGCCCCTTCTTTCCCTGCCTCCCTCTCCTACCTCCTGCAAGTAAACAAAGTCCTGCTAGGAGTTCTTCAGGGAGTCAACCCTTCCCAAGTCTAGACTAAGAAATGTATTAGCTAATAGGGCTTTAAACACAACTTTGCACACACTGTAAACAGTTTGAAAGAAGTATTAGCTAATACAATTTGAATAAGAGTGACCATGCCCAGCTAACATATGAAATTAAATTACAGAATTTCTTGGTCTGAAGCCAGGTTCTCCTCCTGCACAGGGTCTTCGAAGCCACTCCGCTAATAACTGCAGAAGCTGCAAGGAACACCACATGTGAAATCTTCCAAAACTACAAATATTCATTAGCGAGCGACACACGCTCATCGATTGGCTGGCGTGCCTGAAGTGTGCAATTAGGACATGTTCAGTATATAGGGCAGCTCGTTTATCTTGATTTTAGAGCTCACTTATCAAAACAGGAGATCGGCATTTCGGAACACGCTTGGGCCTACCACTCCCTTGGGCTAATGAAGTTCAGAGACTTCAGACTCCAGAGTGGAGAAATGAATGGTTTTGTGCTACACCATCAGAAGTGATGGAGTAATCTCAGCGAGGGTGGTTTAGCCTGTCCTGAAGAAGGGGCTGCACACATGGCAATATGGAGGTGGGGAGAAATCAAAGGGAAATAGCAGTCCCACGACTAATAATTACTGTTACTTCAGACTTGGAGAGAAACCTGATATCAAAACACTATGTAAATGATGGCAAGATTTATAAGCACTGTTTTATAGACAGGAAAATTGAGGCACAGAGCACTCTGCAAGTAGGCGGCTCTCACTGTAGCAGAGCCTTGATCCACGTGGAACCTGAGTCCTGCTAGGATTCAAACTCTTCTTTGGGACATCATCATACGTATATTGTTACCTTCTTTCCCAAATGTGTTTTCATGTTCCAAAATCATCACTTAGTCTGCAAGGACAATACTATATGAAACAAATGTTCACCTCCTTCCCCACACCAATCCAAGAACTTTAAAGTTCTGAGGCTGAATGAGTATTTTTTGCAAAAATCAAACACAAGTGAACATCAACCACCACCAACACAATCAGAGTTCTGAGACACAAACTGCATTTCTCCGCAGGCTCCTTGCCTTGGCAACCACAAACAGATTCTACACTGAAAGATAAAAGGTCAATTAAAAGTTGTTTTTGAATCAAAACAGTTCCTCCAGAATAAAGGGGTGTGAGAAAACCTTTGGAATATATGTAGTAATAAGAGCCTCTGTAAATCATGACTACAGGTTACCACTCCCTTTGAAAAAAAACCCAGAATTAATGTAAACACTTTGTATATGATTGTGTCCAACCTAAATTTACTTTGGATTTCTTTTTAAATCCCAGCAGGAGCTGTCCTGCTCACAGAACCTCAGTGTATTTATCACTGAGCACATGTATTGATTTGTCACAGAGTGCCCGGTAGTAACAAGAAAACATATCTAAAAGTAATAAAAAGGGAAAAAACCTAAGAGATGTGAAATTTAAAGTGGAAGGACAGAAGGACAGAGAAATCCTCAAATACCATGATTACCAATTATTTTTCCACGGTCTTTTATAACCCCTTTGCTGAAAGAGCAGAGCTCTTAAAGCTTCCTGACAAAGGCATTTTTAAGTTATTTTTCTTCCTCACAATCTGTTCCAGTGCAAACAGCATTTCAACCTAATATAAGAACTTAATGAGATCTTCTATTGCCATTTCTGCTCAACTACAGCAAGGCTGTGTTGGGCCAAGACAACAGTGTGGAATATCTGAGTCTTAGCTGAGGAGTCAGATCTCATGGAATCAAAGATTTTCCAGTCCCAACCCCTCAGCCATGGGCAGGGACACCTTCCTCTAGACCAGGTTTTCCAGAGCCTCATCCAACCTGATCTGGAACACTTGCAGGGATAAGGAGTCCACCACCTTCCCTGGGCAACCTGTGCCAGTGTCTCATCATCCTTACAGGGAAGATTCAGTGCTTATCTACTGGTTTAAATTTGTGTCCAACACTACTCCAAGGGGGAAAAAAACCTTCAGGGAAGTTTTTCCATTTCTCAGGAGGGTAGTGTGAATGAAAACCCTTTTTAATCATCACTCCAGGGCAATCACCCTGTTCACAGTTATAGCTCCAAACCCAAACAGGATGAACACCAAGTGTCAGCTTGCAGGCAAAGTGCAAATTCTACCAAGATTTGAAGTGTCGCAACAGGTCAGTCGGTTTCTAATCGGCTCTAAGTGGCAGGAGCTGTAACACGCTACATCTGGAGCAAAATGAAGCTCCAAGGTGTGAAATGGTTTCCTATCTTTGGAAGTAATTTATGTGATTTCATTCTGATCCTCACGGCTGAAAGCCCCATTGACTGTTTCACCTAAACACAGGGGAAAGACGTGCACCAAAAGGAAATGGCTTTTCAGAAACAGGATATGGGCCACAGGGCAGAATGATTGCTATGGGGAATCAGCTCCAAAAAACGCTGTATCAGTACTTCGAAAGCTCTAGTAAAAAAATCACAGTAATCTTTGTTTCTCAGAGGCAGAGCTTCCAAGAAGCTGTTTCTCTGCCCAGAGGAAAAAAGTAACATTTGAAAAGTCCTAATTCTTTTCCGAACCCGTGACCCATTTTTAAGCAAGGAGAAGGAGCTAAATGGGTCTCTGTGTGTACGAAAATGACACTATCAACTGCACTGAAATAACTGAAACTGGTGTAATTCCCTTGGATTATCAACCATCATATTATCTATTAGCTTTGATATTCCCTTATTAATATAAATTCCTTGATGCTAGAAAGTGACATAACTATTTTGTTACTGAAAAATCTCACACCTGGAAGGTTGTTGCACCAGGAAAAACCTAAACACTCTAAGACCTATGGGTAAGACTGTCAAAATCAAGAAATTTCCATATGGTTTAGATTCTTCAAAGATAAGAGGTGATTCTGAAAATTTTATTCCAGCCATGGAGGAGAATCAGTGTGATTTAAGCTCTGTAATGTAGGCTAATTCCCATATTACTATTAGAAAGGGAAATTTATTTGCTGTTCCATGCCCTGCTGAATATTTTATTCTGTGCAAACAAGTCATATTGGCAAACAGAAGCTCCATGAGCATACTCTGTGACCAACTTTTGTGTTTGTAGAGTGCCAGAATGCACCAAACCCGCAATGGAGCCCCAAGCAATTTTGCAAGTTAAAAGACTTTAGCACTTTAACATCACCTGCCATGTGGTATTCTTCTCTACAAAGGAAAATGAACTTTGAGCACTTATTCCAAGGTAACATCCACTTTTCTGGGTGCCTGCCTCTCTCAGGTAAAGCATGTTGACCTTCAATGATGCACATGGAGCTCATCAGCTCATTCTCCATTTCAATGGAGTTGAGGAAGGGTGAGGAGCACCAGGAGCAGCTGAGGGAGCTCAGCATGGAGAAGAGGAGGCTCAGGGGAGACTTTATCTATTTCTAGAACTCCCCAACAGGAGGTGCAGCCAGGTGGGGGTAGGTCTTTTCTGCCAAGTAACAAGTGAAAGAACAAGAGGAAATGGCTCTAGTTGAGCCTGAGGAGGTTCAGATTGGATATTACAGAAAATTATTTCATGAAAAGGGTTAGGAAACACTGGAACAGGCTGCCCATGGCAGTGGTGGAGTCACCCATCTCTGCAGGGATTTAAAAGACATGTAGATGTGTCACTTGTGCACACAGTTTAGTGACAGACTTTGCAATGCTGGGTTAATGGTTGGACTTGATGATCTAAGAAGTCTTTTACAACCTAAATTATTCTATGATTCTAACATTATGGCAAAGCCCCACAAACGAGTGGACATTCAGTCCAGCTGACATTTCCAGCTAACTCCTTTGTTTTATGGACACATGCAGTGTTGAAATTGAATTACAGGTTTTCTACTGTTTATCTTCCCATTACTTTAAGTGAAACAGAGTTCTGCCCTCGGCCTTCACCCTCTGTATCTGTTACATCCAGAGTATTTCTCCCAACAACCACAAGCACCTTTCTGTTGATGACTCCTAAATCTCCCTCCCATTTTCTCACCATTCTGACTTACACCTCTGGATGGTTCACTGCCAGTCTGACAAAACAAAACTGAGCTGGTAGCGTGGCGTCTTGGTATCTTTCATCTTTTTTCTTCTCTTATCATCAATAACAAACATCTTCAATGTTAAAACCACCTGGCACCAACCCCTTCTGCTGAGTTCTCAAGAGCAAAACCAGAACCTGGTAAAACATGTTTATGTCAATCAGCTCTTTGCAAACTTTCTCTTCTATGTTCCCAGCAAACTGCCTTATATTGTCATTTGTTTTGGGAAATGTTATGGGATGCATGATCTAGGAGCTTGCCCATAAACCAGTCCCATAGCCACCCTTTTTGGTGGGAACTAGTATAGAACATGAATTGTATTAAGTACCAGAAAATTGTATCAGTATGGGTTTAGAAAATCTTCAAAGCTGTAGTTTTCAGCTTGTTACCAAGCTAATTTTTAAAAGAAAGAAGCAAGGCAGACGGTCCTGGACTTAAGAGACTCTGTACAGCTAAAGGTCAATTGCTAACAGGACAACTTCACTAAATTCAGGTAGGACCATCTGTTCTCTTGTGGCTACTTCTCTATGGTCTTCTTGTCCACATCCAGCACCCACAAACTATTCAACAAATCCTTGTGTCTATGGACTTTCCTCACTTTTGTTTAAAAACCTCAATAAAAGAATTAATAAAAAGAAGCACCTCTGTCAAAGACAAGAACAAATCAGTACCTTTCTCTTACAGTCATCCTCTATAGAAAGTTTATTTTTCAAACAAATACCCATCTGCCTTTCTAATCTTTCACATATATTTGACCAGTTTCTGTTGTGCTTCCTAAGGGCAGCTGCTCATGGCCATTTACACAACCAATTCCCTCACGTGTTTAAACCTGCCTGAAGTTTTTTTTTTTTCAAATGTGGTATACAGTACACATTTTTTTTTTTACTCTTGAGCAATAAGCAACAAAATCAAAGAATCTCACAGTAAGTTGTCTTGTTTTCTAATGACTCAAGCCTTTTTATGGATTCACTTTTGGAGTCATCACCCAATGTGGCCAGCAGCAAAATGAAAATAATTTGCCACAGACTACTACCTGCCATAAACAGGATAAATAATTAGTTGGAGTAGCTTCAGTAATTAAAAAAAATAAAAGAAAGAAAAAATCCTAAGGACTACATCTGAAGTTGTAAATTTAATTCACGCTCAAAGAAGAAAAAGCTGTGCTAAATCACCTCGAGACATCTAAATAAAAATGATCATTTACTTGGTTTGGTAAAAGGGATATGGTATTCTCTATTTTTTTTTTTTCATGTAAAAGTTGCAATGCTGCAGCAAGGGAGAGGCTGGGGAACCTCCACCAAAGTGAAAGAGCCTTTTGGATGGATACAGGACCACACATGGGGATTTTACAGCAGGATTTGGGCCAATATGTTACACTAAAAAAGAACAATTGGGAAAGGGATATGAATCATAGCTGAGACAGTGTCTTCATTAAAATACATTCAGCATTTAAAAAGGCACCAAAAATCAGTCCTCCAGCTCTTATAATTTCAAAGACCACAGAAAGAGAAATGTGGGTATGTCAGTAAATACACTCACAAAGATTGATGAAAGCTGTAAAGATCACTGGAATTCCTTCAGCACACCTTGGAGAGGAGCAAGATCATTTTTCATTACTCTGCCTCCTCACTTAGGTGGTCTATTGATCATATCAAAAATGATTTCAGCATTACATGCTCTTTTACAGCAGAAGTTGGATCGACACCCAGAGCAGTAGTTCTGTCAACGCACAGTTAACACGGCCCTTCCCTGCTAAAATAATTGGGATGCCCATTAGCACAGCAATAAACACAGACTTTTACTACTTGCTCTCTATTGTTTAATTTTCCCAAACAGTGGGTAGCCCTTCTCCATTCTTCTCCCTGAAGTATGACTTTTTTTTTTTCCTCTCCTCTTTAATTCCTCAATGAATTCTCCTCCGGAGCCTTCCCTTGAAATAAGCAACGTCTGGCAGGGTAACCAACACCGCCCACAGCTGTGTCCCACAATAGCCCCATGCTGCTGCCACTCTGTCTGTCCAAGGGTTTGGTCACGGTGCCTTAACTGCTCCAAACACTGCCCTTATTCATGGAAACGTGCAGAAGGAGGGGCTTCCAGCAGGATTCCTTTACCTGTTTCCCCACCACAAAACAGCGCAATAAATGGAATGGGTCATGAGCTACTTGGCTGGTAATGCAAACCTAAGGCTTGACAAGTCAATAAAAAGCCAATCCTTCCCTCCCCAGCCACACATAGGGAGCCAAGGCTGGAGGCAAACAATTTGGATATGCCTGTACAGGAAGCTTAATGAACCCCATTATTCAGCTTTTGTGGGCAAACACTACGAAGACAATAATGTAAATTATCAAAGTCTGACTAGCGCTCCACTAAATGGCACCCAAAGTTCAAAAATGTCTTCACACCCTCTGATTTATCTATATGAGAACAACTCTATTAAAAACTGAGGCTCCTGAATGATTCTGAAGCTCCAAGATACTCTGCAGCAATCAGATGTATTCTTGGAAACCGCAGAGGGCAGGATTCTAGTTTAACTCAAACTAGCAGGAAAGTCTTGGATATCCAGCTTTTTTTCCACAACTCACATAGAGTTTGAACAGTTTTAAAAGACCACACGCATGTTACAGCAGCAACTCAGATCCCCAGCAAGCTTTGGGGAGCACCAACACAGTCCTTGCCTAATTTCTTTCTTCAGCCAAGTCAATAAGAAGCATATGGATGTATTTGTTAAAACCTTCTTCTTCTCTCCTCCCTCGGTGCCATGACCTTTTAGAGTCTGATTGTGTATAGGTGTGTGTGCAGTTTTCCCAAGAAAATTCAATCTCTGGAGAGTTTGAAACTCAACTCTTTTGTAAATTAAGCTTGTTGTAAATAGAAGATCCCTCATTAAGGCATCTCTTTCTTGGTGAACACATACTTCGTGGCACTCTGCATGCTACAGGTAAGATTATATAGCTCTGTGGGATTTCAAAAAGCATGAGTGAAGAACAGATTTACTGCACTTTTGTGTTGCACTTGAAATAACAAATATTTTAACAAATGGAATCGAAAGAGGGCAGGGCTAGATTGGATATTGGGAAAAAATTCTTCCCTGTGGGGGTCAT
The DNA here is from genome assembly GCA_013398615.1 of Brachypodius melanocephalos. Taxonomy (NCBI): domain Eukaryota; kingdom Metazoa; phylum Chordata; class Aves; order Passeriformes; family Pycnonotidae; genus Brachypodius; species Brachypodius melanocephalos. Next base: position 14,904,918 of record VZSR01001299.1, read on the forward strand.
AGAAGTCCTTACATGGATAATCAAGAAACTTAGTGTAATAACCTAGGTACTTCTGTCCTCCTAGTCCCAAAAATATTCTTCTGGGTCACTGATACTACACAGAGAGATCACATCTATGATCACAGGGTAATTTCTCTATCATGACGAGATCCTCTACACAGGACGTCAGCAGGTTCTGTTCATGGCTTTTCTCATGGGGATATCATGAGCCTCCACACAAAAATAAGTTTGCCTTGGACTGATAATATCCTATCAAGCAATAAAGATTTTTAGTGGGGCCAATTAAATATCTGGGTAACAAAATATTTTTCATCCCTTAATCCTTTTAGGATTTTATCTTACAATCCACAGGTTATTTAATATATATTTTTATAGGCACACACACATACATATCTGAGCATGTGTGTGATTTGTTTTTGGAGAAAGTCACATATCTACTCACTTAAAAATACAGAAGACAAGAGGCAATTTCATTAGAGCAGCAGGTCAGGTTTACCAGTTAAACATTGTTAAAACGTCTGTCTTTCCCCTTCTTTCTGTCTGCTTTCCAGGATCCCTGCTGATGGCAGAGTTTATGATATGAGTCTGGAGCAAAAATCTGAATTTTTAAGGTAAATCTGGAGATTTATTTCACAAAAAAAAATATATATATTCTGCTTCAAGGGCACAGAAACACTGAAACAGCACCAAGTGAGTACTACTATGCTTTCTGGTCTGGCATTAGTGTCAGCAGCCATGTGGTTTTTCTTAAAACCTGTATTTAAATGTAGGATAAATTTATCAGAAGTATCAAACATTACAGCATGTACTTTTGCTGAAGTTTATGTCAGCTGTAGTAGTAGCTGGAATGTCAACACCTTATCAATAGATATGATTTAAAAAAAACCCTTGTGTATTAAAAATTATAGTGCTTAGGAAAAATAACAAGACAAAAGTCATGACATAATTGAATAAAAGTATTAAACTCTATTCATCATTTGCAGTTCATTTAAAATTTAAAAGTCTGTGTTTTTTGTTTTGCTTGTTTTGTTTTGAAAAAAGATAGCATCTCTAGTTCCTTCCTATACTAACTCAGTTAGCAATCTACCTTGATAACACTGGAATGGGAAAAAAAAAAGTGAAAAACCCTTCCAACATATCATTCAAATCATATCTAAAAAGGTGGTCATAAATATTTTAGAACCCAAGCAAACCAATAAGAGCAAGGCCCATTAAGGATAAGATCTTTTACAACAAATTAAATAAAACAATTTATTGAAGCTTGGACTTGAGATAAAGTAGATTTACTAGCTGACCTTTTATTCATTTAAAGAACAAAATTAGCTCTAATTGCATTAGAATGGAATCCAGTAAATTTCTTCTAATGTGGCATCCATGCAAGTATTGCTGTAATTGTTTACAACTAAGATGGAAATGCTTTGATAATAATCTATTTTCTTCTTGTTTTACTGTGCAGTTAAAACACTTGCAAAAAAACTCTTAAGTAGGACAGTTTTTCCAATATTGGTTTGTCCACTCTTCAGCAATAATGCATTTTCATGTCTATTAACCCAGTTTTGTTAATAGCCACTTCTTTCGAGCTGATGCGTGTTTTAAGAACATTTGCACTCCAGACAAGCCTGAATGCAGGTATTACTTTGAATCTGGGAGAAAGATGTCCTTTTATTTACAAACACAAGACAAAAGACTTTCCTGCTCCTGCCATCACCGCTCTATACACTGGTCCAAGCAGAGGAATCAAGAAGTACAATTACAAAATCATAGAATGATTTGGGTTGGAAGAGAACTTAAAGATCATCCAGTTCCAGCCCCCTGCCACGGATAGGAACACCTTCCACTATCCCAGGTTGCTCCAAGACCCATCCAACCTGGCCTTGGACACTTCCAGGGATGGAAAGTCCCTGGAAGCTGCAGCCACAGGTTCTCTGTGCAACCTCTGCCAGGGCCTCACCACCCTCAGAGCGAAGAATTTCTTCCTCATATCCCATCTTACCCTGCCCTCTGTCAGTTTGAAGTCATTCCTCCCTATCCTGTCACTCCACGCTTTTATAAAAAATCCCTCGGCAGCTTTTTTGGTGCCCCTTAGGCACTGGAAGGGGCTCGAAGGTCTCTCCACATGCTTCACTTCTCCAGGTTGAAGAGCCCCAACTGCTCACTGCACTGCAAAGGCATTTTGCTCATCATTGCTGTGTTACTCAGGCAACTTGTGCTGGGGTTGTGCTGAGTTTATGGTGTGATGTGCATCTCCATTCCATGCACCATCAATCTGACACTTTTGCTTCAGACATCTGAAAGCCCTGTGGCCCCAGGAAGATCTGTAAGTACTTCTATTAAAGATGTGCTATATGAAGTTCCCCCAAACAAATTAACTTCCAACTGAACAGGTACTTGATTACTTCCAAAAGCCTCCAAACATCTCTTCCCTCTAGCAGAGAAATTGAAATAACCAATTTCTCCATCTAGTTTCTACTTTGTATCAAATTCTAGGAATCCCTAAAAATTTTCCTTGCACCTTTCCATGGAGATTCATGGTATCCTCAAACAATCCCATGCCAGTAGACTCCAGAGACAGGCTAATTGAAACACAACATTTTTATACAATAATTGCCAAATATTTAGACCCTTATTACCAACACAGATGAAACATAAGTTCAACTTTCCCTTACTAAAACACATCAAAAAGCTTTTCTTTCTACCTGTTACGAAGTCCTCAGATGGGGGCCAAGGTGCCACTAAAGATGCAAAAATATATCTGGAATAAAAGTGAGTTTCCCAAAAGCCCATGAAACAAGATGTCAGTATCTCAGACCCACTAAGGACTGGCAGGGATGACAATGATGCACCCACATGATTTGTAGCAAACAGATGGAGTCTGAAATCTCCTCTCAAAATGTGTGTAGGTATGAGAAACACTGCGGTGAGATAAGGTTGGAAGATAACTGGCGCTAAAACTTTAATTCAGAAGTTCTGCCTTGAAAACAGAAGTTAATTTCCCCCATATAAACATTCCACAGTCCTTGAAAAAGCAGAATTTAAAAGTATCCATGGCTTCTCAAGGAAGAAAATGGATTTGTGGGCTTTCATGTCCAGCCATGCACATTCGAATCATGCTCAGCAGGACAGACAAGTATTCTGAGAAAGCTGGAACTTTGTACAGCAACCTGAGGCACAAAAATTTTAGACCACACTCAAACACTGTGAAAGGAAGAAAGCAAAATGGTTAATAATTGGGGTGTGGGTGTCCCTTAGAAACCAAGGAATGACTGAAGTCCCTTTAGCAGCTTCAAAGCAGTAAAAGCCATGGTTACCTACTGGGGAGAAGTAGGACAGCAGAGAAAAAGAAAATAATCATAAAAATCCCATTTAACTTCTAGAGCAGAAAAATTAGTGATTAGGGGGTTTAGTTCATAATGGCTCTGTAAGAGAAACAACTGCATTAGCAGTATTTAATGTGAGGAATGGAAATGAAAGATCTGTGTGGTGCTCGTGTTTACCATTGGACATGAAAGTGTGCTTTGTGCCATGAAATCAACATGAAAAACCTGATTAAAAGAAACCCTTCACATACAACACAGGAGCAGCCTAAGAAGCCCAGTGACGCATGGTTTCCCCAGCTTCTCCAGCCTCCTGTTTATGCTGGATGATCTCAGGATAGGGATCACCCTATTTATGCTCATCCAGTACAAAGTAACTATTATTTGTACAACAGCACCCAATAATTAGGGAGCTAATGAACCAGCACTTGAAATGCGTTAGGTACACTCATGAATAATCATCAACAGTTATAATAAAACAGATGTGTATAAAGGAATGCCAACCTGTTATGTTTTAAAGCATAAAACAACTGTTAGGTGGGGAGTGTTGTGAAACTCTGCTGTAGGTTACACTCAGAATAAGCACCCATTACAGAAACCTCACTACATGTCACTGGAGGCATCATACCATCCTGGATGGAGTCCTGTAATCCATGCCCTAGAAAGACATGGAATGGGACACACAGTAGGATGGATGGAAGGTGATGGGTTTCACTTGGAGAATCCACTATGCTGTATGAATATAATTTGCCACTAAGTTTTAAGCTTTTCCCACTGAAGAGCTCTCACAAGTGTCAGAGGATACACCTCACAGATGGATTTATTGGTACTTACATCTTGTCTTGGCCTGCGCCCACTCTTAAAGTCAGCCGAGGAATAACCGGTGATGGAGCTGGAACAACTGGTTCCACCTTTATCTGTACAGGGGAACACAATCATCAATCAAAGACTGCAAGCAGACTTCCAAAATATATTAATTACATGAAAGCACTGATGGAGTTAACCAGAGGATATCAACTTAATGAGACAAAACTACGACAGACTAATCACTGTTCTCTCATGCTTCGTCCCATGATGTGGATGGGTCTCAGCCTGCTGGGAGTCTCAGCATGGCAATTCACAAAGATAAACTCTAAGCTAAAAGAATCAACTTGAAATTTTGCTGCATTTGTACCTCCTGATACAATTTGCTAGCAAATCTTCCTGATTAAGTACTTTTCTAGAGACACAAAACTTCCCAGTTTGTTTCTAAACAACGACAGAAATGCTTTGATCTTAGTACTCAAACCCATTGGTGTTTGCACATTTTTCTGAGATTTAAATTAAATTATTTCCCAGGTTCATCACATAAATGTACCATGACTCTCTTGAATCAAAAGGAGAGACAAGGAAAGCAAATAAACTCCAAGCTGAATTCACCAACACTGAATACTTTATGGAAGTTCTTATCCACACAGGTATAACAGCCACTGCATTTTACTGCAATTAGGCTGAGGTTTTTAATGACTATTTGTCAAGTGGCCTGGGATTCCAATCTTGGTATCTAGTGGAGTTTAGACCACTTGAACATGTCCTTGAACTTACGGAACCAGTATATGCTAAAATTACCAACTCCCATTGAGCTACTGGTTTGCAAAACCTGTACAGAATGACCACAGATGCTACAGCTGACACTGAATGACTCTCCATTACTCAACTTATATCCATATATGACAAGTGTCTATACATTATATATATATATAGAGAGAGAGAGATAAAGAGAGATGGAGACTGATCTCATTTTGAGCAAGTGTGTCACCATATCTAATAAAACAACTTGGCTGAATCTGCTGCAAGAACTTAAGAGACAAAACTAATATGCATGCACTAAATGGAAATCTGATGAAATCTCCAGTTTCATAAAGCTTTCACAGAAAAAGGGAGGGCAAACAATCAATGCAAAGCACAGAATGCAGTGTGGGAGAGAGCAGTCCAGAGTTGGAGGGTTCAAGTGGGGCTTATTTTGAGAAAGGTAGTAACAAAATCTCAATGCCACACATTTTGGCAAAAGAATTGGAGCTGCTCTCTAGGAGATGTCTAGGCCAGAGAAAGGAGAGCAGCCTGAGTGGTGTTCCTGCTCTGACACAGTGAACTGTGCTTTGCAATACAGCTCTTCATGGATATGGATTAGCTGATTTCACAGGCCTCTCTCCACTCTTTGTTTATGTAGAACCATTTTTTTGTTATGTCATTCCCCTGGAGTGTTGCAAGAGCCTTTTTCTTCTGAATCTTCTAATGCCTGCAACAATTTCTCTGCCATCTTCCATAGCTGAGTCTTTTATGTTTTCCCAGAATCTCAACCTGTAACATCACCCACTGCTTAGAGACTGAAACTGAACTCTGGGTCCTGGAGGCTCAAGACTGTGGCTTTGCACAGGCTATCTTGCCTGTTTTCCTGCAGGTTTCTCCTCCTTCTTTAGTGCCTGTTTTGAATACAAATCATCTTAGGACAGGCACTGCTGCTGCAGCTTCCAGCACACAGCACAGAGATGCCCATGTCATTTATAAGGGTCCTTGGTACTATTCTAAACAATGGTGGTTTTGGCTCACAGGGCAGAAGAAAAGCACATAAACAACTTCTTTATGCTCAGATATCAACATCACAGTCTGCTGGGAGAGGAAAACAGGGCTCTACCACAATGCTAAATCTTACCCTTTGATACCCTTTTATACAAGAGGAGAGGAAGCATCTTTCTACAGTGTGGGTTTGTGTGTAAGGTTTACATCATTAGTCCAGGGAGAAAACTAAAGAGCATTCACAGTCACATCCTGCAGAGCTTGGTCTTCCTCTACACTGATGCCAGGATTTTGATGCAGGAGCAAGGGCAGCTTACTTTGGGGCAGCTCTGGCAAGCCCTGCCCTTGTGCAAGGATGGCTCCATTTCTCATGAAGCAGTTCCTCAACTACTTTGGTTTCCAGCTTAGCTTATTAAGGTTAGCTGAAACTGGGTCAGCAGCTACTCCCTGAGCTGCTCAGTCACTCCTACAGAACGCCTGGTAATCTCTGGAGTACAAGTGGGGTGTAACTGCTCCAAGTGTTTGCTTTCGATTTGGTGGAGCTCACAAGGCAGTGTCCCAGATCTCTTTTCTGGCTCCGAGGGCAGCAGCCAACACCACTGCAGGGCATGGAGCTGCAGGCAAGCCCGGAGCCCTTCTCCTCCTTGGTGCCACCACCAAACACTCCCAGCACGAAGCCTTCAGCTTCTGCTTTCTGCCATTTATGCAGTGTTTTGTTTGCTGTTCTGTACCTTTCAGCAGCCTGGGGCAAAATTCCAGTGAAAACTTGATAAAAAGCCTCAATCACCCACACAGGATGGGGTGTGCACTCGGGTATAATAACCACAAGGCTCAAAAATGGGAACATTACAGCTGAGTCAGTCTTTTGTTTAACTGCAGCAATATTAGAAATGGGACTCTGATATTTTCTCCTGGCCGTCAGGAGTTGAAACTGCAGCAAGCCCACAAACTCATCTCCCAGGTTGTGCTTACACCTCTGAGTCGGACGCGCTGTGACAGATTAAACGTCCAAACTGTAACTTGATCATTTGCTCTTGCAGCACAACTGCTGGCTAAATAAGTCATTGTGTGATCTGAAAGCTAAATTAAGGAAACATGTACTTTTAGGGGTTAAAACGAAAGAGCACCATTCTGGAGTAATACTGGGAATTGGGGCCAGCAGAAGAGCATTTACAGTGGATTACTAAGCTTCCCAAATCACCAAAGAGGTAAAGTCCAGCAATATAAGACTCCTTTGTAGCTAACTAAAAATACATTGTCAGTGGATTTGTCCAGTTTTATGTATAAGCAATACTTCTTTCACCTGAACTAATACTAGTAGTCATATAAGCCCCTTATTGCCATGTGCTGCATTTTTTTTGCTAATCTTCAAGGATTTAGCTTCTTTGCCACATACCTCAGGGCACCAACTGATAAAGCTCTAACTCTCCATTTTTCCAGGACACCAGCAGTGCGGCCTTGCAAAAAATGAAAATCGCTCAAGAGATTTAAAGGGGAAATTTATTTTTAAAATCCTGACTTGCAGCAAAGAGGTGGATTTAAAAAAAGCTTATCTCTCAAGAATCAGTTTAAATTTTAATTCTATCTGGGGACTCTTTCATGCATTCTAGCTTTAAAGTTTATCTTTTGACAGGGACTTTTTGCCAAGGTAATGGGCAGCTTTGTCAATTTAATTTGTCCAAGTTTTTATTAGTGTTGAACTCCTTTTCCTAATAAATATATACATGGTGAGTCTATACTGAAGCTTTACCAGTTTGTATTTGTTTATGTGTCTGTTTATCACTCTAAAGCAAACTTGACACAGATAACTGCAGAAGAAATGCAAAACTGAATGTATAGAAAACAAGCAACTCATTGCCTCTCTTTTACATACACCCATATTTAACTTACAAAACAAAACTCAGCAGAAATTCTCAATGAAATATTGCCAAAACAGTTCAGGCACAAGGGGCAGACAGATAAAATGGGGAATCTGTGAAAGTGATGCTGCAGTATAAAACAAGACATTAAATTGTCATGGACAACTGGGCCACCACCACGTCGATCTTCACATCACCCAGATTCTGCATGGAAAAACCATTGGTAAGCTTAAAAATTATATCAAGTTTTGAAATCAGCACTTTGTTGCAAGTCCAGCAGGAAAAGGAGAGTGGGGAACATCCCAAATCTGAGCTTGTACAAACTGAGTATTACATTCAAAGCAAGATGTAAAGAGCATCTTGGTAAAACTGGAACTCACACAGTGCTTCCTAAGGCTAAGGATAGAGATTTAGGAACTCTTGTATCCAAGGTTATCACACAGGAAGACAATCTCTTTCTTTTCTTCTTTCTTTTCAATATTAACAATTTAATGTGTATTATAAGGTGAAGCGACAAAAAAAATTAGAGCAAATCCTGAATTAGGGGAGCTGCTTCTAATGGGATTTCAAATCTGATAACATGCAAATATGCTGGTTTCATTTCTTAAATATTAAATATATTCTCAAGATTAGGTGATATTGGAAAGAAGAAATTATCTTTAGCTGATGTAAATCAGTAAGAGTTACAGGAATGGAAGGAGCTTAAACCCCTTGAAAATTAGCTCTCCCCTTCTGTCTCAAGCATAAGAGTCGAAACAAAAGGTGACATTTGAACACTTAGACCATAATTTGAAAATAATTTTCTTACTTCAAACAAATTGGAGCAACAAGGGGGCAGGTTTGCTAAGAGAAGACTCAGCAACTCTTTTGAGCATGTGAGATAACATTTATTTGAAGGCAGTCTGCTTCTCATTTCTGTCTCATTTCCACCTGGAAATTTCCAGGAATTTCCAGGCTTCTACAAACTTTGAAACAGCAGACTTTTAGAAACAAAATTTAAAGTTTATATGAAAGGTACAGGGTTGCTGCCCTTCTAGTGGAAACCTACAGAACAAACTTTCTGCATCACAACACTGAATCCCTTTGCTGTGTGTGTTGTTGAGTCTGAGCCTCAGCTTTTCCAAGTGAAAAGTGAGTTGAGAAAAGCCACTTGGAATCTCACATTTCAAATTCACAGAACTAGAACTACACTGTTTTGTTTTCCAAAGAGGTGGGACAATCTCTGAAGCTCTTGGTGGACATCTTCCTTGGAGCTGTTATTATTAAGAAACACCAAACATGTAACCACACTTCTCCTTAAAGCTCTTGGACAACACTCAGTAGCAAACACAGGAATGCATTTGGATTCTTCAAGCAAGTGTGCCATCCCAACTCATCCAACCAGCTTACCTTTTCATGTTTGTGTTTCTCTTTTTCTTTCTCTTTCTTTTCTCTTTCTTTCCTCTCCTTTTCCTTCTCCTTCTTTTCCTTTTCTTTGTCCTTCTCCCTTTCTTTCTTTTTCTTCTTCTCTTTTTTGTCCTTCTTCTTCTCTTTCGGTTTCTCTTTGTCCTCAAATAGTTTTTCAGGCAGCATGGGAGACAGGGAAGGTAACATGCTGGGAAGCCTCATGGCAGATGGCGTGCTGAACAAGGGCATAGACATTTCTTTGGGAGGTAACACAAGAGGTGCTGATGGCACCTTTATCTTATCTTCCTTACCCTTATCTTTGAGTTTCTCTTTGTCTTTTTTATCCTTGTCCTTTTTGCCTTTCTCTTTCTCTTTCTTTTTATCTTTATGTTTTTCTCTCTCTTTTTTGGTATTGCCATCTTTCAACTTTACTTTTGTGTCAGCGTCCTCAAAGTCCTTTAGTTTGAATTTATACGGATCAGGATCTTCCTCTTTAAGTAGTTCCTTCCACTGAAACTTGGCTTCCTTGTTTCCTTCTTTGTCTTTATCTTTCTCCTTGTTCTTTTCCTTCTCCTTGTTTTTCTCCTTATTCTTCTCTTTATCTTTTTCTTTTTGTTTTTCTTTCTTCTTCATTTTCGTTTTCAGCTCTTTTTTCAATTTCTTTTTCACTTCCGTCGATGAAGCCAACTTGGTTTTCTCCTCATAGACTTTGAGCAGAGGCTCTGGAGTTGGAGGTGAAGCAGAAGGAGAGGAGAAATAAGCAAAGTTGGTAGGTGGATTAGAAGGTGTCCCCATGTTTGCCTTCCTAATGACCTCATCAATTGAGTCATCCATTGTCCATGAAATGTCTGAACTCGAAGTCCCACCTGAGGCAGGTACTGGAGTTGCTCCTGCCTTATTTGCATTGTTGGCAGGGACAGAAGGTTTAGGAGTTGTAGACTCTGAAATAGAAAGTCTTTTAGGACTGGTAAAAATCTCCCCTTCTGATTCGGACCCAGAGGAAAACTCGAAGGGATCCGGTTCACGTTCTGCACACGCACGAGCAATCACAGCATCGATTGAATCATCAATGGTCTTGTCCATGACTGGGACTTTCTTCACCTGGTTGTCCATATTTGGCTTGGGGGCAGGCTCAGGTGGTGTCTGTCCCTGTTTCACTTGAATATTTTCCTTTCCTATCTTCTCACTCAATGCAGCCAGAGGGTTTCTACTTGGTGTTTCAGGTTTCACAGGTGGTTGCGGAACATGCGCAGGAACCTTTGGACTTTTGGGACTTTTTGGGCTCTTGGCGCGACCTGGTGACTTTTTTTCTTTGGATCCAGTTTTTGGTGAACGAATGGGACTCCCAGCTACCACTGGTGAGGGTGTAGTTTTAGGTGATTTTGTCTTTTGTCCTGGAGAACTTGTTTTGGACTTTGTTTTGGGTACAAACGGCTTTGTCTCTAAAGTTTTGGGGGTCGGCACTTGGGGTTTTGCAATGGGAGCCAACATTGGTGGTTCTGGTGAAGGGGGGGCTACGTCTGTACTGTCCTGAACATGAACTGGAGAAAGCATTGGTGGTACTTTTTGTGTATTTATTGAGCTAAGAGGCTCACGTGGTTCCACAGTTCCATCCAAGGCGTCCCCTTTGGAAACAGACAGTTTTGGCCTTTTCACAGGTGGGAATTCCTCAGGATCAGGACTTTCTAATGGTCTCTTGCTCAAGTAGTTCTCATCATTAATTGCCTCATCCTCTTCCATATCTCCTTCCTCTTCCAATGGGACCTGCATGGCCTCTGCAGATGTACCTCCATCGGTAGGAACCTGCTCCTCTTCCTCTTCTGAAACAAAGAACATTTAGAGAAGCATTAGGATAATTGAAACGTGTTTTACAGAAACAAATAAGCACCAGAGCAAATATTCATGCGCAGCTCAGCCCAGAAGAGACAACTGGCCACCTAAGGGCTTCTTACTGGTCTTGGAAGGAACATGTGGCACCTCCTGTCTCACATGAGCCACTGCTGGAACTGGCAGGTGCCCTCACTGCAGTGTAACACTGAACCCTTGAGCAAAGGAGAGGAGGGGAGAGCTCACCAATGACAGAGCTTGCAGAGCAGGCCCAAAGTGTCACTTCTACCCAAAACCACCCTAATAACTTCTTCATTCATTTTTAAATGAAGGGAAAGCATATTTTGATGTAACACAGTGTCCAAGCAAAGTGTCAAAGTAAAATTAACCAGAACTGTGCTAACTTGCCTATGTATCACACAATTTTGACTGCAGATTAACTACTAGGAAAACATCTTCCTAAATCTAGTTTATTCTTCCTGAAGCAGCCTGGTCTGAAGGTTGAAGCAGATGACTAAGCCCCTCCAACCTGCCTGGTTCTGTCTCTGACACCATCTCAAGAGCTGCTGCAGGTGGACATTATCTGTTATGGGTGTCTGGGAACATCCCAGCATCACGTGTGTGCGTTGGTTTGGATCAGGAACATGCCCTTGAAATGCATTTCCCCATCATCTCCCTTACTGTTGTGTTGTTTGCATCGTGGGACAATCCTGGCACGTGCTGGCTTCCTGCAGCAGTGAAACCAAGATGAAGGAGGAATCCACCTAACACACTCCAGAGCAAGTGGGCATTTGGGCTGTGAGACCAAAAACCAGCTTTCGAAAACAAGACAAATCTGAAATCTACACAGTGTAGACATCAGACACCAACTATTCCAAACCAGTGTGGATAACACCTGTCTGATTGCTCTGGTTTTTTGTTTAATAGCAATTAATTTTTTTCACTACATACAACACCATCTTCAGACCCACATGTCACACTACATGTGCAGAGAAAGGAGAAAATTGACTTGAGATCTCCCAACAAATCCACACTAGATTTAAAAAGAGAACCTCTGATCTCCACAACCACAGCCAAGCACTTTATCCTCTTGGATACACTTCCTCACTTTCAAAATGGAATTATCTGAGCAGGAAAAAGGATTCTTAGACCTGAGTAAAAATGTCTACACAGGCATTAACCTGACACATTTGTATTTGCAGTAATTACATCATTACACCTCTGCTGGTTAACATTCCTACACAGACAACCTCATTTCACTTTACCCCAAGTTTCTGTTTACCCACCTGCAAAAACTCAAGACATTTTGTCTAGCTGGGTTTCTGAGGAAAGATATCAAGTGCCCCAAGATTTCTCACGTGAAATACGTAGTAAAAAACATTTATGAGGATAGAGGCTAATACCCAACTTGTTAATGACCAGGTGGCTTTAACGAAGAAAGCACCAAGAAACTTGAAACATTCTACTAAACACTATTTAACACTCAGTAAAGAGAGCATCCTTCTGAAGTATCTCTTTTCAAGGAGTTTGTTTTCAGGTTTTCTGCACTGGTGTTTCTCTACTGTAATGTGTCAATGCTCTGATTTAGGAGAGTTGAGTCAAGAGCCCTGGGCTGCAGCACAAATCTTGCCAGCATCACAAATTAAGTAAAATGAGCTAGCAAGTCTGGCTTTTGCCAGGGCCCAGAGGATTTACAGCAGCCAGCCCAGAGAGGAGACTTTGCCTGAGGATAAAGTCTTAGCCTTCCGTGAAAAACAGAAATGTTAGGGAGTTAGGTTTTGCCTGGCTGGGCACTGACATTAAATTTTTTAAACTGCAAAGTTAGAGTATAACTGAGAAATCACTGTGGACTGAGCCTGCACCTGCTATGGGGGGAAAAAAAATCTGATTCCGCATCACGGAAGTAATTTCCATCTCTGTTTAAGCTGCTGCAGAAATCAGCTGCCTTTGCCTGCTCAGAAGGTTTTGGGGATGAAGAATCAGCATTCATCAGATGTCACACAGCACCGGTTGCTACTGAGCAATTCCCTTCCAGCCCCATTCCACCTACTCCAGCACTGAGAGTTTGTTTTCGTTTAAAAGTTAGGAGATAAAATTTAAAACAAACATCATACTTTAAAATTAGGATTTGGAGAAATCTTCTGCCTCAGCCACAAGATGAAAAGTGTAGCCAAATTAAAATATTAGGAAAGAGAGGGTTTGATGATACAGACTTTAGAGACAGGAACATTAACCATCCTAATACAAGAAACACAGGGATAAAAAACAGCCAATAAAGTGGAAAATGGACTACTGCAACAGTAAAAAAATTACATATACTAGAAAAATCAGAACATTTATTTGTTAAAGACTTCTGTCCAGTGTCCATTTAAACAGCCCCTCTCTTACACGGTGTATCACGGAAGGGCACTGCAATATTTCATACTTTTATAACTCCTTCCCATCCCAAGGTGATTCTCATGTTTTACCTACTCAGGATTGCAGAATACCAGCAGCTGCTGGATCAAAGGCAAAAAAACAATTTCAGAGGAGCTTTGGAGAACAGGGACCGGAGTTCTGTACAACAAAAAAAGAGCAATGCTTATTTTTTTTTAATAAGGCCAAGTAAAGTTTGCAGCAGGCCCATGAAGTTTCTGTGATCTTGTGTGGAGGTGCCAGGGAAGGGCAGAAAGGTTAAAGTGCAGTTTGTAGAGGTGAGACAAGAAATCGGGGTGTCTTGGCTCCAGCTTTCATGCACATTCCTGCAAGCCACAAAGACAACTTAGTAAGGAAGCAGAAGCATTACCATCCCTTTTATATGGACTTGGATTCCCCAAAACATCTGGAAAAAATTGCCTGGGTCAGTCCTGAACAATCCAGGGACTAAGGAAGTTCATGAGCACTTAACTACTGACACACATTCACCACTTTTCAGACATGCTCAGATGACAATCTGGAATCCTATCGTGGTCAAATGAAATCCAAATTTCTCTTGGAACAAGGCCACAGTCTGATCCTTAGCAAGGACTGGTTTTCTGCCAGGCAGCGGCTTTCAAACCTGAGCCACCACAGCTGTGGCAGAAAACAATGAAGCACTTTTTTTTTCTTTTTTCTTTTTTTTTTTTTTTTGGCGGTGGGGGGGAGTAGTTAATTAGAGAAAGTGAAATTTCTATCTTGAGTTCAAGACCTACGTCTCTCTTTCCTCCCAAAGGATTCACACCAGAGCAGGAACTAAATATGGAAAAACAGCAGCTTTTAAGTGTTTGCTGCCTGACTTAGTGATGAGCATTTACAACTATGTGGCCACTTCCTCACCTTTGTCCATCTCATTTGCCAGCGGGCACTTCTGGACGTGCCATCCTTTGTGCACTGGATTGCTCTTTAAGTCTCTTTACTGCCATTTCTGCCTATCTCTGGCCACCTTATTAATGATCCAGCCCGAGTTAGCATCTATAGGTCAAATGGATATCACCTCAGCCATCTGCCCTCATAACTCTCCCCTGTAATGAAAGGAGACTGGAGCTGTTTGGGAGGTTTCTCAAGATAACAGATACTTTTTTTTTTTTTTTTGGTTGTTAGAGAAGTCAGTGCTGGATCAATATTAATGCTCACATTACTAAAGCTATAGAGAGCAGTTGTTTATTATGTCAGCGGGTCCCCTGCGCAGAGCCTGGGTTACAGGAGGGAGGAGTTCAGCCATTGCAGGACTGAATTTGTCCATCCCTGAAATAAAACAAGCCAAGAGCTGTCAGCATGCTGCCTATGAGAAATCCGGTTAGAAAGGCAGCATTTCTTGCTTGAGAATATTAGGCTATGCCAGGGAAGTGGTGGAATCACCGTCCCTGCAATTATTCAAAAAACATGTGGATGTGTCACCTGGGGACATGGATTTAGAGGTGACTTGGCGGTGTTGGGTTAATGGACTTGATGATCTCAGAGGGCTTTTCCAACCTAAATGATTCAATGGGTAAAAACATCACCTGTGTCTATGTCAGAAGGCAAATTCACTTTCATGAAAGGATGATTTTGAAACTAGGGGAGGAAGGAATCCACCTGTTGACACAGGTCCGCCATAGGGTGATTTGGGGCAGGTCACTCCATATCCTGCTGCCTTCCCATCTGACAAATGATGATAATTCCATCTCACAGAGGTGCTGTAAAAGCTGCACTTGATAAATACGCAGCACCTCAGGATTTCTGGACAGAAAGCATCAGAATCCCAAATGCAAACCGTGGGGATCTGTCACCACTTCAAATGCTGGAAAATTTCTTAAGCTGAACAGTTCAGGCAAGAAACTGAAACTCCTGCACCTTTTTTAAGGAAAAACAACTAAAGAAGCTCAAACTCTATTTCTTGGTACATCATGTTCCTGTAGCACAGCAGGGACTCCAGACGAAAGGGTTATTGAATGTATACCTTCTTAATTTGTCCACAGCTCAGTTTCAGGACAGCAATACTCAACACTTCAGTAATGAACTTCCAGGTTTACAAAAACCGAGGGACTATTTGTCCCTGAAACTGACACAAGGGTACAAAGGAACAGAAATTCTGCCTTTTTGCAGAAAAAAAAAGGTGCAATCACCTGTACCACATTATCATGTTCACCTGGCTGCATTGTCAGAGGAGGCAGCACAACAGGTCAGATAAACGTGAAGGCAGGAAAAACAGATGGAAAACTCATCTGGATTGAGTTGAAATGCCCCTATTCCTCAAGCAAGAAAACCTATCATATATAACTATAACTATAAAATTAAAATTGTCATCATCTTGGTTGTCACCAGACTTTTTACTTGGTATTTTCAGTAAGAAAACATAAGCATTGACAGCTAGATGGATGTCCTAGAGAACATGGCACAGACTGGGACAGACAAAATCTCTGCTCAGCTCCTGACCCTGCCAAAAACCTACCCTGTCTGTTGGCTGGCATTTAATTTAAGTAAAGTTCCAGTCTCTCTTCTGAAAACTGGATTAACATTTCTCTCTGTCACAGGGTGGTGACAGGATAAAACCATCTGGGTAAGACACGGAGATTTAAGAATAAACGAATATTTCTTACGTACAAGATGAAGCAGAGTCAGACACGCTGGCCTAAACCTGGACACCACTTGCTGAAGAAAGAGTAACTTGATTTTAGTAACAGCAGCTCTTACCTCCAATGCTACATCTAATGTATGAATTGCACAGAGCTCGGGGGGGGTAACAGTTCCTGTGGAAGCCAACTCTTGTTATTATAATAATGTAAGATTTTGGCATTTGATATTAACTGCAGTATGGCAGATAAACAGGATCAGCTATCAGAGTAAACCCATTAAGGATACAATTCTCAAAAAGCAAATGTTTCCATGCAACTCATACATGCCTATTTCAACTATTAATTTCTTCCATAATCCTTTTCTTTTTAAACAGAACTTGAACATTTTCTTTTCTAAGAGAATGCAAAATGACCAAACAAGACCTGTCAGTAGATCACAGAATTCTTTCACACATAGTTCTGTTCAGATCAGCCTCTCTGCCCCTTTGCACTGCATGGTAACAAGTACCTGAGAATGGGAGTTGGAAGCATCAGGGTTTTTAAGAAAAAACAGCATTTGGGAAAGGAGGTGATCTGGCAGTGCCTGCACTGAAATCTTCGATCCATCTTTGTTTCCAAGCACATCCTCCTTAGGACCACATGGGTATCACAGCTGATGGTTTTATACACATCCAGCTCAGCCTCTCAGATGCAAGGAAGGAAGGGATTGTTCCCACCCAACATATGAAACATTTTAGCGAGAAAAAAAATTGAAAAAAACTTCCTGCAGACTTCCACAATAACTTTCCTATTGTCTAGTTAAAGCGTGAGATGAAGCCAAAGATAAGTTTTTTGAAATTTTAAGTCATTAAGTCAAGAGCTCACATCCCTATCATATCCTAATAAGCAGAAGCTTTTGATTTCTGTTAAAATTGAAGTCGTTTTCTTGTGCCATGATATGTTTTATCTCTTTAACTTGTAATAACAATGGCCTTTTCCCAAAACAAACCGAAAGTGTGCTTGTAGTCCATAAAGGAAATTAATGGAAGAGGGACAAAATTCAATCCTGATATCCTACAGGCCAATATCCTGATACCTTAATGCAAAATGAACACACTGAGATACCTGTGACACATGTGGGGCTTAGAATACTGGATTTTATAGAGATACTTGTGTATATGTTTTATTTATATATATATATATATAAATTGTATATATAATTTCTCTGCTGTATGAACACAACGGCTCATGGATGTGACCTGTATACCAAACAGACAATTAAACAACAGATTTCTCCTTTACTTTATAAAGATCAACCAACCTATTACCAAACTCTGACATTTTTCAGTTGATACTTTCTATGGGAAGACACCACCACCAAGGAGCTCATCTTCCATGTGTCTCAGATTTTTCCACTGACATTGTCAGCAGGTTCATTACAGTGCCTTCTCAGTATGTTATCAAATGCAAAAACTACCAATACATTTTAAAAAAACCCCAAAAACCTCCAACTTTCAGGTGGCAAGTGATTTTTCATAAATAACTAAAACACCAAAAAGATGTGAAAGGTGCTTGAAGTTAAACATCTAAACTTGTTAATCGCACTGGAAAATGTTGTCCCAAATGGCTGGGTGGTGCCTTCAGTCCTTACTATCAGCCAGCACTGAACTTTGAGGCGTTCAGCAGGACTGAGACTTGGAGTACACATTTATCAGTCCCTCCAGAAGCCCTTATTAACCTGTCCAAGAAGCTACAAGAGGTCAACAAAACATCCCTCCATCCCTAATGACGTAATACATCCAACCATCTGGAAATATGGTTGAAATGACCAGCAATAATCTGGTTCTGGACTCAGAAATTTCCAGATTGATTCAGTTACCTCTCCATCCTCTCCATTTGGTATGAAATCATTGTAGATGAACTACTGAGCACCATTAGGAGAAGAGAGTATTGACAGTTTGCCAGAAACAAACCATAACTCCTAAATCTGTAGTTCTACATTTAAATGGAAACTGTCCCATCCTTTCTTTTGTCTTAGTTCAAGCATTTGTGCAGGAGAATGAGGAACTAATTGAGGCTTAAATAAGAAAGATTATGTGCTAGTTTGGGCTACAAGTGACCTAATGGGATAACTCAAATGGAAATATATCTGAGGGTGGAATTAAAAAAAAAAAACAAACAAAGATAAAGTACTTTTATGTCCGGCTGGCAAAGTAAAAAACCCACCTCAGGATCACACAAGCATAAGGGAGTGGGAAAAAAGAGGAGAGTTGTGAGGAGCATCATTCAGGGCATCAGATCTTGTCTTAGGATATAACGTGAGATTTTAGCTTCTAGTGCTGCTTTAGGATACCAGATGCAATGAGAGTAACACTTCTAAGTAGTTATCAGTGGCTGCCCTCATTCTAATATTTTTTAAAAATATGGAATTTTATGAAGCCAAATTACACAGGTTTCTTAAAATGACACAGCCAGTTCCCTGCTGAAGACAGAAAAACAGAGTTGGCAGATTGTTATCTACTACACCCACAATCTCTCTCTGACCTGACAAAATATTAGTCCAGAATTTGTGCTGCTACAGCAAGCAAAAACATGTTTCTGTCTAAATACAACAAGGGAGACTTTATTTTCGCTTTGACTTTTAAGCAGTGGCTCAACATTTTTGTAGCTCCTGCACAAATACATGAACACACAGCAGTGCTGGGCTAATGGGTCTGGAGAGTAGAAACAACCCCAGAAGCATCTTAAGGAAGTGATGGAATGTGAAATGTGTGAGATCCAGCCAGCTCCCTGTCAGCAGGGCAGCCTTGGCTCAGTCACTTTGGTGTTGCTCTGAATTACTTGGGACTGAGGCTCTCCTCTGAACTCTGCAGAGTGTAATGTGAAAACCATTGCAGTTAGATCAAAACATAGAGCCAGGGACTGAAAAACCTCTACAACAAAATTTGGCTTTGTCTCCATGCTTTTTATTTCACTTTTTACTCCCTTGGGGTGTATGATCCTTAACAGAACTGAGAACTTCTCCCAAAGTATGTGTGCAGGCACAGAGGTTTTCTCTGCAAAGGAACATTTTGACTTCTAAAAAATAAAATTATTAGCAGAGACAAGGTAATTAGGCAATGACAATTCATAGAGTACAACCAATCAATAACAGAGTACATTAGCAAGACTGACAGAGGTGTGAAGCCGATACGTTATAAATGGCTCTATACTGACCTGTAAAAATGCAGCGTTTCCCTAACATTCGGCACAATAAAAAAACTAAAATGCTATATAAGCAAGCCAACCTGAAATGACACCTAGTATTATAAATGGCCTAATCTATATGTTAATACTGTTGTATCACATAACTGCAGCAAGACTAAGATAACAATATGACTTTGGGGTTTCTATGGCTACATCCTGGGCTAACGTGCCTGAAAGGGCTTGCTGCTGACACCACACAAGCTTTCTGAGTGCTTCTCTTTGGTTATTTATGATATGATTTATGATAACGACAACATCTCCTATTTTCTCCCCTTGTCAGATACAATAAATTGCCATCGTTAATCACCGTTCTTGCTTCAGCTATGATTACAATAGTATAATAGGGCCTAGCTATGGTAATACTGTGTATTAAGGTGTTTTTTCTCCCCCTTTAAAGAAATATGCACAAGTAGATCTCTGTAGCCGATGTCAGTACCTGTAGTATTTTAATAATCTTCCCAGGAGTATTCCTGGATGAGAACTTCTGCTACAACTGAGATTCAGTACCACTCCCCTTGTAAAGATCAAATTTACCATCTAAAGACTCAAAATCCACATTGTATTATTTATATCTAATGATTCTCAAATATAATATGAGGGGTTTATATGTATTTTTCTTGAGAAAAGGAAAGCAGACCATCAGTCTTTTCACTTTGCACCCCTGTATCTAATCTCACTGGCTGAGCTTTCCAAACCAGCTTTTCAAGTATAACAAATCTTAATAAAAACAAAAACACTGAACCTATATAAACATCTGGAAGGATTTTTACAGTGCTTTTCCTTTTCTATACTATGGTCTTGTATAAGAAAATATACTGTTCTACCTTCAATAAAATCTTAGGTTGAAAATCCCTAGGCTTTTACAAATATTTTAGGAAGCAACTATTTGTACCTCCTGGCAAAGGAACAGACTAGGTATTTATTACACTGGGGTACCTGTACTTCTTCCATATTAGTAATTTTTACCTGGCATTGCAGAATTTTAGTATTTCATGGATTTGAAACTTACATGTATATTTGGGTACCTGTATTCAGCAGTGAGAAAATACTGTGATTATTTAATGTCTTATTTTGCAACTGAGCTAAAGAGCTCTACAAACAGGAAGGCATAACAGTCCCATAGATATCATTTATTTCTTTCACTATATTACTTCAGATCCCACTCTTTCTCCCCTGAAGTTCAAAATTTAATCCCAGAAAGTTTGGGGGTTTTTGTGTAATGCACCTGTGAGAGCAGCAACATGGTTTAAGGCCCAGGTGTTAGAATTGAAGAGTCATATTTCTTGTCCTCAGGAGTTCCAGAGACAGCAAGTAAGAGGCAGCCACGATGGCACTATGGGCTATTTTAGATTGTACTAACAAGCATATTTGTATTTATATTGCTGCTAAAAATAGCCAGGGTGTCCTTCAACCCAGAGTGACCCAACTCGTCACTGGTTTTGTGGCAAAGGTAGAGGAGATGGGAGGGGAGATCGTGGCAATTCTGATCAGCACAGGGAAGATGTCTGGCATGGAAGGAATGGCAACATGAAGACAGTGGTCTCCAATTAAATGATGAGCTCATCTCCAAGTTCACAAGATAAACACAGACACTGCCAGGTGGGGCACAAAATCCACACGGAGAGAGAATTCCTCTGGCAGATAAGGTCTGTGATCAGCTACAATTACCTGTGTCTGCCTTTCACTCGACTAGCTTTACTCCCTCAAAAGTAGACCTGGGCTATTTTGGGTCTTAATCTCTTATATTCTTATTCACATGAGGGAGCTTCTGCAAAAACACATTCCCAGAAGGAAGTCTTGGCTCAACTCAGCTTAAAGACCACCATCACTCTGGCTATGCAGGACAAAGATGCAATTTTGCTGTTGTAAAAAAGCCTCTGAGTGTTTAAATCACCTTCAAATAACTTTTTAGTTCAACAACTAATTTGGCCATTAATTGCCTTTCCTCTCCTCCTCCTCTTGTGCATCACTTGCAATTGCAAGGGCATGTTTGAATCCCAATGATAAGCTGCTCAGGGCAAGAACCGTATCTGTGTTTTCCAAGTGCTTTGGTTACTTCTGGCACTATAAGGAAAACAAACAGAGCACATGTATTTAAGAGACACTTCCATCCATCTTTTTTGTCTTCATTGGGTAAGACAGGGAAATTCAGTATTTTCTAAACAATTTAAAAATATTTTCTAAAAAAGAGAAAGACTGGGATAGGGAGAAGTTTATCTGCAATAGATGAATTGAGAGGTATTAAAAAAGCTAACCAGACTCTTTGCTCTAGAATAAATTGGAAAAGCTCTGTCTACCCTGTTAGGGGAAATCCTGACGTGTGGTATTGATCCATAGCGGCACAAATTAAGAGAAGTCACTGAAATTTAATTAAAAAAATAAATAAAAAAGCTCTGCAATTGACTGGAAAACTCTAATGTAAACGGAATTACTTAAGACTAAAATAAAGGCACATGTTCATCCTCTCCCTTAATAAATGTATACACACCACATCCAAAAGTGTTTACCAAATATTCCAGCTGTTGGGAACGGGCTGGGAATATTTCAGATGCTGGGAACCCATTTTTTTAATACCAGCAGCAATCATGAATGCTTTTGCCATGCAGAGCTATGAGTTTATATTCACAGTTGCTAACTCAGAAACACAACTGCAGCTACAGCTTCCAACTCTGTCTAAACAGCATCCAAAGCCTTCAGGAAGATGTGCTGACCACACTTATCCTGGGACTTCAGTGCTCTGAACTGTCACCGGTGTGTCCTGGTACATCTATGAACCCCCACTTCCTTTGCTGGGATGAATTCTGAACCACAATATGAATTCCATAACAAATACAATCTTCTTGATCTAGCAGAGAAGGAAATCACTGATGATAAGGTTTTAATAAAGCTTGACAAGCCTCAAAATTAAATTTGCTGGGAAGGGTTCACCCCCGAAACAGATACTTTCAAGCGGTCTTCACGAAAGAAGCCATGGAGACTTAAAGAGAGGAAAATGTTTACTTAAAGAGGTTTTTTTCTTACAGCTACAAATCCAATTAGTGACTCTCTTTGTCTTGCAGCCTCTGTTTTATTCCGTACGGGAGCACATGTGTGCCCAGGATCTCCCTGTAACCCTGCCCTGCAAAAGGTGCCCATAGGCAGAGAGAAAACTAATCAGGGCAGTGTGATCACCTACCCAGCAGCACTTCCCTGGCGACACTCCACTGCCATTTGAAACCGGATCGGGCGGCCCTGACGCCACCGAGGGTTCAAAATGCTGCTGTCAGCACCGCCAGGAAAAAAGTGCTCCAGGAGCAGGGGGTGACTGTGCTGAGCAATAATTCTGTGGGCTTCCCACTCCAGCAAGGAGCCCGATTCAGGAAGCTGTAGGAAAATTTAAACCACATCCAATTTAAAATCTCTGCTTTTTTTCCTGGTGACCTTGTAATTTTTCAGGGACAGCTGCTAATATCTATTGCTTCTTTCCGTAGGACCTCATGGATCACAGTAACATCTTCAAATAAATCTCACTTTCAAGGGAGCTCAGGGGCCGCAAACACAACAGGAGTCAGTTAGATGCTCTCACTGTACAAGAGCTTTTTAGGGAGACAACTGGAAAGATCTCGTGGGATTTTACAAGGCCACAACCATGAAACAATCCTGTGCTTCTGGGGTTGTTGCAAGACTTTGTAGGACAATTAAGCTAAGCAGAAAGCAGTAAAAAACATCAGAGGAAAAAAAAAAAAAAGAGAAAAAAAAAGAAAAAAAAGAAGGTGATTCAGAGATACCAGAGTCCTGCAAAAGTAGAGCTGGGCACGGATGTGAAATGACTGTGATACACTTCTCGTGGTGTCACTCACAAAGGACACACAGCAAGAGCAGACATCCTTTTACAGGAGTTTGGAGAGACAGAACAAAGGGGAAAGGCTTCAAACTGACAGAGAGTAGGTCTGGATTGGATATTGGGTGGAAAGGGTTTACTGTGAGGGTGGGGTGGCTCTGGCACAGGCTGCCCAGAGAAGTTGATGCCCCAGCCCTGGAAGTGTCCAAGGCCAGGCTGGATGAGGCTTGGAGCAGTCTGAGATAGTGGAAGACATCCCTGCCCATGGTTGGGGAGTGGCACAAGATGAGCTTCAGGGTCCCTTCCTACCCAAATCATTCTCCGATTCTACGACTTTCGAAAGCATTAAGCAAGTTTTAGAATATTGTCTCTGTTTAGAAACATTCCAACCCGTTTTTAAAAATAAAAACTCATAGCTCTGACAAGGACCTCAAGGCCCACATTGTGTGATGCTGTAATTTAGATTCAACTCCCTCTTAATGCTGCAGCCTTTATTTGGATGCAAGGCCTGCCCCTGTGCTCCCAATGACCTTGGCAAAATTCTTAAAACAAAACAAAAACAAAACAGAAAAAAACACACTAAAAAACCTTCAGGACCTCAGGCTCTAAAGCTATTTTAGAATTAGCTTTGAATAATTGTCCCACAATAGGAGTTTTCTTGATTAATTGCTTAAGATAAGGCCTCCTTTTCCTTGCTGGCCTCCAGTGACTCCCTCCACTTCCCATAATCACTTTTGTCTCAGTCTTCCGTTCACTGGGAACAGCTAAGAGAAAAATCAGAGATACACCAACTCCATTACCTGAGGATTAGCTAGGAGATAACCCTATGTATTCCATTACTGACCATTATTTGAGTAATTATTCAATCAAGTTTAGACCATGTGAAAGATGCACTAATTGTTTTGCAGAGCTTTCCCGAGCTGTTTATCTAAGGGATGCAACTTGTGTCCTTTAACAAAACAAAAATGATGTGCTGATTGCAAAAGAAAATAAGAAGTGGCTTTGTATTGAACCCTGTATCCTAATTAGGCTTAAGCAGGAGTTAAGTATCTATTTTTGATCAAGTTTCTGCATGAGCTGGATTGGGTACATACTTGATTACAGAAATTCTGCAGGATATTGCTTTTCCATCTGAATTATTTAAAAAATGGTACATGGCCATTATTTTTCTAGCAGTTTATGAGATAAGCATCCTGAATATAGGGAAAGCAGGGATAGTGGAGAAACAAACAAGCCAGTAACCAGCAGGCTTAATTTAAACAAGAAATTTGTGCACACATCAGTACTAGAGTCAGAGGGCTTGATACTCCGATTTAAACTGAATTAATGCCTTTTAGCTAAGTAATATTTTTCTTGGACACACGGAAGCAATGAAAAAAATCCAAGGAAAACAAATTTAGCGAAGGAATTGGCTTCAGTAGGCAGTTTTACATAACATTAACTTTCCACTCAGACATAAAAAAATATAAACCCCCTTCACTTCAGAGTTGTTGGATTCCCATGTAACGTTCCTGTTTCATGGACTTCAAGCTGGTTCACTACCAGGTGACTCCCTGCTAGGAGGGGACTGCAATTCCCAGGGACACCAGCTGATGATCCACAAAGACCTCAAAGAAGGCGCAGATTAAACACAACTTCTTCATCTCGAGATACAGAACTTCCCTTTCTGGTGAAACGTCGCAAAAGCATTTGCAGCTGACGCAGTTCATCTGTAACTTTATTTGCTCTGCTGCTTGTTGCCACTCTTTCTAAACCCCCGTTCCATAAACTCAGGCCTTTGCCACCTCCGTCTTTGTGAGTTTTGGAGGGTGGAGGGGAGATTTATCTTCAGGAGTGAGCACAAACTGTTGGTATTCTTGGGATTGAGGCAGAACGAAGCGCGCTCAGCCGTGGCAATGGAGCTTCTTCCAAGCCAGGATTAAAGCCAGTGGTGGGGAAGCTGGAGTTTTAATGGATAAATTGTTGCAGAATACGCTCAGCCAAACATCTCTGCTGATGAAGAGGACTCGGAATTGGGTGGGGAGGGGATTATCATCCTGCTGTGCCATGTCATTTTTGAGAACACCATCCTCTTAATTTAGTTACGTGCCAAACAGTGAGCAGCAGTTTGACCCAAATCCTATTAGCAACAACAATCTGTCGTTCCCTCCTCTCCCCAAAATGGAATCTGCTCTGGGATGCGTTACAGAGAAATAAATTGAAAAGAGGGAGGTTTTCCCCATTAATTTCTCCCACTTCCCAATTCAAGCTGTAAGTTCATGGGACAGGGACTGAATTATATTTGTAAAGCAGGGACTTCACCCACACTGCTGCCTGGATAAATCAGGAATAGAAAAACACTGAAGTTTTTCTTTCACTTTTTTTTTTTCCCCTCCTCTTTCTGATTTTCTGTTTTCTTTCATCCTTGTATTTTTCTCTTTTCCACCTCATCATTGCAGGTGTCCCTGCCTGTGGCAAGGAATTGGAACTAGATGATCTTTAAGATCCCTTCCAACCCAAATCATTCCAGGATTCTATGATTTTACAATTCATTAACTGCTCCTTCCAAAACCCAGAAAATCACAGGTTTTCTGTATTACAGCATTTTTTCTGCTTTTTCCTCTCTTTCACTCTGAGCTTTCCTGAGCTTTCTCTTTGTCTAGCATTTAGCAGGAAGATAAAACTAGAAGAGAGAAGAACACATTTGCTTTTCATGTCACTCAGGATATTTTCATGAAGAAAACTGATGGTCAAATGCCAGACTGAAGCTAAAGGTAAAGGACAAAACCCTCAAAAAGCCCATGAAACATGGAACTGTAAGAAGCAGTAAGAAGAGGAAGAGGAGGTAAATAGGAGTTACACTAAATAAACATTTCCAGAACAAAATAAGGAAGATGGGATAAGCAGGTATATTGTGGACATATGCTCCAAGGGGCTGTGGGACAAGCCAGAATGTAAACGGCCAGCAATTGTTTGCTGGTTTGGTTTTTTCCATCACATGATGCTAAATGCTGCAAATTTTGGTCCTCAGGGTATTGTTTAGGCAGAATCTCTTCACTCCTGAGTTCTTCCATCTCACACCTGTCACTGTAGCTACTGGGACTTCATTTCTTGTGCACATCCAGAAAACTAAAAAAATGCCTGAGGATACTCCTAGATAAAAAGCTGCTCAGATGTGACATAGCTCAGCAATTATTAAAAAGTAGATGACTTACTCAGATCTCTGACTTTGCAGTATGGCAGAGGATTCTTTTTCCAGATGGGGTTGGAGACATATTTATTTCTCTTGAATGGTATCTCTGACTCAGCAGAGATCACTCCTCACTTCACCTTCTAAACTTTTTCTTTTCCTCTCTTCAGGAGTTGGACTTCGATGATCATTATGAGTCCTTTTCAAGTCAGAATATTCTTTGACACAATGATTATTTTACACCATATTATTCCCTAATAAAGTAGGAGACAGAAAACTCTTTCTCCTTCCCACCACAGTCACTGCTCCCAGTGGCAAGGAAGACAGCAGAACTTCAGATAATGCCTAGAAATCTCTCTCAAATATGAAATATCACTGAAATGCACAAAAAAGAGCTGCCACCACTTCTTCTGCAGGGACCTAAAGAGCCTTTAATAAGGAATTTCAGACCCAGAAACAGATCTGAATTTGTTTCAAGCTCTAAATAAGACTTTGGCAGACATCAGATTTGTGTTTTATTTTGGAGCTCCTCCCCCTCCTCCATCATTTCCGTGCTAGAGAAATATATCCAAAAGGTTGGTGGGCTGTATGTACACCCAGGAATTCATTAAGTTCAAGGAAAATGACCTCCGGAACCCTAAGATGAAGTAACAAGAAAAATTAAGCATTAGCAATTTTAACACAGTAACAACTTGCTTCCTTTTGCTACAACCTGCTACCACAGGATAAATATCTGGCTACTAAAGGTTTCTACAAAAATTTAAGATTTACTAAGATTTCTTACTTAAATCTAAGATTTTACTTATCTGCACAGAAAGCTGTTTAGAAAACCTAGGTGCCTTACAGGGAGAAAGAAATATTACCACAAAAAAAGCAAAAAACAAGAACACTGTCTTAATCCTCTAAGTAAGAAGGCTGTGTTGTCAGGACTTGCATCTGTGCCTTCTGCAAATTAAAGAGGGAAAAAAAAAACCTGTAAGTGATGGTCAAAAGCATAACGAACTGGGAGCAGAAAAGACAAGTTACAATTTTAGTCAGGATACCTGAGAAACTGTAAAGATATTATTTCATTTTCAATATGCTACAGCACCACAAGAGAATATTACCCTTGACATATACCAGACATGCTGAATGATAGATAGTGGCCAAAAATATCATTTATCATAAGCAATATGATTAACAAGCTCTCTGACTGCTCAAGAATACCAGGTATTTAGGGCCACAAGAGATCCAACTCAGAATAAAAGTCTAAATTCATTCTCATTTATGAGAGTAAGATTTTTGCCAAGCCACTGTTGGGGAATTTTCTATTATCAAGACCAGATATTTCAGGACAACTTGCACAGGGCATGGCCACATATTTTTATAGGCTCTTCATCCACAGATGGGCAAGAATTTGCACAGACAACCAAAATCACTGAATCATAGATTGGTTTGGGCTGGGAGATTATCTTGTTCAAATCCATCTGCCATGGGCAGGGGCACCTTCCACTACACAACAGGTCTCATCTATGGAGGAAAAAAATCATTGATGCATGGTTATTGTCACACAAAATACTGATGGCAGGGATGAAAATTCAAAGTTTAGGATGAGTTTGGAAATCCAATTCTGAACCTACCAGTTCACCTTTTACTTTAGAGAAGGTGTACTGTGCCTAATCAGGTATTTTTAATATGTTCAGAAGAGGAAGAGTCTTTGTCTCTCGCTGCCTGGATTAGGGGAGACACCTTGTTCATCTGCACTATGATCCCACATTTCTCCTTAGGAGAGGGACACTCCTCCTGCCACTGAAACTGTTGGTTTCTCCCGGCAGAAAGAGTACTTTAATTCCTTGTAATGTACTTACAGCTGATTTGGGAATGACCATCACTTTATGGCTGATGCCCATCCAGAACAGGTGTAATTTTTAATTTCAAAATAAATTACAAAAGGACTGTGAGATTTTAACCTTTGGTGTTTGCACCACATCCTTCTCGCCTCCATCCCCACTTAGTGCAGATTAGGATGGGGAGAGGGATGAATTATCTCTGGAGAACTATAAAAGATAGAATTGATTTTTGGTAAGAACTCCAAGGAAGTTCTTAATACCTCCTTATCTTGGTGAGTAATACAGCAATGTTCCCGTGCTGAGTGAGCGCCTATCTTCGGAGCTATCCTTGCCAATGTTATCTCTACAGAAAAGCAGCTTTGAAGGACAGAAAATAATATACATTCCCCATTGGTCGCAAAGGAGTTGTGTCAAAACTTGTAATACAGAGTTTAGGTTCTACACCAGGCATTTCCATAACTTAGGGGAATTCAACAAGTTCTCTGCTGTGACGCTGGCATGAGGCAGAGATAAGATTTGCCCATCTTGCATTGTAAAATTTAATAACTGGGAAGCACTTCGGAGCACCTGCACAAACCTAATGATGTGACATTGCCCAAACTCACTGTCTTGCATGTTAATATTTTTATTACAGTGAGAGTTTGTGAAGATTCTTTAAATAAAGTTTAAAAATCCATTGAAGTTAAGTATTTCCTGAAGAAAGGCAGCAAATTCTAGGTTTATAAGGGGAAACAACTTCCTCTTAGACTCACAAGGAGGGATGGAAAAAACAGACATTGTTTTGGATGCACAAACTATTTGCCAGGACAGAGGCTCATGTACTACTGTTTTTTTCCTTACCACAATAATTTGACTAAGAGGAAAGCCTACCTCCTCCTACAAACTGTCTGATCCTGGCTGCAACATTAACAACACAAATATTGGATTGTTCCATCCCTGATAATTTTGGGTAGTCCCCTACAACTTCTGAGCTTTTAGGTCAAATGGTTGATTTACTGAGAAAGTGAAGCCTTTGATTCAAAAGTTCCTGTTACTAAGAGAGATTCATTTAAATGTGCATGGATCACTGCACGTCACCTCCTTGTCAGTCCAGGGTTATGCTTATGTATAATGATTTCCTTTTTATTTTCAGCCCTTGACAACTGGCAAGGAGAACACATACAGAAAGTGTCTTGCAGCTCCTATAAAAACAATCCTCTACTGCAGATGAACAGCCTCTCCTGAGCGAAAGAACAACTTTTTGGTCATCTACCGAAGGCAGTAATTCTGTTCTTCAGACTCCCAGGATTTCTGCTATCTGATGGAATATTTAAGCGGAGACTTCATTCCCCCGGTGGAGCGCTGACGGCTCAGCCACTCCACTCCGGTGTTCAATGAGCTCTTGTGTTCTATTACAGAATAAATGTGATTTTCTGCCCAGCTGGAAAATGATACTTCTTCCTAGTGCAGAGATTTGTACCCCACTCTAACCCGTCTAAATAGGTCACAGTCACATTTTCACAATACTACCAATATATCCCTTCAGAAAATGCAAAAGCTTGGTGCACCCAGGGCAAAGACTATCTAATGTTGAGTACTTCAGACTCTCTCCTTAGCAAAGAAAAAATAAGTCAAACTAAGGAACGCATGACATCTCTCTATAAACCCCCTCCTTGATTCGGTGGGTTGGAGGAGCTCTCCCATATCTCTCTGTCTCATCAGCTTTCTTATTTGAAGCAGATTTGAAGGCCCTGCTCTGCCAGTGACCATGGCAGCTCCATGCCTGACTCCCACCCTCTATCAAATGAGAATTATTGGTATTTTCTCCAAGTGCCTTGAGCTCTTTGAGTGTACCAAGAAGCCTTATTTATCCACTTTCCTGCTCCAAATAAAACAAGCTCTGTCAATCCTACCAGCACTACTCTACATGGTGCAAGTCTCCCAAATATATGGAGTTTGAGGTCTAGTGAGATGACTTGAAAATGCAAGAAGTGTGACTTGTTGCTTAATTTCTTCTTCAGCTGCCTCCTGTGCATGCTTTTCTTAGGCTGTTTTACCACTCAAATGACAGTGGGATGTGATGATCTTTTCCAACCTTAGCAACTATATGATTCTAAAAAGTAATTAAGCAGTAGATAATATGCCCTTCAAAATCATATTGTTTTAAGCCACCATGGTATAACCCTATGGTAAGCTCAAAAAAAGCCAGGAGAGTTAAATCCTCCATGTGGACAGACTGAAACTTCAGTGTCAAAATACATTTGAGGTAAAATGAATGAAAATGTGGAGAAAGGAGACGCTCAGAATTGATTTTTCCAACAAGGCATTTACAGGCACTCCAAACACGATCTCCACTTCAAACATAAAATAGTCATTGTGCTGATTTGTTACAGTACAACTCCTGAATGTATTTGATTCCACATTATCTGAAACTCCGAGTTATCCGAGGTCTCATCTTCTTAATGGAAGGGAATGTACAAAAGCGGAGCAGTCACTTGAACACACAATATTATCTATACAAATTGGGACTCATTCAACAGACAAACTTAAAAAACAAATTATGGTTGACTATCAATTTGATACTCTGCAGGAGAAAGCACCACTTAGAGCCTGATAGTTTATAAAGCCTTTTAACAGCACATCTTGGCATTATAAAACATCAGACCTTGACCATGTCCCAGAACTCACGAGAAAGCTCCCATGAGAAGAAAAATTTTTGCTAATTGATTGCTGCAGCTGAGATCTTGCCAAATATTAAATAAATGCAGTGTTGTGGGCTAAGATATCAATATTAAAAAAAATGTTTCTTGGGAGAACCCATGGCTGTGTCAAAAGCAGATTCCTGCTGAAGCAACAGGCTGGGAATCCCAAAGGAAATTTTGGAGGCAAAAAATTCAGGAACACTGCCTGAGACACTGATCCAGGAGACAACGAATTTCAGCTTTTACCTTTGCTTCACTACAGCTACCTCTAAACTAGGTCATCTGAAAAATAAATTCAGATCCTTGCCTCAGTTTCCCCACTTTTAGAGGCTGGAGAAGCTACTTGAGGATGGTGAATTCAAAGTCAAACACAGAAACATAATTTGGCAAATACACATGCAGAAATACAAATTGCTTGTTCAAAGTCAGATGCTAGAGATGTCAGTTTTTGTTGAGATGTTTCTATGTGGTAATAAATAATATTTTCTAAAGCAGGGAAATTTTTGCCTTTGGCACAGATATTTGTAAACTCATACTTTCAGCAGCACTTCACAGGATCTTTAAAGTTACCTTAAAGATCATCCACTTTCAATCTCCTGCCATGGCCAGAGACAACTTCCACTAGATCAGACTGCTCAAAGGCCCATCCAACCTGGCCTTGAATACTTCCAGAAAAGCCCAACAAACTTCAGTAAATGAAGACTAAGTATCCCAACAATTTTCAGCAGAAATATTATTTTTTATTTTTTACTCAGATAAAAACAACCTTAATTTGCCAACTCCTTTAATTAAAAATTACTAAAAGCTCTAACTTGCAGTCAGAATTCTGTACCAAAAATAGTAACCCCCACATCTCATTCTGCAGCTTTTCATCAGGGTACGTGCCAGATTTTAGCTGCATAGCACCAGACACACTGTGAACAACACAGCACAGTACAGTTCACCAAATAAAAATTCAAGTCCACAGTGCAGTGACAGATACTTGGATGCTACTGGGCGGTTCATGTTATAAACAGAGGCATTTCTCTTGAAAGTTCAATAAGGTTGAAAGCCAAAACAGTGATACGGCATCAGGGATTTATCATCTAATAATAAAAGAGTGTTTGTTCCTCGGGATCTGCTTCAAACAAGTGGAGTCTCATGCTGAAAGAGCAGGTTCAGTCGGCATGCAGCTCTTCAGTTGCACTCCTTATTGTATGCTTTATATTAAAGAAAGCAATTTAACTTTTGAAGACAAGAAAATTATCTTGAAACTGAAGTCCTGCCTAAGCTCAAGGCCAAGCTAGTAAAGAACATATAAAATTATTAAAAGGTCTTCAATTATTAAGATAGCTGGAACACTCGCAACAGCTGTAATTCAGGGTGCCTACACATTTTAATTATATCCCCCAGTGTCAGCAGGTTATAGCTTTCCCTCTCTATCATGCTAAAATTTATCAGGCCTGGCCTGTCATAGCCTTTAGGGAAAAAAAAGTTTAGGCCACACTGCTCACTCCTGCTCAGATCATGGAAAAGCAGGACAAAAGTGGAAGTAATTGCAGTTTTGCTGCCCCACTGGTGATGAAGCAGAGATAAAAACACTTGAGCACCCTCTCTTTGGTAAATTTTTGGTAAAAACTAGGTATAGTGTCACTGAATCCACTCATGTTATTCAATAAAGTATAAAATAATGTGACTGTCAAAGCAATGTGAAACAGAGAGGCACCATCGTCCAAGAATCCTAGAATGGTTTGGGTTGGAAGGGACATTAAAGATCATCTCATTCCAACCCCTGCCATGGGCAGGGACACCTTCCACTGGCCCAGGCTGCTCAGAGCCCCATCCAGCCTGGCTTTGGCTGAAGCTGTGCTGTACCAGGTATACACATAAATTAACTGGCCTCACTTCCATAAACAAACAGGATTTCCTACTTTAAAAAGTCAAGGCTTTGGGATCTTTGCCTCATTCCTTATCAAGCACAAGTGAACACAAATGGACTCTGCAGAAATGATCTGGAGCAGCATTTTCTGGACTTCAAATTCCTACTGATGAACTCTGTAACAGCAGTAAACCCCTTCCCCACCCATGCAAGCTCTGATGGGAGGCACAACTCTGGTCATGTACAGAAGAGACAATCTGCTGGTGTGCAGCTAAATTTAATTCTCTCTATATATATTTATTCTAAATATTCAACAAATTTACATCAAAACCATCCCAAGACAGTGACATGTCTGTTAACTCTTGAAAGACTGGAGGAGCTTTGACAGTGGATGGGCTCAACTGCTGATCTGGTTCTGTATGTCCTGCCAGAACAGAAGAACTAATCATGGTTCCTTCACATGACATACACTGATTTAATTTTTACTGTTCTTCTAAAATGCTCCTTTGGACTGTAAAGTATAATGTAAATGTACATGTAAAGGATAATATTAGAGGTGAGTAAAATTCAAGGAGACAAAAATCTCATATTTGCTCAAGTACCCACAAAACTACACCAAGGACTAAAGTAGATATTAGGATGTACATACCAAGCAAAACTAATATACTGTAGTTTTGTAGAACCAGATTTGCCAAATCAAGCCAGCAAATCATTGCTCTGAGTGAAGAACTTCATGCACCATCATTTCCTGTTTGCAGAGTTAGGGTAAGTCAAATATTAATAATATGGTGCACTTGAAAAAATAAATTGTGATGGTAACACTGTCATGCAATGACATGTGAGGATTCTATGTCCAGCCTCACCTGAACATTTTTGAGTTTAACAAGTGCAACTTCATATGTGTCAATGTTTAAAAGAAGGATGGAACATAGTAGTACCAATGAATTTATGGCAGCTTTTATTAAAGAGGCATCTTGGAAACCCCAGCTAACAACAGAACTCCGTTGTGGTAGATGCTGTCCAGACTTAACCTGAAAAGCCCTCAGTCAGAACAGTTTACAAATCAAGTATGGAAGACATACCTAAGCTGAAGGACAGGAAATATTACAGTAATAATACTGATTTATGGAGGAACTGACCTACCTAAGGTCACAAAGCAAGTGTGACCCCATCTCCCGAATCCCAGTCCATTAACTGCAAACTGTTTGTCTTCCTCCTGAGGTGAGGTGTTGGCACAGCAAGGAAAGCCCAGCTCCAACAGTCTGTGCAGGATCTCAAAGGACTTTTAAAATGAGGTACATTATCCCTCATGGTGGATTAAAAAGGTTTATTCTCACACAATACTTAAGAACACAACTGTACTGTTCCTTCTACACCACCTGTGTTCAGAAAATTCAGCATATACCATTGTCCTACCACCCAACAGCAAATTCTCTCTACATAATATTCTACTAATTTGCAGGATATACTGGTGTACTAAGTACATTTTTAAAGTATTACATCACATAAACTGTTAAAACACCCATTTCACAGGTGAACAAACTGAGATTAAATGATACAAGAAGCCTGTTTGCTGGATCAGCTGAAGGCTTGACACAAATTCAAGGAGCTCTTGAAATAAGATTCTATTCACAATAATGAACTTGCAAGATGTGCAGAGAAACCTGTTTAAAATTCATTTAACGGGTTCCACACAACAGAAAGCAGTCACTGCAAAGCTAACTGTTCCAAGACCTTCAACTTACACTGCTGAAGCTGATGAAGAACAGCAAAACAGGTCATTTCTAGGCTAGCGCAGAAGCTGCTGCCCCTTCAGTGGCTCTAAACTCTCCTGGATGCTGAGTGGAGTTTTTTAATGTTTTAAATAGAACATTTGTATTTAAAATACACAATTCCAAGATACTCTAGATCAGTCCTAGGAATTTAGGTAGAGGTTTAGTTATGGTTTCACAGGAAGTTCTATATATTTAAGCTGCTAGTGTAAATCATCATTATGGATGGTTAAATCATAAGCATCACAATGCCCTCCCAGCAGACAGAGTTGGAAAACACCCAGAGCCTGGAAGCTGACAGGTGTCCTTGTTCACTTATTTTTGTTTTAATCTCCCTGAAAGAAAGCAAAAAGCTCCCATTTTGGGTTAGCACAGGACCAATTCAGAACCTATTTTAATTGAGTGGAAGCCAAGCTTTCTTCCAGGGCTATGGGCCTTGTATTCACTGACCAGAGGAATTTCTCCCTTGTGTGACTCTTCAGGAAAGTTTCCTTCTGTGTACACAGGAGCTGGAGAGGCTCAGATGTCAAACCTTAATTGTTAGGCTACATTTTTCCTTCAAATGATTTTAGGTACCTTTAAACTTTCAATTTAAAGCACTAAAACCAAATAAAAGGTCAACTCTTCAAACATGGCCCATGTTGAACAAGAGCATTTATAGGGTTACAACTAAGGAAACAAGTGCATTTATAAGGCTGTAAGAGAAAAGCAACTTGAGCTTCTGCTAGAGGTGAAAGGGATGGGAGGGAAAGAAGCATAAAGAAAGTTTTCAGCAGTTTCTGCCTGACCTGCATATTTTGACTTCTGATTTTTCTGCCTATCAAATGGTCACGCACACAGACTCAGTAACTGCCAATAGGGACTGAAATCTCTGCAGGAAAAAAGTCCTCGAAGTGCAGGCTTGTTATCCTGTGTTGGAGCAGCTCTAGAAGGTGCTGATGCGAGGGAGAAGGACAGACCACCAGGGTTAGGAACCCACAGCAAGTAATGCCTCAACCTCCATTTCAGCTGCAGCTGGGGTCTGCAAGCCCTGCACTTCCCTAAACCAGGAAAGCACCAGGAGGTCTTTCCTGTTACCTGGAATAAACCCCATTTCATCCAGGGCTATTATATGAAAAAAAAACAAGGTAAAAAACAATACAAGGTAAAAAAGCAAATGCATTGCTCCTGTAAAAACCACGAGAAGGAGGGGGTTTTTTCCCTCCTGTGCCTGCAGCCTGGTGCTAGGGAACAAAACCCAGGTCCCAAGGATGGATGCTGTCAGAGACGATGCCATTGAGGACACACAGCCATGAATGCCTTCTCCTCTTACTGTAAGGAATGAGGGACAGGTGGGTGGTGTCATTGTTCTCCCCCAGTTCCATCCTTGAGCCTGTCATCAGCTACAGAAGCAGTCTTTATGCTGCAGTTGTACTGTCCCGTTCCCTGGCTTCTGTCAAGCTTAACAAAACCCAAATACTAAACACATTTTATGCCTTGGAGTATCAAATGTTCTTTGCTATCAGTTGAAATGGAGCTCTGTTAATTTTCATTATTGCTTCATATGAAAATGTTAGCTCTATTCATATTCCATATTCAAGATGTTTAACCTGGGTTCACTGTATGAAAAGTCAATCATGTGTGCATAAATTCAATATATTTTCCCCATTTACTGCAGTACAATGAATATCTTACAGAGAGTGATGTTTGTGTCCTGATTCAAAAATATTATCTCTTTCTTTTGCCCAATTTATTTTGTATTTATTTGAGGTGAGGCAGGTATACTTGGGTTAAATAAGCTTTATCATAGCTCAGGGTTTATTATGTTTAGCACAAGAAAGAAATGCAGTGTAAAAGAAGGAAATAAAGAAATCTATCTTCGAAATCATGCCACCAAGTGGGAAGAAACACTTTTACTGATAAACAGGAAATCTTTTATTCCTAAAGTTAACATTCTTAAGTAAAAAAACAAACACTACAGCTAAATTTGTGGGTTTTAAAACAAACTGTGGCAAACATTAAGGGAACTAAATAGAAACCATCTTTCAAGATGGTAAAACTAGGACAACTGTAAACAGGAGGTATTAAACAAGCCATGACAATCAACACACACAACAGCAAATTTTAACACCAATTAAACATATCTGTGATCAAAACCTGGAAAAAAAAACTTGGAGAAATGCCAATCAAATTATTATGTAATAATATAAAGCCTTTATTATTATTTATATTCCAGAAAGTCTCACATGTTCCAATCAGTGTCCAGTGTGCTCAATGTACCCCACAACCTCCAAGAAAGATAAATGAAGAGAGTCCTTGCTCTGGAAAATGTGGGACACAATCCATGACTACAGAAAGTGAGGGTAGAAGGGTGAAAGAACAATGCAGCTCATCTCAGAAAACCAGCCAATATTGGCAACATTTTGGCAGGGTTCTACTCTACCTCTGCAAAAGCACCAGTTTTGTGCTGTTCATGGGAGTTTTTATATACTTCTCGAAATTAAAATAAAAAAGTAAAAGCAGAAAACATCTGTCTTTGACTTTCTCCCTCTTGCCCTTTACTTTCTGCAAGTTTTCTCAATAATTTAAATGAGAGATCTAAAGGGAGTTTTGTATCTCTGCGTCCTGTGTTGAAAGTGAAAGCTGGATTTCAGACACTTTAATAGCAGAACTGTAAAGTTTCCTTCCAAAACAAAAAGGCAACTTTGATGTATTTTTTTTTTAACCAAAAAGAAAAAATCAACTACACACAGAGTTTCCTTTCATCAGTCTTTCTACTCTCTCAAGTTTTTTACCTGTTGGGAAAACAGACTGAGCCCAATTAGCAGATTAACACACAACATGCGGTGACAGCAAGGACTGCCCATATCAGGCACAGGTTTCTTATGAGCAAACACAGGTTTTTTTCTGCAGGCAAAAATAAGATTTTTATAGTTAGTGAAATATAACATGTGCTAGGGGATAATAAGCATGACTGTTGTCCATCAGGCTGCTACCCACCAGTGCACCCACTCTGGGCATGCTGCTATACAGCAGTGAGTACTGGGCAGACTGGGACCCTGGGGAGATCAGTTAATGCGTGAAAAGTGCTTTGAAGCTGAAAAGCAAGAAGTGCTAAGTATTACGTCTTATTTCAGCAGCTGATCAAGCTTATGATAAATGTATCTAAATACATGCAATGTATCTTAAAAAAAGGCACACAGGTAAAGAAAATGTAGAAACTCAGCTGCAATATTTCTACCTGCAAAATACTCCATGTGATGACACACTTTGTAACCAACTCCTACTGTATGAAAGGAATCCAAGCACCCAAACAAGAATAAAAGTTTTCTTCAAAATACTGCGATTGAGACAGCAGCCGTGTGTTTCACTTAAGCGTGGAGCATTTAAAGGAACTTAATATTCCTGCAAAGAGGTGATCTGGAAGAAGCCCTGCTCTAATTTCTCCCTTCTATTTAGATTCATAAACCAACGCCAAAATGCCAACAACGAAATCAACGCCAATATTGGGCTATCAAATTATTTACCTTTGGTGGGGGGAGATAAAGAGTTTTAACGGAGTGAAAGCAAGGAAGAGAAACTCGACTTCAAAGCAAAAACTAATTATGTGTTTTACTAATTACATTTTAGAAAGATACACAGGGCATTACCAACGAACCCTGCAAAACTGAAAACACAACTGTGTCTCAGGCTGCCTTGGCCTGGAAAAGAGCTCCTGAGAATTACCAAGGGATTCCTGCTTCCCGCAAACACAGCGCCACTAATATTCTCCAGATTTGCTGGCCCTGCTACGAACCATCTCAAGAAAATGTTTACATTAAAGTCGGGTTCAGCGAGGAGGTCAGCTAACTTTAAGGCTTTAAGAAATCAGCAGCCGTCTTGTCTCCTGAGCAGTGCAGGGGGATGGGGAAACTAATTTTTTTTTTTAAAGAAAATCATTAACTTGTTACATGGACAAAACTTCAGTTTTTCAGTCTCTTTCATTTGCTGTCAGTGATGTGAAAGTTTGGGGGTTTTGTTTGGTTTTTTCCCCCCTCCATCTTTAGGTGTCCATCAATAAACTGTCAGACACACGGTGTGACTGTTAGGGCTATCCTGTGCAGGGCCAGGAGTTGAACTCTATGTTTCTTGTGGGTCTCTTCCAACTCAGCACTATGATTCTATGATTTCCAAAGTTTCTGTGTGCTCTGAAGCTGATTTTAGCCCAAGCCCCACCTCACTTTTTTAGACCTCTAATGAAAATAACCGGCACTATCTCACGCAATTATCCGCAATTTTTATCAGGTTTCTGACTTTCAAACTGCACAGGTACATCACGTAAACAAGATAAGGAATTTATACTGTACGTATTCAGCTTTTATTCTTTAAAAATTGCTTTGATGAGCACAGATTGGCTGTCAGATGATTTTCCATTTCATTCTGTACCACACAAGAATCAATACAATCTGGTTTTATTTGAGCCAGGCTCCTAAGCTTACGTCTTATTTGCATCTCGCTACTGATAAATGATAGCAATAAAAGTGTGGCATTCCACAGGAAGAAAGTGAGATTACACTTCATCTAATTGTTTAAAGTAGGAGAAACAGTATTCTCACTCAGAAATAAATTCCTTAAAGGCTTCCACTGGTGTAACTGTACTGCAAAGGTCTAACAGCTCTGTGCTGATGAGAATGGCTGCAAAAACAACAATAAAAAGTCAGTTTTTCCTGTTCTTTATTTTTATATAGCTATGTATACATGTAAACACATCAGAAAAACACTGCCTTGGTTAGGAGTTCTTATAAATAATCCAAACCCCTCGATGGTGTTCTGTGTGAGAGACACTGCGCTGTTAAATGAAATCAGCTGCACCTCGGCCAAGAGTATGACGGCAACTGGTGATATTTGCTTCTCCCACAAAACATATTTAGTAGATCAGGGTTATACAGAGAGTACAAAAATCCCAGAACCAGTTCCTTACAGCACACAAACACAGGAAAGGTAAATACCTGTGCCGTGTTCTGGTTCTGTCTCATTAACTTTAATTTATCTCTGTACTAAATGCAACTACTTTACCAAGTTAAAAAGCACAAGCATACATGTGAGAGCTACACAGGGAAAAAGTGAAGCAGAAACAGGCAAGTAAAACCCAAATTAGAAATAATTGATTACAAAAATTATTTGATTAAGTTAAAAGTCGGAGTTAGCGCTGGGAATGGATGCAGAAAACTTTAGAAGGGAATTGCTGCTGTCCATTTTTAACTTGGGAAGCCAGCCTTTCTGCAGAGTCTGACCATTTGGAGCAACTCCTTTTCCTGCTCAGTGAATCCCAGAATGATTTCCAAAGGCTTCACTCATTTTGACACAAAGGATACAGGAGACTGTTTAGACTCCTAATAAGCCCGGAGCCGCTAAAGCTGCACAGTCCTGTTAAACACGGGATGGCGGCAGCCAAGAAAACAATTCCTTGGAGAGGAAAACAGCCAGCATGTGCCCTCATGTAAAAATCACATTCCAGAGGAAAAGAACTTCCTTGGGCTGGCGTGTGACGTGACTTTAAGATGCTTATTGTGCACAGAGGGGCTCCATTTCCCTGGAAAAGGGACATTCAGTTCATCCACCCAGCCTGGTCATTGTCACCTGCTGAAGAGCTCAGTGCTTGGCAAGTGCTCGTATTGCTGTCATCTGGCAATTGGTAATAAATGTTAGGGACATATTAACATGGAATCTTCTGAAAGTTAGGCAAGAAGTTTTTGAAATTCTATGAGGAACATTAGTATTCTTTTTTTTCCTCTTTAACCAGAAAAAGCTGGACATCCCTTTTGAGTTCCTCAGAGATAAATATTAAAATGTAAAATTAATGTAAAGTCCAGTAATCTCTAACTATACCATACCAAGAGAAAGAGCACAACTCAGTAATTAACACATCACCACATATTTCTTCCAATTCAGCAAATTTACAGCTGAAAACAATTCCGCAGAACCCAATTTAATTACATTAAAAATTATGCAACTTATTTTATTAAAAGGGGATTGATTGCTCTACAAAGAATTTAGATCCAACAATGACCTTCTGTGCTACTGTAAAAGGTGTTCAGAACCCAATGAACATACAATAAGGCTCTAAACCAGAAACTAATTAGCTCACACACAAAGTATTAAATCTGTTTCACAAATTATGTAAATCATATAAAAAATGAGGTATAATACCAATGGCAAACTTTATAGTGCCAAAATGGAATAAGCTGTATGTATACCTGCCTTCAAATTAACTAAAGCAATTATACTGTAAAATCATTAGTCCAAGACATAGTTTAAAGTCAAGCTTTAATAACTTAATGCTACATGTATTTTCTAACCACAGAAAAAGCATTACATACATTTACACTTCCCACTAAATTTAGAGGAGGTTATGCTGCATTAAACCAAGCAGGAAAAATAAAGTATTAAAGAAAGACCAAAAAAAAAAAAAAAAAAAAAAAGGGAATGCCAAAAATGTTTACTGCAGAAAATATGCACAAAATCAAACCATCGTTTGCTCTGGAGCTTTGTTTCTGCATAAAAACAATATATTATTATGCTTTTTGTAACACTAGCACATTTATTCTAATTGTTACCACCAAAAAAAAAAAATTTAAATAAATAACTCTTCTGAACGATGAGCAAATAAAGCACCATTTTATATCATCCTGGCAGTACTTTCAAATGCCAATTATCTGGTCTCATGGTTCTGCAATTCCTACGGCCAAAAAAATCTCTTACTACTTCACTTCAGAGTAGGTGGAAGAGCCGCTCACGGTCCAAGCGTCTCTCTCCACAAGGAACAGCGCTGCCTCCACAATCCCAAGGGATATTTCATTTTTTGGGGGAGTGCTCAGAGACCCTCGTGTGGAACCCTAATAGGATTTCCAACCTGCTTTTCACCCTTAAGATAACTGTGCTCGGGCTTGATGCGTCTATGTAGGAGTGAAGGGACTGCAAACAAGGCATAAATAAACAAGTTTCCTTACTC
The DNA here is from genome assembly GCA_013398615.1 of Brachypodius melanocephalos. Taxonomy (NCBI): domain Eukaryota; kingdom Metazoa; phylum Chordata; class Aves; order Passeriformes; family Pycnonotidae; genus Brachypodius; species Brachypodius melanocephalos. The sequence goes on from VZSR01001299.1 coordinate 14,946,196, forward strand.
TGCTCCAAAGTTACATTTGTTATTGCCATTTTCACAGCACTGGGATGTATAAGAGAAAGTTCTTCGTGCCATCCTGCAGGAGGACAGAGTTTAGGCAAAGGGTAGTGAATCATCTACCTGTTACTTTTTATAGGGGTGGGTCTACTGTTTCTATATGTAACCTCCTCAGGTGTGACTTTTCAGATGCTTTGGGATTCCCTCAGCATAAAACCAAGATACTCTGCATGATTTGTCTACAAATGTCACAGAAAAACCACCTGTATAACAGTTCTCCTGGCCTGATGTGAGATGAATGCATTTTTCTGGGGTGAAATTAAAAGGTGAAGCATAACTGAGATGTTGTGTGTGTGTTTAGAAATAAAGATTATACTTCAGCTTAAAGAAATAAAGATTTAGACAATTTCAAATCTCTCCTAGCTGTTCACAGCCAAATGTCACTGTCAAACTTTTAACAGACAGAAACATTTTTTGCATTGCTACAATTTTTTTAAAAAAAATTCATTTAAAGTAAAACAGGTTTTTTGTGTATCAGCGTTGTTTGATCCATCATGAACTACACGAGCTCAAATTTGGTGCTTCATATATTTCAAATAATGTCCTGTCAGAATACACATTAAGCCTAAACACTGCTCTAGGACTGAACATGATTTTGTTGTGTCAGAGGAGGAACTGCAGAAGATCTTTCAAAAATCAAGTGAGAAAGGTGAGGAATTTTCCTGTTTCCAGAATAATGGGTAATTAAAACGCAATTTTCTGAATTTGCCACAGAACTTTTAAATACTACAAATCCAATGGGAGACTGATCAGCAGCAAGGTCAAGTGGCCAGAGATGTACGACTATTTTTATGTGTCTGCATATCTGCAATCATTAATCCCATGTAACCAATACACACAGACTCCACATTTACTAAGGACTGCTATAATATTGTTTTAATATCACCTTCCTACACACAGTACAAAAATGACAGGCGTGTGTAGGGAAGAATTACTTGGGATGAAGGAGGGAATGGAAAGAATCACAGGGGGTAGAAACTGGGAAAATCTGGGCCATATCTGTGATAACCTGCAGTGCAAACCAGTAACAACAAAGCAGCCAAGTGAGAAAGGAGGACTGCAAGGCAGGATCAAGGACTGAATCTTCTAATAAAATGCATCTGACTGGAAAAAGAATTTCCTTGCTTCAGAGTCATATTCCCACGGTGATCACGCTATGATAGAAATTGTCCCCTTAATATCAGCTGCTTCTTGATGTTTGTTGCATGACCACCTCCTTCTCCTCTCCCAGACAGAATGTAACCACTGTGGTAATTACAGTGACTGATGACATGTAAATATTTAATACAGTTTAGGTTTTGTCTTTAAAATGTGTTTTCGAAAGCAAAGTCAATCAGTCTCCAGATCTGACTCCTAAACTTATTCGTGGAGAATAAGTATTGAAAGAGAGACAGTCAAGGCAAGTCAAATTGTCTGCCTGGGACTCTAAATTTAATGGAAAAAATATATGCAGTAAACTGCACTTCTAGTTTGTCAAAATAATTCAAAATTAGATCTTCATCATGAAAACAGATGCAACAAAGCCTGGTCCCTGACAGTATTTAATCTGTGCCTTTCTGACTTACTGCTCGAATCCCTACACGTGCTGAACGCCACTGCACTTGTGAATCACTTAATCTGCTTCCTTTGAAACCCATCATCAAATGCTCATTTCTGCACAGTTAACGGCAGGGTCTTTGTAACCTGCTTTCTTTTTTAAATGTAAATCCAGTGTCTTGGGAAGGTTGGCGTTTTTTTGGTTCAGTTTGTTTTTTTGGGTTTTTTTGTTTTTTTTTTTTTTTTTAAATCACAAACCTATCAAGTCTTGTTCCATGCTTTTAAACAGCAACGTTAAGTATAACACGTTAAAGGGAAAAGATGTCATGGATTTGAAAAGTTCTTAGTGTCATATTACCTCTTTCACACACCTGTAATATATTTTTAAAAGAACAAAATTATATTTCTTATATTTCTATCTGTTGTTTCAGCAGCACTAAATCCTTTTCTATCGTCAGCTTTGAGAAATTTATATTTTTAAGGGAAAACAGAGACAGAGAATGAATAGGTCATGAAATATCCTAAAAACAAACAGCAAGAAAAACATCATTTCAACTGCATTACAGCTCCAATTACTACTTACACCCCACTTTCCTGGGTTAGACTGTATCTTGATCCATGATATCCCAGCTGGTTTTAGTTGAAAAAGTTTCCATTTCTATCTCTACTAATGGTGCCACTGATAAAGAGGGAGAAATCCATCGCGTCTGCCGCAGAACTGAAACTCCATCGAGGGATATATATTCATTAACACATGCAGGAACTGAAACCGTCAGGGAACATATATATATTTATGAACCCTTGCCCATACACATAGCATTTCAGCAGTATAGGAATCCAAACAGGGAAGTGGAGCGCAAGAAGCAGAGCGGTATTAAAAAATACGCCAGGGAAAGTACGGCAGATCTGCCACTTCTAAACGCTGAATAAAAGATCAGAGGGAAGCAAAGTTGCATGAGAAACTCTCAGCTTTGCCCTATCACCCTGTGCTACCATATTTAATTCCACCTTTTAATTTTATTAAGAGCACCCTGTCTGCAGCTACAGATACTCCAGTGAGACCAAAAGAAAATAAAATATGCAAGGTTAAGCACCCTCAGAAGTCGCTGCTGTAGCTCAGCTGAACCTTGCACTGCTCCTTCCCCCTGTTTTATTGCTCTTCCAATTTACGCTGACGTGCAGGTTTAAAAATGCCCTCGGAAAGGGGGCAGGAGGATACTCTCACTCCCTGCTTCTGGAAAACCCTGGCAGAGAAAGAAGGCATGGAAAAATCATGGCAGCCTGTTTTAAACAACCAGTTCCCTTTTCTACACAAGCTGAGAGCACAACCGAGACAATTACTGCTGTGCCTGGAGATCGAAATCCCAGCCAGGAACCTGCAGCCCGACCCCGTGAGTCCCAGCATCCCATCCCCATCCCCATCCATGAGCCCACAGGGAGCTCAGCACAATTCCCTGCAGGCTGCTCCAGCTGGAAATTACCTATAATGTTGTTGCAGGAAAAAAAAAACCCCTTAACCTCTAAGGAAAAACTCATCTGAACTTTGCTCATTTCCCCCTCTGTCTGTATGGAGGGTTTTGTTCCTTTGTTTTGGGGAGGGGGAACAGGGGAAGAAAGCTTGAAAACAGTACATAAACCACGAAAATATCCCAACTTTTTTTTTTCTTACATGTTGCTCCTTCATGCTTAAAAGACAAAATGGAGGAGCATGAAGCAAAACTTTGGCTAAAAGGAGTAACTGTAAAACCCAATTCCTTTGACAAGGTCTTTTTCAAATTCCCATTTCAAATTCCCATTCATCTTCCAAGGAAAGCCAGTCTGGCATCAAGGATTCAACAAGTTATATCGTAACAGAGTCCTTGTGTTTTCTTAAAATAAACATTTCATCTCTTTGCGTGGAAATGGCATCTCTTTCAATTTACATCTCTGGAAACAAAAGGCCCTGAAAAAGTATACAGAAAAAGCTGGAAAAACCCCATCCTAGTTTGCAAAACCAAAGTAAGATATACAAAGGAAATGAACCTGTGATACTATTGCTGTAACACAAACACTCGCTGGCCACCACCACCATTTAATTCACATTAAGTGCTTTTTTTTAATCCTGGGTTCTTCAATTTAGCAATGATGAGCCACATTAAAAACAAAAACTTAAATAATTGCATTTCTGTAGACTGTGCTGTGTTTAAGGCCAAAACTATCTGCAAAACTAAGTAGGAAAAAGCCTTCTTTTTTTAAACTAATGGATTAGTATAAATGTCTGTTGGAAGGACAGGGTAGACAAGAAAAGAGGGGAGAATCCAAGGTATTTATATAATTTTCTTTAGGCATCCAGTTTAGATATCCAGCATTTTGAATCATTTTCCTTGAGGTGTCTGCCTGTCTGTTCAATGGACTTATAGGGATCTTTGATTCCTATTTTTAACAATTTGCCAAACAACTTCAGTATCTGTGTTAGCCAGTGTAAATATTCCCACACATGTTTAAAGTGGGTCCTGAACCAAACTCAATTTTGATTTGATTTTTTTTTAATATTTAGACATGAAAGTCAGAGCTTAAATCTGCCTCCATATTAAATTCTAAAAGTTAAAGAGATTATAGCCAAGCAACCATACAAAAGCCTGGAAACACACTTCGTAGCAGAAATTATGTTGTTCTGGATTAGTTTTTGAGTACAACTGTAATGTGAGCTCTCTCATGCTGGCAGCACATCCCCATTGATCCATTCCCAATGTTTTGTGTTCTGTGCATTGCTCTTCCACAACCAAAACCAGATTTCCAGAGTTTGGAGTACCAAAATCCATATCCATGCTACAACCAAAGCACACAATTTAATTTGTGGACATTTTATGAACTGTGGAGCCAAATTAAAAGAGCTACCAAAAACCCAAGCCCGATTTCCTGCCTTTTCTGTCTTTGTATTTCTACTGTACCATGTTAATAATCAATTTTCCGATTGGATTTCCTCCTGTCTAAGGAAGGGACTGATCTACTGATCAGCTCTTCAGACATAAATTATTTGAATGGGCAACATGAGATTGGAATGGAGGCACAGGCTCTGTCTGAATGTCCTCACACACTGAAATAAACACGGATGTGGAAAATTGTGATGTGCTGAGCACTCCAAAATCATAGTCCCATTACACTGGAGGGGAAGATCTGGAAGGCTACATGAAAATCTATTGCTTGGTGAGGAGGGAAATAGGCACAATGAGCAGCTTGTAAATACACAGTTTAGAATTAGTGAAAAACTGGCTAAAAATTGAGAAAAGCCTCTTTTCAGAGCCAGAGAGAAGAAACCATCCTGTACCATCAAAATGCTCATGGAGAGGAATTCGATGTTAATAATAAGGAAGTGGATTCCAAGTGTTTTCCTTCTGCCCTTCAAGTAAAGTCTTGCTGTCTTAAAAATACATTGCAAAACAGGGTTCCTCCACCATAGTGACCAGAGCTCCACTGCTTTGGCACAAGCCAGACAAGCACAGGGATAATGTAACAAAAAAGAACTTCATTTGGAGTTATCCCCAACTCCAGACTTCTGGGAATTGATGGATGCTTTGTACTGCTACTGAAAATAAACCCAAACACACAGACATATACCTCTCACCATTCAAAGTACCATGAAAACCCAATTTTATGGTGTATGTATAGCTAAGATATTTTTCCCATCTCCATTCTCAGGCACCATTCTCCACTCCACCCGGCTGATGTGGAGAGCAGCCACACACCAGAGCCATTGGGGGAAATCTGTGGCAGCCCATTGCTGTAGCAGCTGCCGATATCACAGAACATCAACAAAGTTGATTCATCTACTATAACTTGGATTTTGCTTGAGCTACAGGCTCTGTCCAGATGACTGCCAAAAGGAAGAAACAGACAATTAAAAAAAAATTATAATAGCCCCTAAGAAAACACCAATTATTGTGCTCTTTAAGGTCAGATGAGAGGAGAGGAATAAAGTCCATGGAGAGAACCCAGGTGGGGAAGAGAAGGCACAGGAGTCGACCCAGCAGTATCACACCAGCATTTCCAAATGGAAACTGGTTTCTCTTGTGAAATACTTTTGCTGTATCAGTGTTTGGCAAACGCACAATTTCCTGGAAAAAGCCGACACAATTTCCTCCTGCTTCCCCTACTCTCACCCCATATGTTTTAAAATGTTTTAGGTTGCTGCTGCAAAGTGGGACCAACAAGCACAGCTCCAGAGAGAAGGCAGGAAAGCACTGAAGCAGCTAAAGCTTTCATTAACAACCCTGGAGGCAAAAATATCCTGGCACATATATTTTATTTCATTTTCTTCCTCTTCTAGGGTATGGAGAGAGGATAAAACAGCAAGGACCTTTTCTAGCTTTCAATAAACCTCACATAATGGTGATAGTTTAGCATTTAGTTTCCTTAGGAGTGATGAGAAAAAAAAAAAAAAAACACCTCTAAGTGGTCTTTGCTATCTCTGCATTTTAAAGCTGGTCAGAAAATGGTTTTATGCAAAAACTCTTCCATATAAGGGGAAAAAAAGTTTTCTGGTCTACCACAGAAAGGCAGCTTTGTATAGAAAGCAAAAGCTGTTTCAAGGAAAGCATTAGTGCAATCGAGAACTTTTTCTGTTCAAGAACAGACTAAAAATTTTTAACCAGCTGTTACAGTTAAAACTGTTCAGAACTGGTCATTGTTTACTGTTTCCTGCATTATCAAATCCAACATCTGATGCCCCAAGACTGAGGCTTTCAGGGCAAAAACTGTCCCTTTGTGTGCACAAAGCACTCAGCAATGCTGCTGGAGCATTAAGTTAGGGAACTAATGAAGTTATGAAAATATGGAGATAATGAACTCTTTCAAGTGCAGTTTTAATTTTTTTGCCGTGCAAAACATTTATTTATGTTCTAAAACTCTACCAGCTATAGCTCTAAACCAAAATATTTAACTGTTAACATTTTGTCTATAATAGAAGTCAGCTGCCTGTAATGAAAAGTACACAGAATGGTCACATTTACAATAACAGTCTTCAAATTCTCACTGAAAGCTTCACCCTCTGAAGAAAGACCTTCTGAAATGCCAACACAGAATATTAGTTTCTATTTTATTGACATGCCATGAAAAGTGGGATGCATTATCACTGCAGAAGCTAAAGGTGGTGTCAAATTTACTGGGCCAATTTCAATCTGCAGGAAATTGGAATCTATTATTATTATTATTATTATTATTATTATTATTATTATTATTATTTCTTCATTCTGGTGCAAGTTTCAAGCTCAGTGGTGCATTTAAAGTCCCTTCATACAGGTCAACAGCAAATCCTTTAGAAAGGATTCAATAGCAGAGAGAAGGTGGCATTTTGGTGGCTTTGATTCTCAGGAAAAGCAAAGAGAAATTGTTTAAACCCAGTGGAGCACTGATTTCTTTGCTGGAACACCTTTGCTTCTTCTCTTCCCACACCTCTGAGAGACATGGCTCCATTTGGCTACCACTGCTGTTGTCTGGGCAATTCAAGGGACATGCCAACACGGAGAGAAAGATGATTTCATTAGTGGCAGCATTAACTTTATACCTGGGTCTTCACACATGGATAAAGGAGGTGCATCAATTTACTGTACTACCTTTTCTCCCCCTGGCAAATTTTCTCTGTGCCTTTTGAAGGGAACAGAGCAGAGGACACCATGTTCAAGCTTAGGTCACTCCTTCAAAAAGCTTCTGTAAAATAAACTTACCAAATGCAACTCCAACACATCTCAAGCTGAGAAAATAGTTAGTTCATGCTACAATTGCTACAAAAATGAAGAGGGAATAAATGACTGAACACAGCTCTGCACATGCACTGCTCCAACAACTGCAATCACAAAAAATATTCCTTACACTCCTTAGTCCAGCAATAACCAGCAGAAGAAGAGGTAAAATGACAAGTATTTCAAGAAAATATATACACTGAGGAAATAGGCTTTGCTTACAGTGCTGAGGCGTCCTTATATGAATTTGATGACATCTCTTTTTACTTGGAGTACAGAACTCTGGTCCTACTGCCAGAGGATCATTTAAATGTCAAATGGAAACAAAACAGTCATGAGATGGTCTCATCTTGGTAACATAGGGAAGTTACATGTGGTTATATATATATGTGTGTGTGTGTATTTCTGTAACCACATGTTTTATTTTACCATAAAAGACCAGTAACACTGTCAGCCCATCGGGGGAAAAATCCAGTTCAAGTCACTCAAACTTCACATTTGGTATCTCAGCTTCCCTGCAAACACAGTGGGGAACAGCGAGGCCTCTGTGCTGCCTGTAGCCCTGGGCACTGCTCTGCTGTTGTTTTTTAGGAAAGTAAAACAACTGGAAAGTTGTTAATGCTCTTACAATTCATTTTTAAACACCCATGAGGCCAAAGGCCTCTAAACACTAATGCAAAATGCTAAACATATCAAAGCAAAACCAAGGGGAGTTTGACTCAGACTCTTCTGCAGGCTTTTACATCAAGGAAGCATCCAATGAGCAGTTCAGTCCTTGGGGTGAGACTCCAGTGACACCACACTGGGGCAATTTTAGCAGCTCAGGATCAGAGAGTGCTTGGAAACCTAGCTGGAAAAGGAGATACAGAGTGGAATCCTGACTGCAGATCTGAACAGTGGAGCTGTGGCCAACCAGGGAGCAGGTCCCACATGCACAGCTCCATTTCACCCAGCTGAGGGAACATGATGCTGCATTATATGGATCAGCTTTCTGGAGCTAAAAGGCCAAATCTTGACCCAAATTATCAAAGTGTGGGGGAATGAAGAACGCTGTGTATGAGTAAGGGGGAAGGCAGGACTTGGTGTATTTGGGCAAACTCATGGATCCAAGGACTGGTGCTGACAGCTCCCTGCTCTCTGAAGCAGCCTGGTGTCACTCTCAGGCTCAGAGCAGGGGCACAACACAAAGGAAAGGACCAGGAAGGGAAGAGGAGCCGTGAAGTCAGAGGAAATGAGCAAAAAATGAGAAAAAGCCAAAACATGTAAGGAGTAAACGATGGAGTCACTGAAGTGGCTTCAGTGGAAGGTGATCGTCACCTTCTACCAGCAGTACCTTTAATCATCTTTGATGCAATTTCACTAAAGCAAATTCTATTTAATTTCATTGTGCCTGACCAAGCAGTGCAATTCCTACTAGCTGGACACTTTCTAGCCTTCATCAGGCTTTTGCAATAGCACTCATTCCCTTGAATTTATCAGTGCATTTATCACAGCGGTTCCAAAAGCGCCAGCTCCATGAGGCAGAACCTGGTGCTCAATACTTTATTTGTATTCAGCAGATCGACCTTTGCATTCTGTCCTGGTACACTGATAATTTCCCCTGTTTCCAAGAGAACTCCTACTGCCCTGCCATACAATCACTCCCTCGTTTCATGAGCAGAGCACTTTCCTTCACATCAGCTTTGGCCCCTGCATATTTATACATCATTTAGCAGCTCAACCAACTAAGTTTAACCCACAGATATTTAATTTTGTTCTGCTAGAAGAACAACAAAACTCAGCTATTTAGTTTAATCCCAAATTTCACAATGTTAATGATCCTTTTGAGGAAAAAAAAAAATTCATGTACCACAATCAAAGATCAATTTGAGAATCTTTACACACCAGATGGACTTGAAAAAATTAATATGTATATTTACATTGTAGCAGTGTGATTTTTACTGCCAATCTAAAGGACATCATACACACAATAAAAATCCCAGAGAATCTTTTCTTTCCAATTGTTTCAGTACATAATCACTTGCTAGTAAAGCAGCAGGAGACTAATGATGAAAGGGGATTGTAAATTACATCAGTGTACAAAGAAATAGGTAAAAGTTCTACAAAAGCACAGTTATTCAACTCCTTCTCATGCATTATTCTTAAAATAAATTCTTCATCATGTCAGCTCTTCCTTTGGAAGTCAACATTTCTTAAAGTTTGGGGGTTACACTTGCACTGTTGGATATTTTAACAGTAGAAAATGTGATCTATGTGGCATAATTCATCTTTGGCTTGGACTGGATCCAGGTCAAAGAGCTCCATATTTTCAGCCCATTAGTCATGGGAATTACAAGTATTATAGAGTTGCTTTTAATTGGTAGTTCATGCTCAACCACTGCAAACCAGTCTATGATTGCAAAACTAGCTAAATTATATTCTCAATAAAACATCATCCAGCCTGAAAAAAAAAAAAACAAAACCCAAAACTAACCCTGTCCCAAAGCAAATTACATCTCACATGCATAAGTAAAATATAACTAGCTCCACACTCAACGATCATGGGAAAAATGTTGATGACCAGCCTCGACTGGCCAGTGGAGCAGAGCTCCAGCCCAATGCCACGTTCCACCCCAGCTCCCTCTCAAAGGAAAGTCGTTCTGAATGCTCGAGTGGTCAAACACAACATTAAGTAGCAAGCACTAAAAAGTTAATTGAATGTTTGCCAGGAGACGTATGTCCCATTTTTATACTGGATAATTAATTTCTTTGTTTTTATAAGAATTTTAAAGAGTGACCAACATGCACCCTGAGGGTAATGATCTTCATTCAAGGGAGACTTCTGACTTTTTGTGGCACAGGACTCATTTGTAACTGGAAACGCTCCAAGATTGCTCTCCCGTAGGTGCTCACTCTTAACATTACACAAACTCTTGCATCTATTTTATCTTAAGCAGCTGGTATCCTTGCACACCTCTCCTAAGAGATGATCATTTTAGCTCAAGGATCTCAAAAATAAATTTGTTCTTAACACTGTTTAGAAGCAAGGTGAGAGAGGTACAGGTGAAGCACCTTGGCCTGGAGGCTCAGTGGAAGGGACTATCTCTACATTTAGTTTTGTATTTTCAAAGTACAACACCTGTCCTTTCTCATTGTGATAGTCTCTAAACCCTATTACACACAGTAACAGGGCTTTGCTGGTGACAGTGTGAGCTACTCATTAAGATAAACTGCAGTTTTGGGGTTTATAAATGTTTTTCTTAAGTTACTATCAACTCTGTCAGGATTAATCGCTTTACAGTATACTTAAACTGTCAAAACAGTTCCATATTTAGAGCCAGAAAGGAAATATGGACTATTAGCATCTCACAACACAGGCCAAAGCTTCAACTTACCTACAGACTTCTGTCTACTACTGTTTTGGAACAAAAATGCAGAATTACCTTTACCACAATTATGTTTTTGCTCTTTACAATGAATGTTGTTTTAAGCTGAAACTTTAATCATTCCCATGCTGCTACTATCTGTGAGTAATTTTTATTGCTTCTGCAAACAAGGTCTTTAAACAGTCAGCCCCCTACACTAAGGAAAACATTCACAAGTAAACATGCAATATTGTGCCTCTCTCTTCAAACCCTTCCTGTGATGATTTCAGGAACTACTGCTGATTACAGCTGCCAGAAAACATACTGCCTACATATGTGGCATTAAAGTTCCTTGGGCCTTGCTACTAAACATGACCAACTATAAGAATGACCACAAAAACACCAAAATCTTGAACAAGTGAACTCTAAAATTTCTTAAAGCTTTCATCTGTTTGTGTGGTTTTTGGACTGTGGTTTTTGACTGTCATTCCGACTGCTGTGTATTCCAAAATTATCTCAGTTAACATAAAGAGATGTTTTTAATCATCAATAAAAACTGAACTAGGACAGGAGTCTGAAAGAGTGACAGGGCGATTACATGGTTTAGCTGCTCACCTGGGCTGGCTCCTGCAGGTCTGAGCACGTTTCCACTCCAAAGGAATCAACAGGCATTCACTCTGCACAGCCACCTCCAAGCTCCTCACTGCTATCGCTACTACAAGATGTTTAAAGAAGCTTTTCTCACTGCCTAAGTATCTGTATAAGAGCAAATTTTAAACTATCTGCATTATAAAAGACAACCTGGTATAAAGGTGAAGCATTTTTCTACTGCCAGTGGGACCTTCTTCTAACTCTCATCTGAATTGTTGGCAACAGTAGAGTGTCAGGAAAACAAATTCTGTCATCCACCTCCCTTCAGTCTGCTCACTGTGCAAGTTACCCACATTCTGGTGTGAGGTACAAACACTCACAGTGCCAGCTCACCTTTCAATTTGACTCCTGGATTGCAGTTTTCCTGCTTGAATGAAACTCAGAGAATCTCAGAATAGTTTGAATTGGAAGAGACCTTAAAGATCATCCAGCTCCAACCTTGTTCCATGGGTAAGGGACACCTTCCACTATCCCAGGTTGTTTAGAGCCCCATCCAACCAGGCCTTGGATACTTTCAGGGATGGGGCAGCCACAGCTTCTCTGGGCAACCTGTACCAGAGCCTTGCCACTGTCATAGTAAAAAATTTTTTTCCTTGTATCTAATAACCCTCAACCTGGACACTGCAGCTCCAAGTAAGCTCCACTGGTGAGACTCATGTGAGAGGCACAAAGCCTGGTGTGAATATTACTTGTAAGGAAGACTTATCTTTGTGTCCTCCTTCACATCAGGAAATGTAGGTCACAGTTTTATGTGTTGAGAGTTTAAGGCTCCTGCCCTGTCAGCTGAGGGGAACTCATTTGTCCTCCAGGGAGAGCAGTGGGGAGGCATTGAGGCATCACCAACACATGGATTGCTGCTTGCAGCTCATGGACATGTCTACACATTCCAGCTGCCCCTAAGTACAGCAGGCCAGTCCAGGATAAAAGCACCTACAGATCAAACCTTCAGGTCTTCTGCAGGTGGATGGCAGCAGATTTCACTTCTGACCCACGTAAGGCAAACGAGAAGAAAAATCTCCTCTCTTCACACTACCAAAATGACAGAGATGCAAAGTGAGTGCTCTTTTTGCAGAGCAAGAAAAACCTGTACTCTGCCCTCTCCCAGATCTTTGTTGACATGATGACAAACAAAAAAGAAAACCTTCTGTTTCTGGTGTAAGTGAAAATACGTTTAACAGTGTGTGCACACACAAGTATTTGGGAACAGACAAAGCTGTGGTGATGATGAGGGGCTTCCCATATCCCACCAGCAGCCCACAGCAGTAATTAACTTCACTGTAACCTCAGATCAACTGGAAAAGGTGGAGAAGCTCTTAGGACCTGAGAGAATGGCATGGGGATGCGTTAGGGAAGATACAGTTGGATATTATGAAAAAGATTCCTTCCCCTGAGGGTGGTTGGGCACTCCAAGAGGCTCCCCAGGGAAGTGGTCAGAGCACCAAGCCTGACTGAGCTCAAGAAGTGTTTGGACAACGCTCACAAGTGCAGGGTGGGATTCCTGGGGCTGTGCAGGACCGAAAATTGGACTCAATGATTCACGGACTCCATGATCCCTCCCAATTCAGTACATTCTGTGATTTTAAGCTAGTGGGCTGGTGATGTCTTCTGCCTGAGGTTGTAAAAGCACACACACATTTATTGATCAAATATGAATTAAATGCAAATAACTTCACAGCTGTAGCCTTTCCAGACCATGTACCACCACGCTACAACACTGCCATAGTCGAGTTAAAGCCAATATTCCACTCACACTGGCAATTTTCCACTAACAACAAACCCAAGTCTAGTAGATGCAACGTTTCAAAACGCATGTAAACTATTTAGATGAATTCTTTTTATTGACAATCCCAGGGGAATGGAGAGAAAATGATTTGTTTTACCCTCAGAGCTCAAAGCTCTCTTGGGAGGTAATTCAATTGAAATTTCACATTCAGTCTAGCCAGGCAGTGATAAACAGATGCTTAAATTAGCTGCATTACACTATAATCAAATATCTTAAGACGGGGGAAAAGTTTCCAATAAACAATGGGGGTGGAGGGAGCTTCCCAGTATTTTTAGAAGGAATGTTTTTCATACCTCTCTGAAGCTCCTGCAGCAGCCCCACTCCTACAGCCGCAGAAGCATCTGACAATGCAGGGAATAAACACACAAACACAAACCCAAGCACAACTGGCATTTCCCTGAGATCTCTGGCAGATTAGCCGACCTGCACCCCCAGCACTTCCTTTACCTACTGCACTTAGAGATTTCTAGTCTGATGTCCTGCTACAAAGCACTACCCCTTCTCCAGCTTTACAAAATGCTGCTCCTGTTTTCATTTAAACAAACTCATAAAACACCCTCACACAAGGGAGGCAGAAGAAGTAACCAGACCGGTGCTGCTGTTCAGCATTTGCTGCTCAGATCCAAACCCTTTTTATAGCTGGAACCACATGGAGTATCTCCATCCTCTGCTCCCAACACCTGAGCTGCTTCCTCTCCCTCTCCTTCCTGGTCCTTCCCTACTCTGCTGAGCAAAAAGGCAGCAAGAAGCAGAAGATCTGTGTTTTGTTCCTGCTCCAGCAGTTGGAAAGGAGAATTTTCTCCAAAAATAACTAAATGCTTTGTCCACCCAGGAGGGTGATTATTCCTGAGAAATCCCTTGAAGGGCATGAATCCCTGGAGGTGTTTAAGGAAAGACTGGACATTGCAGTCAGTACCAGGGTCAGTTTGACAAGGTGGTGACTGATCATAGGTTGGACTCGATGGCCTTAGAGGTCTTTTCCAACCTAATTATTATCTGATTCTGTAAATGGTCTGTTAGAATATTACAAATACAAGTCATATATAGTTGTCCCAATCAAATTTCCTAATTCCAGAAGCTAAGAGAAATAAAGATGGAAAGAAAAAAAAAGCATAGAAGGCATTTTCTATATTTTCCCACTTTTTTTTTTTTTTTTTTTTCTAGAATGGGGTATTTTCCATTTCTCTCTAGACTTTCTGTGCAGGTCTGTGACACTGCATGAGTGATGCTGGCTGTCAGTGCATTTCCCAGTTCTCAGAGTTATCAATGCAATGTGCTTTAAGCATATCCAGAAGTTTTAAAAAGTGAGACAAACAAAATTATCAAGATAATCCAACAATCAAGACTTAAGCCCTGAGGAGTTTTCAGTGATGGGGTTTGGTGCTTGCTCAGTGTTGCTGCAGACCCACAGCCACCCCTTGGCATCCAAAACAAACAAAATGCCCTGAAACAGGGAATCAGGTTAGCAGAGGTCAGGCTTCCAAACATTGTGTGTTTTAGGGGCTGATGTCTGGTTTCGTTTGAAGTTCACTGCCACTTTCTTCATCAGTAAGTGCTCCTCAGCCTGCCCTGCCAGTGAGAGCATTTGTCTGCTGCAGGAGGTTCACACAGGCAACACTGGGAGGGAAAATAAGATCTAAAATTCCAAACATCCTGGATTCCATACAAAGCAAACAAGAAAACTACAGCTTGTTATACTGAAGGTTAAAATAAATGTCGTAATGATTCCCCTGGCTTAAAAAAACCACCCCATGATACCAATTGCAGGTTCAGTCTGATTGAATCACCCTGTGCATTATCACAACTGTAAAATCCAAAGTGTAAATGGCTCCTTGGCTTTGTAATGCCCAAAAACCAAAGATCCTGTTTCACAAAATTTAGATTTTTTTTTTATTGGTCGTCTTGTCTAATTTAAGTTTTAAATAAACCCAAATAGCCATACTGGGGGAAATTCTTAAAAAGACAATTTGTCTGTCTTCCAGGTCAGCTTCCACCCAAGTTTTTCAAGTACCTTTTTGAATCAAGGACGTGTATAGTAAATGGATGCTGTAAAAGAGCTATTCCTACAAAGACTAGATTGTATTTTAAAGTAGTATGGAGCAGCACAATCAGAAAAATGAGGCTAAGAGCAGACAGTTACTTAGAGAAAGCTGATTTGAACACTACGCGAGCACCAAAAATGTGTTTGCTGGATCAAATAAAATGTGAAATGTTGCATCAAGTTTTTTAGTCTGTGATAAAAACAGACTACAACGTTAGACACTAGCAACTCCTATTTTAAGATAACCCTGGCATGCCTAAACACCTCTCTCTTTAAATGCCATTACTTCCATCACAACAGCTCAGGAGAAGTTGTCAGTGGTGTGAAACGGGATGGTAAAAGCTCCTTCTGCCCAGAGAAGACAAATCCAGTGGGTGATGAATATCTCTCTTCTCTTCCATGTCAAATGCACCAAGAGCTGCTTGGAAAACTCAGCAGCAGCAGCATGGGAGCCCCAGGCAGAGCACAGGGAGCACCAGCTCACAGGAAAGGCTTGATAGGCTTCACTACAGCCCCAGTGCTGCAGTTCAAGTTTTCCTGACCCCCAGGTTACCACCACACTGCAGGTGATGCCAGAAGTGTCTCTTGCTGAAACCCAATGCATCAAAGTTGCTGTTTTTTCTTTTTTCCTTATTTTAGGGGATAGCTGAGTTTCCAACTTGTTTTTACTTACAGGGTTAAGAATGTAAAGTAATTACAGCAGATTGAAAAGCAGCAAGAAAAGGGTCTTGAATCTGTCTTTCATGTCTTACATCTTTGCTTTCATAAACTAGACAGACTCATTCCTAAAAAAAACAGTAATAAAACTTCCTAAACCTACAGCTTTCAGGCACCCAATGCTTTCTAGTGCTAATATATCTGAAGAGAATTCATGGCTTTAAAGGCTCTGTGAATTAGAATAATGCCATGAAATCAGTAATTTAAATAAAGTAATATTTTAATTGATTCTGACATTCAGAGACATTTCTTAGCATTGCCACTTCTTTCTGACCTTTCACCTCAAGTGGGTTTCGCTCCAATGATGGGGACCAGAAGTTTATTGCTGTCTTTGAAGTTATAAATGCACAGTAGCAAGATCTGCCCCTGCAGAAATAAGGGAGACATTTCCTATTGACCTTACAAGGAACAGGATTTGGCCGTGAGAAGTGTCATAAAAATTACTCAAAATTACTAAAGTAATATATCCAACACACCCAGTGAAAGGGCTGCAAAATCAGAGGCCACTTCAATTACTGGGGTTTTTCTTTATAGGAGGGTCAGGAAGAAAAAAAAAATAGGTGACCGTTACACTACAGTAGAAAACAGGACAATAAACAAAGTAGATAATTAGACCTGAAAGTACAGAACTCACTGGCCAAAGCTGTGACACAGGTATCTGGTTATCTTAGATGCTTACAAAAATTAAAAAAAAAAAAAAGAAAAAAAAGGAAGTAAAAAAGAAGAGCTGTATAGGTAGAGGTACAGAGAAGATAAAGCAAAATGAGGCATTTAATTCCCAAAAACAAAAATAAAAAATGCACCTTTAATTCCCCCCATCCCAAAAGCATCCCACTAAACGCAGGAAATGTATTGCCAAAAGTCTCTAAAGTTCCTTAAAAACGTGAACAGAATTTCAGATTTTTAGTAAGATCAGCCAAAGCTCTAATAAAAAGAAAATTTCTAGGTCCTTATGATTCAGCAAGCCTTACAGAGAGAGATAAGGGAAAACACTAATTTTTTGGAGTAGTATACAGCTGCCTTCCAAAGGACATTTCATACTGTTCTGTGATATACCTGGAATTTACCCATCACACAGAGGGTAACACACCAAATCCTCTATGAGGATACAGACCCAACAACACCTGAATTTCTGCACTCTTAAAAGCAGTTAGAGATTTCTGTCATTCCAGCTCCTGCTGACTCCTATTTTCACTTATGTTAACTGCCAGATTCTGAAGAACTTCTTGGCTTCTGACTCATCCTTCACATCCTCCTTCTTCTCCAACCTGAATGCAACACAACTTCTTTAGTGCTGTCTAATGATTTATCATTCTTCTGATCAGCTCTCTGGAAAGCACAGAACTATCTATAATCATAAACAGCAGTATGAACATTTTAATTTAACAGCCTGTATGTACAATATTTCAAGTGGTTTAGGTCATAACACAGTACCACCTTCAGCAGATTATTCCTAGATCAAAATAACCTAAGAGACAAATAATGTTCCCATGTCTTCCCAGAGCAAAAGCATAAATATTTCCTGAGTGCAGAGCATTATTGGGAAATTGGACAACAGGGGCAAGAATTCAAGCAACATGTACGAAAGTGTGAAGAATGTGCAGGTCTGTCTGACAAAACCATGAAAGCAAAAGAATATGTGAAATGTGAGAAGCTCCATGCAAAGCTTCACAATTCTCCTTTGCTCTCACTTAAAAATAAAAATTACTTTGAAAACTTTGGGGTTCTGTGCTATCTGTTGTTTGTATGATCAATTGCTTACTTAAGCAACAGCAAATTATAATCCTAAATCATTTATCTGCAGCCATTAAAGTACTTTTATAAACTTATTATTATTTACAGTTCTACTTGGTTTTCTTAAACTTTATTTTCCAAAGCTGTCCAACATACATTTTAAATCAAGCACACTTAGTTTCACGTCAATTAAATATAAGCAGTCCTGAAATGAATAGCTGAGCACAGAAACCCCTTTACTCCTACCACACTATGACTGATGTAACCACTGCTGAATGAAGAAGAAAGTTTCTCACCCCATCACATTTCTACCCTGTTTCTCCCTGCTTTTTAATTTTAAGAGTATCACAAGTTGTCCTATCTATTCAAACAATACCAACACATTCATTTCCACAAATCTGTGACCCAAACAGGCACTTGAACAATTCTACTTTATATTTCTTTTACCCGAAACCGCTACCAGCATGCTTTTGAAACACAGGATTAAAAACAACCATAAAAGAGAAAAAAATACAATGCAATTTATTTGTATATCCCATCCACATGACAACATACCTCCTTTGTCTAATCGACTCCCAGTAAAAAAAAAAAGGAGGTCAGGAGGTGAGATCTGAAGAGAGGATGGAACTCAGTGGGACAGAGGAGAGCAGAAAGCTCCCCAGACTCAGGCAACACAAGTGAGATACTGTGGAACCACAGGAAGGGGAAAAGGAGAGAACTAGAGGTCAGATCCTGGTGTTTTTGCACATCAAACTCGCGCCAAGGCTGGTATTTTGCGCTACCAGTTTCAAGCTGCAATCCCAGGACACCGGAGTCGAGGCTGGGATTTGAACAAGGCACGGGGCTGTGTTAGGGGAGCCGAGTATCTCGGGGGCTGCCCGAGTCTGGCCCTAAAGGAGTCTGCAGCCAGGGCGCAAAAAATCGACAAGAAATCAAACAAGGACGAGAATGGAGAAAACGAAACACAAGAGCAGCTTGGCTCTTGCTTCCTGGCCTCATAAATCCTTAGTTGCAGAAGAGAAGTCAGATGGAACAAAGCATAAATAAAGTAGGAGGTAAGTTTTAACCATTTTTCAGGGCAGGGAGAAGGAAAACTAAACAGACTGCACCTCTCCACCCTCATTGAGATGCAAACCACACAAAGGCGAAAAACTCATCTTGATGCACTGGTAGTTACGCATGTAAATTCCAGCGAAGGGAGCAAGATAAGCTCAAAGAATGCAGTTTCTCTCACCAGAAAGATTCAGCTTTGTGTATAATGCTGTAGTCTAAATACTGTAACCATCAGGACAACTCTGTTTAATATCAATAAAGTGAGCAATGTGTTTGCCTCATGCTAAACGAGCTGAAAACCCAGAGCAACCAATTCCCACAACCTAGAAACACCCATACGTGAAACAGCATCCAACTTTGCTTTGATACAAAAAAACCCTTCTTTCCACTTCAGGCTCTTCTTTCTTAACTGGAGCAGAGCAGCAGAGAGGAGTCTGAAATGAGAGCCCACCTGTGCAGCGCAACATGACCCTCAGTCTCCTCTCCTAGTGGAAAATAAAGTTTTATTTTAATAAGACAGGCCTGTGACGTGCCCTCGTAAGAGCCCTGTACAGTAACACTGACAATGAGACTTGGCAACCTCTTTCTCTTCCCTCTGCCTCCTCTCCTCTCTTGCTCTTTTTTTTTTTTTTTTTTTTTTTTTAATTTTAGTTATTTTGGCAGCTGCAGAACACACAAATCTGCACACTGCAGAACACTAGTTTAGTTATCTAGATGTGAATTTTTTTTATTTTAATCATTAACAGCAATTATGAAGCGTTGCTTTTGAAAGGCCATAATTAGGGATGACAGACAAACAGTGGATGTGGCAGGAAAAGATAGTACCAGTTCTTTGATAGTACAAAGCAAACCACCAAGGCAGCGTGATAGTACTAGTTTCATTCCTTTTGGAGTTCATCAGTTGCGAGTGATTGAATTCTGCCTCGTGACTGATAAATGCATATTTTGATTTGTTTCCCCTTGAAAGCCAAGTACTCTTTTATTGGCAGGCTGATTAAAGTGGAATTAAAATGTTCTCTGAGGAAAGAGGTGAAAACTTGTCACCTTTTCTGCAATGCTCTTTTTTCCCCCCTTAGTAGATAAGGGTTTTTCAGAGTCACAGACACCAGATACTTGGGGGTAAATTAACCAAACTAGTCATGTTTTAAAAGGACAATTGTTCTATTTTTAAAGCTGTCATTTTCTGAATATTTGATTAGGGCTGCATTACAAAAGATAACTTTTGCAAACAGTCTGCTCTCCCCCAACCCCCCCCTTATTAATTTTACATTAGATTTCCACTGTGTTCCAGCAAAGCCCGTGGTGACTCCCTGCTCCGTAGAGGCTTCCTTCCTACAGCGATCTCTGCAGGATTTCGGCATGGCAGAGTTCAGCTACATCAGCAGACAGGCAGCCAGAAACCTCAGGCCCTGAGCTGAAGTGCAGCTAAGCTTGAAAGAAATACAAATATTTAAAGACAGTGCAGAGAACCAATAAAAAGCAGGAAAAAAATATTCTGTGAAGCATTTACACGACATAAAGCTACTAGACCAAAATAAATGTGGCCCTGGTGAATTTCCTATACCAGAAGTTTATGCTTCCCTCAATTTAAAATTTTCAAATAAAGAGTCTAAGTACAAAGCCCTGGAGAGAAAAACAGTAGAAAGTAATACAGTTATGAGAGCAACAGCAGCCATTGCGAGTGATATTGTTATTCTCCATCAAGGAAGCAATAACTTTGATGAATAATCCCCTTAATGAACACCAAGATGGGGTTCTGCCTCCCTAATTAAATTAAATTAAAAGTGTCAGGTATCAAACCTCCGCGGTAAAGGCGAAGAGAAGCTACACAGCAGCTTCCCAACACGGTATTATCAATCCTGATTTTGAATCTCAAAGTATTACCAATAAAAATAGGCAGTCTCTGGTGCTCTAGAGACAGGAGGGGTAGAAAACAGACCTCCGAAAGATAACAGATTAATAAAAGACCCAAAGGTAGGTGACTGTGATAAAGGTGGAAACTTCCTCTTTAACTTAGCCCTTACCATGGTTGTGTCGTGTGGCTTAAAAGATCAACTACAGAAAGCAGAGAAAGCAAAATGAGTTCAAGCCAGCCATGGAGTCTTATCAACAAATTATCTTTACCAGATAGAAGGCAGATCTTCATTATTACTTTAGCAGGATTTTTTGTGGGTTAATTTTCTTACTCTCTATCTGATGCAACAGAAAAATACAAAGCCTGAAGGAAAATAATCCCTATAATTTGCATTTTTAAATGCCCCTACATAAAATACATATTTAAGCAGATGCATCATAATGGCTGGAATTATTAAGTTACATAAGTATTTAGAGAGATTATTAAATACTTATTGATTTAACTGCATAAATATGTACCTAGGGAAATTTATATCACAAATGAAACTGGCCAAAGCCACTCTGTCAAAGCCAAAACAAAGACAATTATCTTGTCAATAAAAATTGCAGGTAAAATTCAAAACAAACCCCTATTAATGTGCTAAAAATAGAGCAATCTTATAATCATAACAAGTAAGTAGGGGACAAGCCTCATAAATCCCTATACAGACACCCATGTGAATAGAAAGTAAATACTTATTTTGATGATGTCGTAAGAATCTGTTAGGATTTGGGAGAGGAGGAGCATAAAGCTTTACCCTGTCGAAAACCATGAAGTTGTACAATTTTTTATTTTCAAAAAGTATTTAACTGCATAATTATATAGGCCCTGTTATAAACAACCATTTAGGGTATCCTCACTCCACTGACAGAATCTTCCAAGCTTTAAAAATTCATTAGGATCTTGGTAATAAATATTGCCAATGTATTTTACTGTAACTGTATCGATCCTAATGCACTTGACTTATCTATAGAGATAAAACTTATCTTGACCTTGTCGAATACAAACAGTCTGGACTAAAAACCTGCGATAGCCCCTCGTGGGGAAAACACACAGCAGATAACAGCTACAGGGATGATACAGGAGCAGAACATCAGTATTAATGTTTCAGACAAAACAGAAATTTGCCTGAATATTACCCTACCGGGCTCATGTAAGGAGGCACTAATAGGAAACGATATGAAAGAAGGCTGTAAAAAACAAATATGTACATATAATTAGAGTCTTCTTGGGCACTGTATTAGTCCCCTTAGAAAATACATGACAGAGATGGTTACAGCCTGCTGCAAGGCAATATTACTGAGAATGCTTTTTTTCTTGAGGCAACCACCTCTCTTTTTAAAAGTCAAAACCAGCTGGTTTGTGCTGCACTAGGAAGGAACCCAATCAACTTTTGCCTTTGTTATTTAAAGTTGCTGTTTCCAGCTGCAATCCCAGCGGTGACTACAGACAGCGGCATTGGCCTTGAGACATGAACCCCGCTGCAGGCAGGGACAGACCCTACACTGCCATCCTTAAGGATCCTACAACACCACCAAGGCACAGCAGCAGCATCAGGATCAGGCTCCAGCCCCGGGATTTCCCCTGGAAGAGAAGAGCCCTACGGACCCACACCGAATACCTTCATTTCAAACTCTTTGGTGCTCCTTCCCTTGTAATCCGCCTGCCTTCAGCTGCCGGTAACTTAATTAACATTTTCAAGTAGGGAAAAAAAATATTCCCTGCTATTTCTAAGGCAACAGAGATTTTTGGAGAAGATGTCTTCTGTGGTTGATTTTGAAATCAATGCAAGAGTGTCCTGCCAGTCGGCAGCAGAGCGTATCCCTCGATCTTGAACACAAACTTCTCCAGGTTGTTCGTGTAACTCAACCAGTTACGGACAAAGAAGCGCGTTCTGAAAGAAACCTACAACGTGTTTTTTGCAATTAATGCTCTATGTATTTGCCAATTCAAGAGCCAAACACATCAGACTTCCATCTTCCAAATATCTCTCCCTTACAAGCTGTAAGAGCAGTCTATGTAACATCAGTGTTAAGAACTCTAGTACCTCAGAAAATTATTTCTTTCTGACACAATGTTTTGTAGCTGGTCCTCATAAATTATAAAAAAAATAGTATGTTTACAGGAATTTGGATAAGGGAACTATTTCTAAGGTCACAGTAATTGCTTTTCATTTGCAATTAATGAAAAATAACTATGCCTGATCACTCTAATTAATATTTCAATATGCTAAACAGCACCAGTATAAGACAAGTTCTTGCAAAGATCCAGAGGAAAACAAACTAAAGAAGAAAACAAAATCTGCCAAATAAAATCAATAAGTTTTCACACAGAGTTAAAGTAAGTATTTTGTGTTTCATATGTATTTTTGACAAACTGCAAGTAATGACAATTCAAAAATACTATAACACACATTTGAATACAAATGTAAAATTATTGTGGCGCATTAACTTTGCTCCTTCCCAGGCCATGAGCAGGAATTTTAAAGGTTTCCCATTTACTCCGAGCAACTAAATGAAAGTAACTCCATAGTTTTCTATTTCTACCTTTAAATATTGCTTAGCTTTGGGAGATAGCAATAAAACTTTCTACCTTTGATAGGCAACAGTATTTTGCATTGACTGAAGGCAAATAGAGACAAAAATAATACTATCCACAGCAGTGGCACAAAGAATAAGGCTCCATTGCTAATTATACAGGGAACTGAATTTAATTACATGGAGAACATTAAACACTTTCCAAACAGGAAAAAAAAAATCAAGGAAAGCTGGAGATGAGCCTTTCAAATGCCTTTAATGCTCCAACAGTGCCCTCTGCCGAGGCTCCCAAAAAGTGCTGCAACAAACACCAAACACCGCAAAGCAAGCATTGCTAGTTTGGGATCGTTTCTGCCCAAAAATTAAGCACCTCGCAAAAACAAATTCAGCCAACTTCCTGCAGGATGAACGTGTCACATATGCAGTGCAGCACTGCAGTCAGCGTGCATTTTGCAGTGAGATGCCAACTAGTAATTTCAAAGACTCATATAGTTCAAACACGTTCAAAAAGCACCGAGGTCTGAATCGCTTCGGTCTCACTCACAAGATCCAAGGAGGATATTCCCAAAGATGAATCTGTTCAGCGCTGCTATTCTTAAAATCCAACTTAGTTTGCTTTTGCATTGTGACAGATATAATTGGGTGATACCAGAAACACCTTTGAAAGCAAACAGGCTCTGAAATAATCTAAAGCAAGTAAGAAAAAATCCCTTTCATTACTCAATACATTTTAGTACAAATTTTTTCAGACAGTAACTATACCCCAAAATATTGCTGTCTGGCTCCTGAAAACAAACCAAGGAACTAAATGTCGTCCTAAGCACTGAGGAAAGACTGGACGATGTGTTTCAAAACTCCAGTTTCAGGTGGCCAAGTGAAAAAGGGAAAGGGGAAAGAAAACAGGAGGCAAAGGATCTTAGCACAACTGAAAAGTGTAGCATAGAAATTCCTGACAGCTCCCTCACCGTTCCTTTTTTCTAAAGAAAACACAGTTGTTTTTTTCTTAAGTCACCCCTTGGCTTTCCTACCTTAACGTGGGAGGAAAAAAAAAGAGCAAACAGCTATTTCTTTCCACTTTAATATGTTTTCTTTTTCTTTGACCAAATTTTTAGAATTTCCACTAATACAAATGAACCAGACTTTTGAAAGTCGGAGCCTTGCCTTTTCCCCAAATTCACAAGTTATTCTATAGGTCCAATGATTAACTGGCAAATAGTTTATCACCTGAAACAAACTGCAGCCACAAGCGCCTAGATATTTCAGATTAGACTGTAGCCATAGAATTTAGATAATTTTACGGCTGCAGGAAGAAGACAATGCCAAAATGGCCATGAATTGTACGAGCCCGTTTCCTATCAGCAGCTTCCTGAAACTCGGCTCCTCTGAGCAGCAAACCCTGCACTCTCTGGGTATTAAGAGAAGCAAGGGGAAAAGAGACTCAGTTAAAACTCACACCTTTCTACCTCAGTGACACCTTTTATAAAACTGGGGGGTATCTTCCTTTTGTTTTAAAATTAGAAATTCAAAAATCTCCCCTATCCTTGAGGAATCTTAAATTTACGCAGTTTAAAAAAACAGGGAGCGTTCAGTGTAAAAACCAAACGCAGGCTAGCAGTCCTGAGGTGAGGTTTTTTAGTACATCCTGCAGATTACAGCAACTTTTCCACCACCTCACAAGCCTCCTGGGAAGTGGCAAACTATCAGACCCTCATCAGCTGGTGAAGCTGGAGAACAGGAGCGGGATGCTTGCTCAGCCGTTGATACGGACACCGATTTCCACAACCTTTATCGAGCACGGCGGCTCAAAATCAGGCTGCTAAAACTGGGTGTAAACATCCAGGGCTGAGAGTACCTAAAGGTGCTGCTAATTTCAAAGACATATGAGAGTTCTGAGCAATCCTAACAGCCTTTTTATTTACTGCACACTGTGACAAACTCTGGGCTTCCTCCATCCAGCTCTGCCTCTGTTTGGCCTCAGTTTTATGTCAGCAAAGCTGGAATATTTTGTTTAACTGTGTTGAAAAATGAGCTGCTTAAACACAGTAGTATAGAAAAGGCTGAGATCAAAAGTGTGTCTTTTTCAGGAGTCTTGCACCTCTCCTCACACACCACTTCAATTTCAAATCTGTGTTGTGAACCTAATTTTTATAAAAGTCTCTACCTCCCCTCAAGACAGACAACTGCACGGATGTAGCAAGTGAGCCTCCACTCACTTCATATATTTAAGTACATATAAGAATATACACCTTTTTATATATATATACATATATCAGTATATATACTTAAGAGTAATACACAACAAAGGTTACATGGAGGTGATAAAACTACTTCAAGCCACATCAGTGGCTTGAACCACAACAGCAATAAAAAAGCACATATTAATAAAGCAGTATCAAGGATATGCAATATTACCCTAAGTTCAAGCTAGACAAAAACATCTATCAACTTGCTTACTCAAAATACAATGCAAATGACGGCAGATTTACTGCTGCTATTGGATCCTAAAGGTCCATTTTCTGCCTGTTTAAATCTGCAGCCTTAAAGCAATATCCTGCTTGTAGGTGGCTTGGTTTTGGCTTTCTAAAAGGAATCTTAATTTTGCAGGACAGTTGTACAATCTAAAATCTCAATCTGTTGCCTTCCAGTTGTTTTAGACAGGTAATGCCAGGAGTGATTAACTGCATTAAGTTATTCCTTTTCATTCCCCAAAGGGAGACTTTTAAATCCAGTATGCATTTCTAAGAAAACCCAACACGGTGTGATTCACAGAAGTTCTCCAGCATAAACTCATCTACTTGACAACAAATCTTCAGAGGTGATTGCACAATCTTCAGAATAATCACAATAACAAAGATAGTTCAGAGTGCAAAATACAGAGATGTGGCAGGCAATAAAGGCAAAAGGCATTTTCTTCCTCTTGGGGTTAAATTAGGATTTTTTTAAGCAATGTGGTAGCTAAAAGTGGGAAGATCTGTCCACCTTTTGTCCCCACAGAGAATTTAAGCAGGTTAGTGTAATCAAAACAGCAAACAAATAATCAATCTACTACAGATCTATCTGTTCACTAATCTGACAATCCAGATTTTCAGGAATTTTCAATTCCGATGCCATAGAAGGACATTCCCTGAATTTTGAAACCTATCTTGGGTGACACCAGACTCTCTCCCTTCCTCAATACAATAAGAAGAAAAGGAATTCTGGAGGCAGCAGAGGGGAGGAAAGGGGAAGGAGAATTAGGCAGTAGTGCCTGGCATCCCCCAAATGATCAGTGCTACCCAAACAAACCTGAAGCTATCTGCAAATTCAAGTAATTTCTAGAACAAGGGAGCCCATTTCAGGAACATTTTTTTCTTTTTCCCCAAACAAACACTTTTTTTTTTTTTTTTAATCAGGGGGGGAAAAGATGAAACCACATTTTATTCAGAAGCAATCTGTCCACAGATTCCTATGAAAAAGCAGAGAGGATGTACAGATGTCAAAGCCAGCTAAAATTGGGGAGTGCAAATCCACCTGAGTGCCCCACACACTCTGTTGCACCTACGGCACAGATTTCACAGCACACAAAAGGCACTTTGCAAAGCAATTTTCTCCAATCTCAAAAATCCTGCCCTAAAAGTGGGGTTTTTTTAGCATTTTGTCAGGATATTTAGCTCTCTGCTCAATGAAAGTGAGAGAGAATGTCCCAATTTCTGTGTGTAAGCTATCCCAATAAACAACCAGTTGCCAATAGCTGGGATATACATTGTAGCTTTTGTGATTAATATTTACTGGGATGGAGAACTCAGGCTTAAATATGAAAAGCAGTTTTTTTTCCAGGAGTAAATTTATGTTTTTACCAGAGGTTCATGCGTTGCCTCAAACTAATTTTTAAGTTGCATTTTCTACAACATGAAAATCAATACTAGATTTGATCTTTCAGAAACAATTTTGCACATTCAGTAAAGGAATATAAGAAACTTCTCCCAAAACAGTGTATCACTAACAAGTACTAAAAGGAGAAATTTTTACTCACAGATTGCTCCTGTAAAAGGTAATGAACCAGCACATTTAAACTTTGGTCAGTAAGGGAAATAAAGTTTTCTCTATGTACGTAATTTTAATCCAAAAAGATGCTCTAAGTTGGGTGGTTTAAAAATTATTTAAATGCACTGAAAATTTCACCTCTCGTCCCTCCAAAATAACTCAGCCTAAAACAGGACACCTAGTAAAAAGAAACTAGCTTATTATTTTCAAATTAAATTATTAGCCAAGCTCAGTAAACAATATAACTCCTAAAATGTTTATTTCAGAGTATAAACAGCTTGCATATATAGGTAGAAGACTGTTGCCAAATAGTGATGGCTATCAAATCCAAACTGCATCATTCTTCTATAAAAGACTTCAGAAAAAAACCTGAAAGTTGAGAAACCAGAAAAGAATCATCACAAATATAAAAAAGTAACTGGAAGAGGGAAAACTAATTGTGACTGTGAAAACTTTAAGAACTTACTGGGAACATTTTGGCTTTTTGGTACTTTAATGTTATATCTGTCCTTTTAGATTTACACCCAGCAGTAACAAATGCTGTTAACTACAGCCTGTTCATCGGACCAAACTACTCCCAGCACTGCAGATGCAGTGAGAACAGCAAGAAAAGACGCTCAGGGAAGATCATGAGCACCAAGGTGTAAAATCAGTCTTAGAAGGACACATCCAGCTTTTTGCATTCTTACTATCCAAGCCTCAGAAAGCTCATCTAGGACCTGATCGAGGTGGTTGAATAGGCTGCTCCACTGGCAAAGTTGTCACATTTTTCTTCCCTTTTACCCATCTCCACAAAAGTTGTTTATAAAAATCAAGCCAGATGTTCATTTAACAAAAACAAAACAACAAGAAAACAACAAAACCATCTGCTGCTGGGACATTTTATTTCCAATAAAAATAACATTTCAGCATTTTCAGCCATTCTTCCTTGTTAGTTTTGTTCCTTGGATCTTCAATATCTTGCATCAGGCTTTACTAAGGAAACTGCTGAATCTTGCTGAAAGGATAAGCGGTATGTAAGCCAAGATAAGCACATTCAAAAGGGGAAAATAATAGGATATAATAGCAAATCTGTTATTTGATTTTTTAAAAATGCAGTTAGCACTGATGCAACAGCGTCAACACGCATGTCAAAACTTTTTTCATGTTGAGGAAGAATAAACATCCAAACTTGTCAGACCTGGGCCACAGCAGTGATCAAGTTTGTGTATAAAACCAGACAGAAAAATTAACAGCCAAAGACTCCTGCACTGTCCAGCTCTGCAAGGAAAACCCTTTTGCCATTTCACACAAACACAGACTAGAATTAAATTCTAATGAAAATAGACTGAAAATTATTTTGTTTTTATTTTTAGCAAGAACTTTGGAGAAAAATATTTCCATGAAAGAGCAGTCACGGGTTACAGCCACACACATCTGGTCCGAAGCACAAATCCAGGGCAAGCTTCTCCAGCAGCAAACAGGGATAGAAATACAAACTGCAAACACTTTAAGGCTCCTTCTCTCTCTGCACCTTATGCTGACTTTTCTGAACTTCTTGAATAGTCTCTCTTTTCAGGAGAAAACTGCTTCTGCTCACTAAATAATACCTTTACATTTCTGTAATAAGACTTGTGGAGAAGAAAAGCTTTTTCAGTGATATAAAACCAACATATTTTATTTTTGTTTCACTTTTATTCACTCTCAGTAGCTGCATATTTTAACTATCACTACCAAATTTTAGAATTATGAACAGCCAGTTGTATGAACAGCCAGTTGGTATCACGTGTGTATCCCAAACCCAAGAAATATGTACATAGCACAAAACATTCCTTTAATACTGAAACAAAGAGCATCCAGATCATTTTGTCTTTCTGTTTGAGACAATTAATGTCTCATACTATTGTGCTGTCTCTATCAGGAGTTCACTAATTACTGAAGCTACTTCTTATTACATGTATCTAATTACTACTATCAGCAAGTCCAGCATATAGACACACTTCAAAAG
Source organism: Brachypodius melanocephalos (assembly GCA_013398615.1). Classification (NCBI taxonomy): domain Eukaryota; kingdom Metazoa; phylum Chordata; class Aves; order Passeriformes; family Pycnonotidae; genus Brachypodius; species Brachypodius melanocephalos. The sequence continues at coordinate 14,975,267 of VZSR01001299.1, forward strand.
AATGACCCTAACAACTACCACTTCTACCCACAACAGATTAGGATGTATTAAGAAAAAAACCCCACTACAAAATGAGACAAGAAAAAAAAGATAACTTGATCAATTTTCAGATTGTTCTGAAAGAACTACAAAAATAATAGATAACTGGAAACCATAATAGAAGCTTTAAAGTTCGACATCTGACAATATCACAAAATCTTACTTGAAAAGTCTTGGACAAAAAATTAAACATGCTGAAAGAAGGCAGGCAAGTGGTAATGAACAAGTGGGAAGAGCTAGGAAGGAACAGAAAGAATATAATTTAGGCATGGTTTTATTGTGGCATATTCCAAAAGCAAGAGTGATCCCACTGAATGGAACTTGTCAGAAAGTGTCACACTGCAAATGTGGCACAAATATTCACAGAAAACGACAGCTCTGAGAAACAGACCTATAAATAAACTACAATGCTTAGAACAATGTAAGCTGATCTTGGCATGCAGGAAAAAGATATTAAGTGTATTTCAAGAAACTTGTTTATTAGGAATAGAATCAAGGAATACTTAGGAGTGAGAACTACTGGTATGCAGCTCTGGCAGAGAAAAGGCAGAGCACATTTGACCACAGCATTTAGGTCAGACTTAGTACTGGAAGATGGAAAGAGCATGGAAAGAGCATAGAACTGTTTGCCAAAACCAGGTTCCATGTCCAACTGGGAAAATGGCACACAAACTGGAAGGGCTTAGGAAAATTAAAAATTCCAGAATGATTGAAAGACTGAACTTTAAGGGAGAAAAAAACCAAAACAAAACCAAAACCTAAACATGCCAGTTGCACAAAGTAATACATGACATGGGGGAAAGAACATATGAGGTTTGCAAAAACATGGGTTAATAGAGAAACCAAAACTCACTGAGCACCAACAGTATTTAGTCTCTTTAGTCCATTTCATTAACATCAAAGGCACATATATAGTGCTCTCTTTGCATTAGGAGCAAAGCACATTTCAACAGAAAGGCTGTGAGATTCTATCTGATAGCTCCAGTGAATCTATTTCATCGTCCCGAATGGTTTAACTCTACCAAATTACCCAGTGACACAACAGCGAAAGCTTCGATGCTATTTCCATTTTAAATCAAGCCTCAAACATTGGTATTTCTCAGAGGAAAAAAACCCAAACACAACTGTATCTATTAGAAATACAACATCTTATGCCTGGATTGCACTTAGAAGCTGAATTTTTGTAAGAAAGTTACCATAAGACTTAAGCTATTTGAGTTCACAAAATATTTCCTCCACTTTCTTTTTTTTGTTAGCTAAAATATAAAAAATGTTTAAAATCAAAGTTTATAGAGTATGTCATTGTGCACAATAACCAGATTTTTTGTTGCAAATGAGGTTAGGTTTAAAAATAGCAGAACTTGAAGCTGTCTGAAAATTCCATGTTCAATAGCCTTAAGTCATAACTTCTCTCAACTTGAGGCTTGGAACGATGCTGTAAAATTTTTGCACGTGTGGTATCTGAAGGGAAAAGAGTGATAGAGACCTTTTGGGCTTTTACACCTCGGGATTTGCTAGCTCATACAAAACTCACCGCACTTTCAAGTTGGAAATTCCTCTGAAAATAGAGTGCAACCTACACCTTTCTGCAGTGATTTGTAAAATATTACTGTTGTTAAAACTCAGTGTGTAAGTCTGAACAAATATGATCACTGAATCTGCATTAAGCAGCAAATCAGATATAATAACTAGGGTGAAAAAACCACAGCTGTGCTTTTGGAAAATCTCATCTGATTGAGTTTTAAGAGGGAAGAGGAAAACATCTAATTTTCCAGGATATCTAGAAGATCGATGAAGAGAAAAAATAGTGGAACATAGATTTTCTGTACAACCAGCTCACTAACAGACTCATAACACTGACTAAATCCTTTGTTTTGCAGGGAGAAAAAACATCTGCAAACCCATTTAAACTGAGTGGTGTCCCTGTATCCCAAATTCATGCTCAGCTAGCAGCCCTTTAACCACTTTTAACAGCACTCCACCTGGACTGATGTATTCTGCTTCTCAGCAGAGATTCCTGCTCTTCCTTAGGTGACCCAGAAAGGAAAACTGAGCAATATATGTGGATGTAGTCTCTGAATTATGAGGTCCAAGCAGACATCCTTACATGCACTACTGTAACAAGTTTGTGGGAAGAGCTTGGATCTCTCCAAGGTATCATCTCTTGTCACCCAGCATCATCACATCCTTGGCACCCCAAACTGATTAGGGTGCAATTGGGGACACACTGTGGTGCTGTGCTCTTCCCAGAACTGCAACAGGAAGGGCACTGACACTGACTGCCCTGGTGGCTCTGGTTCAACTCCACCGTGAATCAATGCTTTAGTTATTTTCCCCAAACTTTATCACTTACTACAGCCCCTTTGTGGCTCCACTGTGGTGTCTCTCTCTTTTTGGTCTCCCAAGGACTGCCAGGAGCAAACCCTTGGACCTTATGCTCCAAACTGTGCCACACATATCACACACTAAGCTCTTGTTCTTCAGCAGAGATCACTGCAGAGGAACTACTAACACCACCTCCAAGAAGATACACCATGAGTGTAGTTATCTGATCTCCACTGCTCTCAGATCGTCCTGAAACATTTAATTTTCCTTGCATGTGCTCATCTGGCTCCTCTCAGCTTCCCTCCTGAAGTTTCCATTCTGAGAGCAAGTAATCCCTCCCTCTGGATATAGGCTCCTTTGCCTTCTTTTGAATGCTAGTAAGCAATTTCAACTTAGAATTGAGTACATTTAATTAGTTTTAATTAAAAGGCATTAAACATTACTAATATTTTAGTGCTGCTAAATTTTAAAACATGGCTAATAATTTATTAATTGCATATATATAATAATTTAAAATATTCCACTTGTGCAATGCATTTTATAGCCACATAACACACAGCAATATAAGATGCTATATGGACTTAGACTAGGGAAAGCCTAGATTTTTCATCTGTATTATTTCCTTTGCCATATGAAACCAGATTACGCTGTTGTTACTTAAAGAACACATATTTTGCTGCAAATGAGATGTGAACATAAAAGGCAAAATAAAAACTGGAGAGAAATTACTTGGGTTTTGCAGAATAAAAGTTGCAGCTTTGATACAGCACAGTGAAAGCAGGCTGGTAGCTCAACACAGAGAGCTAACACTAAAGAAATATAAATTCTTGCTAAGTAAGTATATATATATATATATATATATTCTTGATAATAAGTCCTCCAATAGAAGTGTGAGGGGAAAAAAATCTTGAAAATCTCCACTTACATCTCTAACTTTCCTTACTTTACACCTGAAGGTGTGATGACAGGACAGCTCAGGTGCCTCACTTTGCAGCAGGAGGCAATGAGGCTGAATATTGCTCTGGATTTTTGCCAAATGTCATTCTTTGTCAGCTCTGTGGTAATTAGAGATCTGTCTCTTTGCATGAGGAAGCAAGACTTCTCTTTGCAGACTGTTTCTTACGGAGACTGAACTGCCTTAGATATGTTCATGTACCATGTACCTCTGACCAGGAAAGGTTCCAGGTTTAACAAAGCTTTGGCTCATTAAAATGACAAGGTTACAGCTCCTTCCTAATGCCACAGAAAGGAATGACCTACCTTTCACAGAGAGAATGGCACTAATGCAGCTGACTAAAGCAACCCTGACCTCTGCAGGATGCTGGGACAACTAATGCAGGCAAGGAAACAAAGTCATCTAATTCTGGAGAATAATGTTTAGGTGTTACTTGATCACTGTGGTGTTCTCCCCCTGTTAATTTGATACTTAGTGGACAGAACTTATTTCTGGGATCTCTCCCTCTGGAGCTCACCTGTTCCCTCATCTCACTTGTGCCTTCAGAAAAGATTATCTGGGAAAGCCAAACTTACATCAATTAAGGCAGCAAAAAAAAATGCAAAACTGGACATGGAGAGGCTGCAGTAACTCTGAGGAGTCTGAGCTGCAGTCAGCTTGAGACAAGCAAAAAGCAAGGAGGTTTTTAATCTAAGCTTTTCCTCAGAAAACCAGCATTTAGAGTCTTCCCCTTGAGGTACTACCAGTATATTTCATCTCTTCCAAATGACATTAAAAGGTAATAACAGCTTAATGCAAAGATGTGCTGCACTGAGAAACAGATCTAAGACAATGAGGCTGTAGAAGAAAGCTCCTTTGCCACTTAACAATAGAGAGTGAGAACATTTTCATTTATTTTCACTTTAAAAGGAAGTCAGAGTCCTGTGACTGCATTGATAGGAATGATGTACACGCACTTCTTTGCCTTGAAGTAAGGAAAAAGGAGCTGGTCCTTTCAGATGGAGTGGCAGTGCACAGAAGTCTTCAGCTCTGCCTCCCTTTGCTCCTGATAAAAGCTTGGAGCAATGAACTCTCAGGAGATTAGCGCACACACACATCAGCTGCAAAAACTTTAGGCAGCATACATGTTCCTTTGAGTCTTGTACATGTGTTGTGTATAATGTGCTGGTTTTGATATTAAAAAGTTGCTAAGTTGTTCTCAAGCTGGAAAGGGTTTTCTATTTAGATAAGGCCAAAGCTACTGCACAGCACAAGCACATGTGTAATGCTGGAGTCTGAGAGCAGAACAAGCGTTGGCCATTCCACCAGGGGCTGATAAGAACGATTCCATTTTATACAAATCCTACTGGAAGTTATTTAACCCCAACCTGCATTCTTCTGGTGGCACTGCCAGCATCACCTTCCCACATCCCACACCTTTCTTTCACAGCACATTGTAATCAGTTGTCCTGTCCCTCTGCTTGGCTCTTTGCATTTAATCACTCTGTAAGTTCACACCTTTTCTATACATTGGCTGCTAAAAATACCACATGGACATTACTGTCTATATTACGCCCAGAATCAGCCCTTATATACACGAGAAAGAAAATTATTGAGATTAAAAAATTAAACATTTCTATTTGTTTCAGTTTCTTCACTGTCTTGGCAGCACCTTTGGATCAGACACGACTCTCTCCTCTGCAAACACAGATTTGACACCAGGATGGGCTTTACTCCCTTTCATGAAAGAGCATAACAACCTTGCACTTATTTATCATCATCGGCACACACAGGTGTAACACCAAGCTAGAAAACACACATGCACTGCTGGATTTACCCTGAAAAAAATAAACAGAGGCTGAAAAAAAATAAATGGATGGTTCCAGTGAATGGGACTGCCTTTAGCACAGCATCCCTTCAATTGCTGCTGAAACACAGGAATTGTGGTGAGAGGATGTGGCGGCTATTTGGCAGCACAGAACAGCACCGAGCTGTTTCTCCTCCATGAATTTGAAACTGCTTGGGGCATTTAGGTTGGCAGAACTCTATAACCCAACTGGAACTATGCCAGCAGGGTTCACATGCTACTCTTGAAAAGTGAGCCACCGAGCCTTTAATCACCACAAGTGGCAAGGACTTAATTTTTCATCTCATTTGAAATATGCCAGGCTCAACAGCAGACTGAGCCTCTTATAAAGTGCAATCTATTAATCAATACTGTTTCCTGCTTCACTGGATTGCCTTGGATGTCTCTCTCCTGTTAGGAGTCCTGCAGTAGCCCTGCTTGGCTTAGCCTGTGACCTAGGAAAATCTTAGCCCACAACAGCAGGGCACAGGAGACATCCTACACACAGGGCATATGAACTGATACTGCAAAACGCAATCTCCAATTTCATCTGACATTCTTCACTTTCCACACCAGTGCAAACATTTCGCCTTTGGCCAGGTAGCAGAGTTAGATTTTAGGAGATCTGTATGCAGGCATCCCATCTGTGTGATATTCCACCAGGGGATCTAGGAGATGTGATGGGGGCTCATCTCCACAGAGATGGTCCAAACACACCTGCAAGGAGCTCAGCTCGGTGAGTTCACATCAGAAAGAATATCTGTGTGAAATAAAAACTCCCTAAATAGATGTGCTCCTTGTAAAACGGAGGTTTTGAGGAAATTCCGTGTTTCAGCCTGAATCACTGGAAATTTTAAACAGATACTAAGCATAAACTGTACTCTGTGAAAATCAGCTCATCTAAGGGAAGTTTGTTGTTTGCAATAGCAGCATTAAGATATTTATCACTTTTTAATTCACACAAAGGTTACTTTCCCCAAGAGTCCAAAAAAAATACTGAATTGTGTCAATATACACAATATTGTGACAAACTCTTCACATGCTGGAGTCTGAACTATACAGCAACACCATGACAGTAAAATTCCACCTTGTCCTTTCAGCTCATCACAACCAGTGTGATTTTATATCATGGTTTTAAGGACTTTGGAAAGAAAAGTTAAGGTCTGATGTTACCAGAGGATAAACAGATGGCTAAATCTTATCAAAATCCAGAAAGATTTTCACTTGTAATTCTAAAGCTTCTTAAAATCTCCCTCAAAATATCCCAACTCAAGATCCCTGTGCAAGGATGTTCGATTTAACTGTACCTTTTACATTAAAAGACCCCAAAGAATATATGTACATATTTTGATCACACTGAAAATTTTATACACACCTCAATAAAAGGTAACTGAATGTAAACTTTGCTGTTCTAAACATGTAAAGCCTGTAATACAGAAAATTAAAACTGTGTGGTAAAAAAAATTGATTTTCTTCAAAACAGCAAAAGAAACAAGTTATTTCTGAAAGATTACAGATGAGCTATCATCTCCAGCAGTATTGTGATTTAAAATACTCAGAGCAGAGAGAAAGCCTTGTGAGTGACTCTGTTACAAAGTTTCCCGTGCAAAACCAAATGCATCCTTGTTTCATATTTAATTTGCAATAGGATCCCCAGCAGCTGAGCTGTGAGAGCTCTCCTGGCTGGTGCCTTGCTGCCTGCTGAGATGGGCTCCACACGAAGGGAGCACACAATTGAAGCCTAAATCCTCAGAGCTGCACCTCAGCTCCCTTTAAAGTTAATGTGAACACGCTGGTATCCAAAGGAAATGAGAAGTGAGTTTCTCTCCCTTCCTATGGCACCGGGACTTCCTGTATTTTAGCAATTGGTCAAGAACTATTATTTCCTCCATGCTATTCCCAATTGTGACTGTCAGACGTAATTAGCGTTGTCCACACACAAGCACAAAATATTTGTTTAAATAAGCTTGGAACCAAAGTCCCACATGCACAGAAACACAGAGATACATGGAGAAACTCAGAGAATATTAAGATTCAAATATGCTGTGCCTGAACGAACATGCTGCTCTAAATATTTAGAAATGCAAAGTTCATTTGCTGAGATGAATATCCATAAAAATCTATGCAAGATAAGGGGTATTAAATTTATTCACTCTCCAGTTCAGGATGGATTATTTGGCCAATCTGTTAAGCTGCACTGCTCAGACACCCAAAATCTGTACCATCCTCCTCCCCTCGGGGAAAAGAGCTCATAACGTTTGAAGAAAAGTATGCTCCATCCCAACTGTAGGAATACACATGAAACACAGAATCTTCCTTTAACACAACCCTTTGGAATGAGAAAGCAGCAGACATCAACAGTGAGAATGCAGAGGGCAAATAAGTTCACCAAAGAAAATAAATTAAGCAGAATGCTGCAGGTTGTGAAGTGGCCAGAAGAAAGGCCATTTAAGTTGTTATCGACCTCTTTCAAACACACACACGCAGAGCTGAACTTCAGTTTATCTCTCCATATAAAATACCACCCCTGGCAGCGTGGCGTCATCGCTTATAACCATCACCAAAAAATTCATCTCAAACGAAGTCAGAGAAATTTGTGACTTACTGTGTTACCACCTGAAGACCCACTGTTTTCCAGCCTTGGGCTAAGTACAAGCCAGATCCAGCCCTGTTCAAGTTTAGCACTGCACCTCAAAAACACAGGTATGCTATGGTAGGCTTTGCTTAACCGACCCAAACAATGCACATTTATACACAACATGAACACAGGGTTACATTTTACCCAGTCACGCTGTTCAAAGAAACACAATCCAAACTAGAGAAGTACAGAAAAATATTGTCTTGTCAAGTCATCAGAACACCATTAATGTTTCTAATGAGTGCAATTACAAAAATGAAAGATTCCGAAAAAACACTGCTGAAGATGAACTTTAATTATCCAAGCATCTGGCAGCATGAACCAAGGTCGTGTCTCCAAATGCCTTCCCATTTGAACTCTCCCTGTTATCCATTCAAGTCTTGTATCTCTCCAAGCCTTGCAAAATTAACTGGAATTGTCTACACATAAAAGTGAGTTATCCCTTCCTAATGACTTACCCAGTCACTAGCATTTTCTTTAGCTGAGAGCTGGAGAAAACAGGAGCATGTACCAAAGGTGAAGACTGGAAGAAGACGATCTCTAAGGTCCCTTCCAACCCTAACTAAGAAGACAGTGAATTCAAGAGCTGTATGGTAAAGTTAAAGTTCTTATCTGCGTGTGGCAAAAGACAAATAATTCAAATAAGCTTTCTTAGTCATAATTTTTAAACTTTAGAAGGCAGAATTCCTTAGTGTTAATCTAGACTGTACCACATGCAGAAGCTTATAATGAGTCATTCTCCTGATTAAGGCAAGAGAGACACAGGGTCCTGTAATCCAATTGTGATCTTTATTTAGACAACATTTTTTTCTGATGCTGAGATCAAGGTTAGGCTCAGCTACACTCGAAAATGTGCACAAAACACCAAGCAGTATCTATTCCCAAACAGCTCCAAGCAGGGATATTTTTCACAGGATGTAAGAAATGTTTCAGACACTTCAGAAGTGTTAAACTGAAAAAAGTTACTCTGCAAGTAATAGTTCTCTGGGCAGTTGTGTTATTCAGAACAACTACCTGGAGGGCCAGCTCCTGAATTCCAGGTGTGAACTATTCCCTGCGTAAATGCCACAGCTGACATTAAGTAGCAGGAGGATGCTGGCATTGCTTAAGGCCACATGTCTCAAAATCAGACACATGTATGAGGTCTCAACCAACATGTTCTACTTCTGCATCCTAGTACAAAATTAAGGTTTGCTTGGACTGAGACATTTCTCTAGAAGTTTGGCACAAATTCCTATTTAGGGAGGTAACAATCGCATTTGTGGCTTTGCTCCCAGTACCTGAAATATTTTAGTTGTTTCTTAAGTGCCAGAAATTGTTAGCAATCACTAAGATGTTCATTAAGTTAAAGCATCCTTGGTGGCAGAAATCAGAGAAAGAAAGAAAAGCATTTGATTAAAGAAAAATAGGAAACATTTCTGCACGAAGTGAAAACACTGAAAAATAAAGTTACACGGTCAGCCCTTAAAATAGGCCAGTTGTGCCTCTCTTTTATCCTCCTTAAAGAATCACGCAGACTTTCAATTTCCCACTCTCTTCTCTCAAGTCCCCAAAACTACTCAGGGCAATAAGGGAAAGTCTGAAAGGCCCAAGAACAGTAACATCCAGCTATCAGATGATAACCTAATTTGAAACTTATGCTTACAAAGACACAAAGGTGTCTGATAATCCAGCTGAAATAAAATCCTCGAGCATGGCTGCAGTAGACAGTGCAGGAAGCAACACAGGCACTAAACAAAGTCCCACATTGTCAGAAAAGGGAAAAAACTGATCTGACGTGACGAGTCAAGACAAGTGACAAAAGTTTTGCTGAAAAAGGATCAGTAGGAAATTAAAATCATGACAGCATTTCTGTTCAAAATGCACAAGACAATAGAATCCTTTTATCACAAAGTCCCATTTTCTCCTCCAGTTTTATTCGAACCAAAATTGCAATTTGCACATCACAATGCAGTGAAAGGATCCATGACTTTCATTCCCATTCCATGTAAATAATTTACTGCAAAAGGCTGGCTTTTATCAGGCAACTTCTGTGTTTTGCAGTCTTTATTTTTGAATGCTTAAGAATCACTAACTTGTAAGTTATCTAAACAGGTCTGAAAAACAGAAAAATCTTTGTGAGAAGGTTTTAAAAGGATGATATCCTCTTGAAGTCACATCAGCTTCATTTCAATTGCTATATGCAGCAAATAAAACCAGATAGCTTAAGAAGCTAAACCAATAAATTTTCACAATGCTGAATTTTTATAGTTTTACTAACTCCTTGCTCTTCCTTGTAAAAAAATGGAGGCAGTATCTTTATGAAATTTATTTTCTCACTTGCTTCTTCATGTATAGCCAGGTTCCACCTGGTTTATTTATTTTGAAGGATAAAACATTTAAAAGACCCCAAAACCATGACAATTCATCGCAAGCCTTTCCTACAATTTAAAAAAAAAATTTAATCCGTGTCCTCCATTCCCCAATTCCAGCTGCCATTAAGTTTCTTAAAAAATAACAAGAGTTTTGGGGTTTTTTTCCCAAAGACATGAATTATTAGAAGTTAGGTACTAGTCTCCTAGACAATATAAAGCAGTGCATGTGTCTGTCTCCACAGTCTACGGATCCCAGCTATGTGAGTTAGTTCCTGCCACAGATAAAGTTTTACTATGGCACTTATTACAATGACTTTTTTTTCCTCCAAGTGCTGCAAATTAAAGAAGCTCTCCTGTGAAAATCTATTTAACTGCACATTTAAAAAAAAAATCCCAAACTTCATTAAATCCTTTCTTGCAGGATTTCACTGGAAATTATGCTTTCAATGATGATACAACTGCTTAAGAAAAGGCAGAGATACAGTTGTCCTCCCAACTACAGCTTTATCAGCATGCCTTCCAGAAAAATTATTTTTCTGTCTAATGGCAAGATTTAAACCAGGCACATTTTCTGTACACTTTTTTTTGTTCCTGTCTCATATTTTCCTTTTTTCCTTTGAAACCTGCCTCTCCTATTGGCTCCTTCCCAATGCCTTTCTTCTGGCTGCATCTCAAGCTTGGCTCCTTTTCTCATTTTGTCTCTCCTGTTGCTCCTTCTTTGCTGGGCTGCTGCAGACGTGAGGATCGCTCCTTACAAAAGCAATCAGAGTCTGACTCTCAGCACACTGCATACACTGGTAAAGGATGCCTGTGAGTATCAGCAACCAGGCACAGGGAGCAGCCAGGAGCAAAATCTTCACACTCTGGCAGAGCTTTAACTCTTCAGATTGCTTGAATACACGATATCTGTTTGTCGAGGAGAGGTGGTTTCCTAACCAACTAAATTGGAAAATCTCTGTTGAAAAGATCATTGCTGCTTTAAAATCATTGGTGCAGCTGCTAGAATGAGGGAGAGTTAGTCTGGGGGGTTAAACCAGAGCTGGGAAAAGGCAAAAAGGTTGAAAAATGGCAACAGTGAGACCAAAATGTTACCAAAATGGCAAAGTGGATACCCCAGGATCCCTTTAAAAGCCTATCACATTCTAATTGACAAAGAGGGATTGGCTTTGTTTAACCCGTGGAGAAACCAGAGACGAAATCACTCTGGTCTGAGATGCACGACTTGCTAAATTCCATTCTGGACCACAGGCACAGAAAGCACTGCCAGCCTGAAGGGGCAGGGACAATTTTTAAGTTCTGTTCTATTTCCTGCTGGAGCTCAACACTAATGCATTTTGTCACCCTGATGCATAATGCTCTATATAATTACAATTCTAGCACTGATAGAACCTAGACACAAAAATGTGTTCTTTTGATTAGCACCTTGCTTCACCAGCACCCCCAAATCTCATCAATCCAAACAAGATTTGCAGCAGCTACCACAGCATGAAAAAAACTAGAGATGAGCTGAGATGAGCTGCAATTTGACAGCTGGGTTTCCACACTTCCAGGTGGCTGGAAGCATCAGGTTTTCGTAGGTAACAGGTCCTAACATCACATCAGCAGCAAAGAGGGGAAAAGGCAGAACTGTAAGAAGATCAGCAATTTTATGCTTTGATCTGACAGCGAAATAAAATGCTCTGACAGAAAAGGCTACAAATAAATCTGAGTTTGTAAACCGTGCCAAGAACTTGTCCTGACTCAATGATCAGAAATACAATGACAGTGCTTGAGCACACATTATCAGGAATGAAAGACAACAAAATTCAATGTCTGGTAAAAATGATATTTGTTCTCACACCATTTTTAAGGAAAAGGAGCTGAACCTCTAGGAGTGGAAGTGAAGTGGTACGAAGCAGAGGACAGAAAAAAATGCAGCTAGAACTGCAGACAAAGTCTGACTCTCTAAAAGCTACCCTTCTCCCCACAAAATATCTGAACTAGTGGGAAAAGACTCTCATGTTTTCTCCCTCATATCCTGCAGACACGTACCAGCACAATTAGAGTGTAAGAGAGGAACAAGGGTCCAATGCAAATACCACAGACTACGAACAGTATTGCACACACAAAACCAATGTGTTTTCTTCAGTTTTCCATACAGAGAAGTAGGGATGGACTGCCTGTGACTTTACAAAGTCACAAAAAGAGAGCAGTTGACACAAAGTGTTTTAAAAAAAACCCATAAAAAATTATTATTATTTTTAAATGAAGTGATAAAAAGAGGCAGCACGCACAGGTAGAGATTAATTCTAGGAAGCTTAAAAATAAGGATACCGTGGCACGTGCAGGATTCACACCTCACTTTTCTTTGTTTTAATCATGGGGAATAATATATGTTCTTACAACACCAGGATTCAGGCCTCTCAACAGTATCACAAAATGTAATAGTGATTATTATTAGCTGTGGAGAAGTATCTGGGCTTTCTCAGCTGGCCTAGTTTCAGCACGTACTGTTTTGCTTCAAATGCAGTCAACAAATTCTATGAAGTTGATTTATTATTGCAAAATGTATGTTCTCTTGCATTAAAGCACAAGAAATAAAGCATGACCATCATGTTTTGTAACTAATTTATTTTTTTCTTCTTTTTTAATCTGTCTTGCAAGTTTACCATGACATTTTAGTGACAACAGTGCTAAACTAACTCAAAAACAAAAAGGAGACTAATTAAAAATAGGCAGACAGCGAACATCATGATACATTGGCATAAAATTATCCCTTCAGTGTCCTTTGTAAAAATACTGCTAAAAACCCAACATTTTCCATGGCAATACTGAGTCAGATTGTTTTATAATATATAGAATTATATATGCAGATTCTCAGAGCTCAAGCATTTGGTTAGAGCTTGCACTCCGTATTTAAGGCAAGAAAACATATTCTGCCTTCTCCGAACAAAACTTGTATCACTGAACTGAATTTCTGACTGACACAAATTATAGATCTTGAAAATTTAATTGTATTCCTCCCTTTCCCCCACAATTTCAGGAATCACTCAGAGCTCTTTCAGAATTTCTTAGTGCTGAGTACAATGAAGGAGATGGCTCCCCTCAGGCTGGAAGGGCTTTCTGCTCTTATGGATTCTCTGGCAATAATAACTAAGACATCTCTCGAGCTGCTGGGCAGCCTCTGCATAGCCTGAACCACCACCAATTCTGGAGTAAGTGGAAATAAGAAGCTGGTTACATGTGCAGAACTGAAGACTTTTGAGAAGGAGGGCAGCAACACCTACTGGTCGTGGCGCAGACTGAACACTGTTTTGGTTTGGTTTTTAAATTAACAGTACTGAAAAAAAGGTTTTTCTTACTAAAAGTCATGGCTACATTATTGCTAAAATATATCAGCACTCATAATTTCTGACCCAAATAGTAAATATATATTCATAACTGAGCTAAGCTCTAGGCTTTGATATAAAACATAAGGGACATAAGGAGTCCTGCTGACTATTCCTATAAGTCACCGAAAGATTTACATCACACACCCTAACATGCACAAAGCCTTCCTCCATTTCTAGTTATTGCCTACTCAAAGCAACTCAAATATTATGGACTGAGCAATCCGAGCAGCCTCACTTTTTTTTCCTATGCTACAAAATATTGCAAAGTATTTAAATAGCTTCTGCAATTCTTCAGTATTTTACCATGCATTCCTTTAATCTCCAAAAGTAAGGTTTTCTTCAATTTTTACTTGGAATAACATAGAACAAAACATATACAGCAGTTTTGTGATCCACCTCATCCCTTTCAAAAACAAACCACAGAGCACAAACACCATCTTCAGAAAACACTTAATTCAAAATTAAAATGTCCTCAACTGTAAATATTTTAAATCAACTATAACAAATCTGCATTCAGCAACTGTATTTAATGCTTCTTTTAAATTTCCATTTTAAAAAATATTTTATTCATTTTTTCAAGTTGTGTGTGTCTATAGGTCCTCTGATACACTACCCTTAGGCATCAGAAGTTTTCCTGGTTCTCATCCAACTTTGGAAATAATATCTTCTTGCTTCAGGTGTTAAAAGGATTCATACATTATTTATAAGGACTGCTAAAATCTAACTCCTGGATCTAACTTGCAAGAGAAAGAGTATAAAAAGTTACATACAGAAAAAAAAGAAAAAGCACAACTGTCCCCATTTCAATTTTTAGCCTCTCTTTGTGTGTCATGTATTGTCAGACTGAGTCTGTAACTCTCTCCCTCCCCACGCTCAGGTATTTGTTTGCAGCTGCTTTGAGCCTCTCCAGATTTGACTTTTCTTCCACATTTTAAAGTACGATTTTCCAAGGTAAAAAACCCCAAAACAATTGCAACACTGTTGGGCAACTTGTTACACTTCAAAGATGCCAAATTTCTCTGACAAAATGATGTTTGTTTACCTCCTGAAGAATCAGGCTAAAGCAAGTAGCCAGAACAAGGGAGCTAAAATCCCCATTCACTTCTTAAAGTCTTCTTCCTCAGTACTCTTCTTTTATACATGCAGTCTACACATATGATATTTACATTTTTTTGCCTCTTCCTGGTTTGATAGAGTTCATTGTTAGATTTTTAAAACAACCCTTTTAACAAGCTTCACAAGGGTGAGACTTTAGGATCTCCTTACCAATTTAAGAAAGTATTTATGTTTTGAACAGCAGTTCCATTTCCTGCGTTGTATTAAGGCAAGAAACACTGACATGCTATTGATCTATAAAGCACAACTAAAGGAACCAGAAAATTAAAGTCTACAGAGCCTCAGAAATACTCACCAGATGAGTAAGTCCTCACCTTGTTATTGGAATGAGTATATTTGTTCAGAACATACCAAACCCAGTACCTGTTCCTCAGATATCTGTTCCTGACCACAATTTCACTTGCTCTAACTGGAGAACACAGCAACTGCATCCTTTAGCTGACCATGATGTAAGAAAGGCTGCACACACACTTCCTACAGCTTGCTGAATCACTGGAATACTGCCCCATGCCACACTTGCAGCAGCACAGCAATGGATTTCTTTGCCCAACAAGGTGATGTTGCTTTGCGCCTATTTCAACAGGCAGACTTTGAGACCTTAGTTCTTAACAAAAGAGCAATATGCACAATAGAGCACAATATCCCTTCTGCCCCCACAAAATTGTAAATTAAGTATCTTGTGCAGGTTGCACCTGTTCATTACACTCTTTTGGAAAATTAAGTTCTTCTGTCTGGGAGAACACACATATACCCACAACCTTACATATATTTATTTCCACACAAAGTACAGTAGTGTGCTGTTCACTATTCAAAGGGCAAGTCAGACTAGGTCATGTTTCTTAAAGATTTATCTTATTACCAATCAAGTCTCATATAGCTGAAAAATAGAGAAAACAAGTATGCTTTTTCCAGTGCCACAGTTAAAATTCTCAGGTTAATTGCATCTTATAGCACTTGTATAGTTGGTTTCACTGTTTCCTCAACCTTTGCCTCCGTGGGACAAGAAAGGGAAGGAGCAGTTGGAACAGTGATGGTGAAACCTTAATCAACGTTAACAAAGAGAATTAAAAGCCAGCAAGCACAATGCTTCTAAAATACTCTTACTTTCATATTTTAAAGCTTAATTCATTTTAATTGGAAAATGAGGTTTTCCTGTTTGGTTTGGTTTTTTTGGTGAAATTTGTCACAAGTAAGGAGAAACAGCTATCAGGAGCAGGAAATGCTGTTCCACTCTCACCAGCCTTCCTTCTTCTACCTTTACCAAATTATAGAAGCTCTTGTAGGATGCATAAGGGAGAGGCTAACACATAAAGGTAATGCAAAGCATTCATTCCTATTGTCATCTGAAAACTTAAAATTTAGAATGCATTATTGAAACATGGGGTAACATGGTGAAATTTTGGCACAAGTTAATCTGGAAGGAAAGTAAAAACAGTGGAGAACAAACCTGCTACAGCACTGCTTTGCAACCCTGCTTGGGTAACACCTCACAGGCCCTTCCTGAGCCACTGCCACAGAGCAGCACAGCTTGGGCTGCTGGGGGATGCCCACAAATCCCCAAACACACCAAAACTGAAAGCAAAGGATTGATTTCCCACCTTCTTGAGAGGAGACAATAGGTGGCAGGTAATCAGGGATGTATTCCTTCCTCTCTTCTGCATCCTTACTTCCCAGCTGGGGGAACTGGAGGACATTGTTCTTGCTGACGGGGAACGAAGGGATTTGATGTGCAAAAGTGACAGGTTCAATATTGTGGATGTAATCTTCCAGCTCATGCAGGTTAACCCCCATAAGCTTGAAGGCATCGCCTACGTCATCCAAAATTGGATCTGTGCGGCCATCTGGAACAAAAAAAAAAACAACAGAAGAACAATATTTTCACAGAAACCCAGGTTAAAAAAATTCAACCTGAAGATTCTTCAAAATGACAGTCCCCCAGCTCACCACCAGTAAGAGAGATGGATTAACTGCTCCACAGCTCTACCAGGTGTACTTTCAGAAAGGTTTTGTTTTGAGCCATCACTTTGTTTCAAATCAGACCATTGAAGAACTGCACTCCAAGAAGCAAATCAAGCAAACCAGAGAGCAACAACAGGCAGCTTTACCTGGCAACAGTCAATTAACACCACACAACCCCATATGCAGAAAGTGCACTTTATCAGTATGGAACAGATCAAACATTATTACTCAACCTAGAAGAGGAACAATTTCATTTTTTTTTAACTGACTGTAGTTTGCAGAGAGAGAAAAGAAGAAAAAGTCTCTTCATATTAAAAAAACTTTGCAAAGTATCTTTCCACCAGATGAAATCTACAGGCTTCATAAACTATGAGCCACTTCATCTACTGGTTAGCTACACCTCCTGGATAAAAGACAGGAATATTAAGTAGTGGTCTGATGAGGAGAGAATATTTTATACTATACTTCAGGGGTTGATTTCCTGGGGGGCAACTTAAGTTTGATTCTACTGCAAAAATCTTACTTTCTTCATAAAAAGCACAGTGAAACCTCACTGGCCAGGCAGTTGAGATCTTTATTTAACAGGATCTCCAAGAACACAGTCCAACAGAGGATGTAGTTTGTGCTGTACAATTAATCTGGCTCAAAGCTTTAAATTACACTTGCAGAAGTCCAAGCACCTCAGTTTCCCTGACTTCATAGAGGAAAATCCCTCAAAAGGCCTCCGGAGGGAGAACTGGGCACCTGGCTTTGGCAGCCAAGGCACCACTTTGAGTCTCTTCTTGACTTTTCATAACAAAAACTCAAAAACAACACTGTAAACCCCAAACATGATTTTTAATTCAATAAAATTATATACTGAATTATTACAATTCTGCAGAATTGGCTTATGAAGATATTACATCCCTGTATGATGATAAGCTGCAATTTACTTTAAAAAGTAATTATGAAAAAGCAGCCTGTGCTTATTGAAGGAACACAATGGTTATTGTGGAGCCCTGGCTCCAGAGAATGGGGGGATGCTCATTTGCTTGTCCTTTAACCTAATCTCTTCTTGGTTTATCTTGAAGCTGAGGCAGCTGAGCGGGCTGGTTCTCACATCACTGCATGAATTTCACCCCTCAGCCAACTCATGCCTGCAGGTATGTTTAGAATGAGAATTTTGTTCTAGAATTTCCCTTCTTAAGTCTTGCAGTGAAGATAAGGATAATACTCAGATTATGGGGTTGATTCTCAGCTCTCCAACACTGGCCTCTTGTGTGACTGCAGGCAAGTCTCGCCTGTGTTTTAATTCTTTCCACAGCTAAAAGGGAGATCAGACCAAGTTACTGCCAGTTTTACCCTCCGGTATTTGGAACATGAACTCTGCAGGGTGAGAAGCACAGCAGGGTTTGTGTTTGTGAAAAACCTGGTACAAGTGCAATACCAGTTTGTTCTGCAAACTCCAGACTTGCATGCACATAATTACATGAGGATATCATCACTCCAGAGTTGTTATGAGATCCTTATACTTATTAGAGGGGGAAATTTTATGCTCAAAAAATTAAATTCAGATAATTGACACCACTTAGAAATTTTGTGTTGTTGCTTTTAGTTTTAGCTCTTCAGGCTATGAAGGTACCTGTGAACTCAATGAAGCACTTTCTAAGGTGTCAAGATTTAACAGGTACAAGTTTGACAGGCAGGTGAAAAGAAAAACTTGGGGAAAACTTTTCAAAGGTCTTTTCCTAGATCTGCACATGATCTTTTTAACCTCCATAAAAGTGTGCTGACATGATTAGCAAGTGATAAATGCTGAAAAGGAATTCTTTCTACAAGTGCTTTTTAAGAACACGTGGCAGCTACTAAGTGTAACTGAAGCGTGGAAATATTTAACAACTGTATCATGAAACAATTATGTGTGTTAGAAAGTGGATTCAAAAGGTGAGCAAAAAAAACCCAAAGAAGATTCAATTTTCCCACAGCTCTGACATTTGCCTCCAAAGAGACAATGACAAGCCATAAGATTGATTGAAAGCTAAAAATAATGTTTAAACCTGCAACTGTCAGAGGGATGAAAGGATGGAGCAGTTAACCCTTCTCTTCAAGAGCGTCCTCAGTGACAAAAGTGTTTGAAAAAAGTTTCAGGTCTGTATTCACATCTGTATTTAAAATCAAACTAGTTATCAACTGGAAACTATCACAGCACAAAAATGCATTAAATGTATTTCCAGGTTACTCATCAAATAAAGACTTTACACTTATTTCAACAGTTTAGCATTTCTCTTCTCTCTCTGGCTTAATAAAAAAAATCAGTAAAATAGCAGAAGCCAGACCCATGAAAGGGAATGCTGACAAACATGTAACACATTCTCTCTTGGTGTTTTATTTAGTCCTAGGCTTTTTTTCTGTGAGCAAATGATGCCAAGGAAAAAAGTTTAATCTCTGCATATCGAACTTATCTCATTATTCTTCACGTATCTGTGCTACCCTCAGTTTAAAAATTCAGATGCTGAAGCGTCCCAGTGAAATAATTAATCTAATGTCACACAGCAAGTTGGTGCCGGATCACAGACACTTCAGAGCTTTGGTTTTCAGTCCCTTGCTGTTCTTTATACCACAACACTTTAAATACTATTACTGTTTAGGGCTGGGAAGAGACGGAAGGAGGTGGGAATAGTTTATCCAGCAAGTTACAACTCTCCTCCTTATACTCCATGAACAGTGAACTAGGAAAGCACCTTACTCACAAGCTTTTAAGCTGCATTATCTCCCTGAATGGGAACTGTGCTCCAAAAGTGGTAAAGCTGTGGCAGTAGCAGAGCTAAATTAAGACCATTTGGTCTCAAAACAGCTCACCAGAAACCTGTGGGAATGGCTGTGCAGCTACAATACTCTTAGCTTCCCTGGGCACGAGAACGAGCACCAGGTGAGGAGGAATCTGCACACAGAACTGCATCCCAAAAAAGTTCTGGACTGAAGTGATGGGCAAAGAGAATCCAGGCAGAGCAGAGTATTTGTGTGGAAAGTTATCCAGCCCCCAGCCTCACTGCTCAGCATCACCTGCAGATGAACCAACCTGTCCACAAGGAAAATCAAATCAAACAGAACGAGGATGGAGCACTAAATTCCTCTACAAACAAGGGTTTGGGTTGTGGGGAAAAGGACTTTTCAGAAGCTCCTAAAGCCTAGTTACTTTTGCAAAAGTCACAAGAATTCCTCCAGCAAACAAGCTGGCCAGTGCTCATGCCATCTAAAGGCACTGTGAGGGGGCGTGTAGGAGTTAGGGAACTGTCTTACTTGCCTTAAATTCAGTCTCAGGAATAGCTGATTTCCTTTTGTCAAACTCACCTTCCACCACCTCCTCCTTCCTGGCCCAAAGTTCGTATTAACGAGTGAAAATTTAATAGGCAAGTAAGTACAGAACAGAAGAGCTTTTAGTTTCATGCCAGGTTTCTTAAAGGAAGCAACTACAGTTCTGTAATAAATATACCAAGAAAAATTAATGAGTCACCACCCATGCAACATGTACACATGTTATAAATAGCTCAGCATTCCCCCTCACGGCTGTTGTAAAAGAGATTTTTAAAAATATTTTATTTTAACCAGCAAATTATTAGGTATAGCTCCTTGGTATTTTAATTACAGGCTCTATCACAGATTCCTTGTGCTCCAGCACATGACAAAAAGTTACTCCAGGATAACTGTTTCAAGGAGACAACACAGCTTTCATCCAGCAAAGTCATAAGCATGCATAATAGGTTATTTAATAAGTATGGAATCCTTACTCAAATGCACTTAAGTGGGGGAAAAAGGGTCCTATTAATGTAGTTACTAGTCAGGCAAAAGCATCTTCTTGCTACTGGTGCTCAGCCTGCTCCTCCTCCCAGTAACTTCAGAAATGTCAAGCAAAAAACCCACATTGTCCTTCTTTATATTAGTAGCCAGTAAGAAGTTAATTAGCCTAAAACCATCAACACTTAAGGTTATCAGGACATAAAAAGTAAGCTTATAATGAATGTTACAGGCCCAGGATAGATCCTTGTTACAAAGTCATTCAAGGACCAGCAGAGGGAATCAGCTCCTTTAAATTGATCATCAAAATCTAATCCTTTCATAGGGATTATTACTGTAGGGTGGCAAGAATGAAGTAACTAAAAAAAAAGAACAAAACCAAAGAAAACACATGAGGTAAATTTGACATTATAAGGAAATAAAAAATTGGCTGATGTCAGGTGAATTCTCTCCTCTTTTCATTGGTAATTACCAATGAAAATATTGGTCTGCTGTTTGCATTCTCCCTTTGCTATAATGAAGTTTACAGGAGAGACTGTGCAGACAGTGGAGCTGTTTTGGAGCTAGTTCTGCCTTGGAAAACATTTTGCAATATTGGCAATTTTTCCTTCCAGTTTTAATACTGGGCTCACCAGATCAGAACCTGCCTTTTAACGAAAATGCAGTTGCATTAATAATACCAATTTCAATACACACATTAATATTTTTATATGAATATATATGAATATATATATGAATATATAAATATAATTACTATATTATTACTATTATTATTAATTTATATTACTATTATTGCTATTATTATTAATTTATAAATTAATATAAATTTATATGAATATATATATACATATAATTCCTATGTAGCCCTGCAAGGAACAGGGACTTGGACTCAATGATCCATGTGAGCCCCTTCCAACTTGAGATATTCTACAATTCTGTTTGCATAAACTTCAAAAAAGAAAAGCAGTCAAACAATATGAAACTAAAGACCAACTTTTAAACTTTATTTCCTAACTGTTAGCAAATTTCAGGAGAAAAAAAATCAGAGTATATCCAAGCATAAGCTCAACATTGAAAATTGAAGGAAAGCAGAGGAAAATCCACCTCTAAATTCAAAAAGTTAATTATCCAGCTTATTACACTTCTAGTTGTACCAGGAGATAATCTAAATTGACGTGTTTGAAATATGCCCAGGTGTCCTCAGTGACAGAATCTAAGTAGCTTCTATCTGACTGGTTTTTAGAGCAATGTATCAGAAAAAAGAGACTTTGGAGGGTATGAAGGACAACTTCCCTCCTCACCCCTCCCATGAACTGCACCACTCACATAAATAGACTGGAAACTGAACTCTCTCACTGGATGTAAGTTATGTGGTAAAACATGACATATTCTGCATGTCTATAACCCACCATTCCACTGCCAAGCTACATTAGCTAAATTCATGGCAAGCAAAGCAGATTCTGATCTGCCCTCATGGACAGCTCCCCAGTATAAAAGAACTCAACCTGTACAATCCAGAGCAGTCAACTCAAAGCACCAGCTCTGCCACCCCTCTATCAAACCACGTGAAATAGGAGTGCAAAACAAAGTGACACCTAACAGGGAGCTTCTCCCTTTTCATCTCTGCTTAAAACTGACAACACCACAGAACTCTGCTCACAGAAACCACTCTACATCAGCTTGTTTTGTAGCCTGATACCTTAATTACATACTCCAACATTGGTTTTCAAAATTGAATTTAAATTTTAAGATAGAACAGCACACAGCACATTGAATGATGTCCCTTTGACAAGCTTTCCACAAATTTGAGCAGCATAAGATAGTGTACTTTAAGAGGAAAACCCTGATTTTCTCCCTATAAGTTCAGCCTCTCCTCCACCCCCAAGACAGTATTCAGAAGCATTTCACGGCATCAAACACATCTCAAACCCGCTCTGCAAATCCTTTTGCCTTCTCTTTGCAGCCACACAAGCTCCCATCAACCACAGCTAGTGCAAATGCAAAGAAACAACAGCAGAAAAGTAATGAAAATCTTGAATGTAGCTCTCCTAATGGGATGTAACAGCTGGAACAAAGATCTAACTCAGCTGGGAGAGGCATCATTTTCTTGTGCAAGTGAGAGAACATGTGAGCAGCGATGAGAGGCTTTGCACAGCGATACCACAGTGTCTCAGCGACGTCAGAGTAAATCCATTCCGTTTGGAACACAAAGATTATGTCCCTCAGCTGACAGGCCTGCTAACTCAAACCCCACTGGTTTGACTCCGAGATAACGCCCTGACAATGAAGATGCTACAATTGGAATTTAATTAATTCTACTTAGGAAAAACCATGGCAGAATTCAGCTCATTCATCCAGAGCTGGGTTTGTAGAGTGACTTATTTTAGGAGCAAAAGGAAACAATTCTGAAATCGCAGGGAGATGTCAGCTCAGTATTAAGATGTCATTTTACAAACCTTTTTAAAGAAGGAAATACAGGGATCGTTTTAAAAGAGGTAATACAAAAAATACCACATCACTGGCACAAACACAGCATATTCCTTTTCTCCGCAAAGAAAAAACAAACAAAAAAACCCAACAAAAAACACCAAACAAAAAGATTGTGATATTTGTGGTTCTTCCTTCCCCACTCATAGAGGGGAAAAATGCCTTTACCCACTTTCAGTAAGCAAACCCAAAGAAAGAGAGGTATACCTGAGTTCTACAAACTTCCAATCCTCAGCACCAAAAATCTTATTTGCATCATCTCTATGTCTTCTCCTCCCAGTCTTAGAAACACTGCAGCACAAGCACGTTCCCAAAAATTTGTAACAACCCTACGAAAAGACAGCTCTGACCAAACCTAGGTGAGCTTTTTTTTTCACCTCCTAACTCCATCCTCCTAAACCCTCTCTGTTGTCCCCTTTAATTGCTTTAAAGATAATTTCTGTGAGGATTGGGATACAAACTTCAGAGCTGCACTTGTGCTGCTGGGATATATGGGTTAATATTGCACAGTCCCATTTCTAGACTAACTTGCTCTCAAATTTGGGGAAAGTTGTACAAGTAAACCTAATTAACCTGAGAAATCCAGTTTGCAGCACACAGTCGTTCCTAAGCTTGGTTACACTGGCACTGTCAGGCTTGATCTCAATTATTCCTGAAATGATGAAGCAGAGCCAGGACCAGGTGCACTCAGCTGATCATTTTGCTTCATGGGGGATCCCTGCAGCAATGGGAACTTCCCTTCTTCAGAGCAGAGACACAAGGTCCAGCAGCACTTTCAAGCTGTGGTTGCTCCTCTCCTGACCAAGCCACTCACACTGCACTTCCCAGCTCCACACACTCTCCAAATTCACCCCTGCAGAGGAATCCAACACACCTAGTCCTCACAGTTTCTTGGATTTTGATGCTGCATCCAATCCACCACCAGCTGACAGCAACATCTCTGATTTTTCTCTCACCTGTGGCTGTGACACCTCATTAGCACAGTTCCCACAGCTTGGGCAGAAGTACTGGCAAACATTCCCAGTGATGCATTTCAGGGCTGCCATCCCTGTGACCTCTCCAGTAACCTCCTGCAGGCTCCAGCACAATCTCCGAACTGGTGGTGGCTCCAGTAACCCCCAAATGCACCACCAGTGAGTCACCTTCTCCCTACCCAGCACTTCAGGCAATCAATTATCCATCCCAGCTCCAACCCTGCCAGACCTAACTGCTCTGACCTCTGCCCCAGAGGCTCTCCAGGACTTTCCCCTCCACCAGTACAGGACACATGAAGCAGCAGCTGCCCACAATGCCACAGCTCTCCAGCATGCCAAAGGAAGGGGGAACACATCCCTCTTGGCACAGGAGGCACAAGCAGCCCTGTTTTCCCCGGCACACAGCCTACATCCACCTCTCCAGGGTACCCTTGCTCCCCAAAGTCCCTCCACTATGGAGTTCCCCCTTCATTTCCTTCCTATTACTCACAGATCCAGCAGGAGCACTGGCAGCCCCATCTCTGCCACATGACACCCTCCCTGCCCCACATGTAGGGCAGCAAAGGGCTCCACACACACAGGCCCATGGCCCTTTAACCACACCAACAGCCAGCCTGAGCCTTGCTCCACATTCCCCACAACATTTCCTGTGTCTAGACCCAGCAGTGACCCTGACAGCCCCTTATACCCGCAGATTGTCACCTCCCCACCCCTTCCTGACCCATCAGCACCCTTTCCCGACATTCCCAGACCCAGCACACTCCTACCATCCTCTCACCCTCTGGCAGCATTACTGACCAAGCAAGCAACTGGACAGCTTGTCCTCCAACACCTCATGTTCTGCAGGTACCAGCAGGACATCCCACCTCAGTACCTCCACTGCAGGCTCTGCAGGGACACTCACAATCCCAAGGGACACACAACTGCATCCTCTACTGTAGACCCAGACCCAGCAGTGGTGTTCCCTTCTCAACCCCATCAACACCCACACTCCACACTCCTGTGTGACCCAGCCAGCAGTTCTTGGCACTGATTCTCAGGCCTCTCTTCTTTCTCTTTTCACACTTGCTGTAAACTCACCCCTTCCATGCTCCCACCCCAGCACCACCTCATCCCAAATCCAGTGAGGCCCTGGACATCCTGCCCTGCACCACCACTTCCAGCTCCTTCTGTACCACCTCAATGGCAGCATTGGCTAACTCCAGTTCCCCATATATCCAGGGAAACCTCTTCCTCTGCATTCACATGAGGACACTCATACCTCATGCATGTGCACTAAATTAGCTCCAGCCCACCCCTTCTGCACTCCACAATCTCCATGTGCAGCCCTGCCATACTCCCACATTCTGTGCACTACAGCTCCACTTCCCCCCAAAAACATGTCAGTGCATCCCTGCCTTCCCACATTCCCCACATGCATGTTCCAAGTCCACAGTACCACCGCTTACCCCTCTACACAAATATTCCCAGAGCACACCAGCAACAGGACTTCCAGGCACACCACTCCGTCCCCATGCAGGAGGGAGACCAACCCTTGCACCCTCCATCGTCAGCACTTCTCCATGTACCATAACAGTGAACCCCATTCAGCACATCCCCACCTGCAGTGGACCTCCACAGCCCCCTCAGCACCGGCCCCAGGGCACAAAAGATGACCCAAAGATGAGCCACGACAACAGCACCACATCCTCCCATGTACACATCCCACCAGGAAAAGGGGCTGGCTGCCCCTTCTCCCTGCAGTTCATCCCCCTCCCAGATTCAGAACATCCCAGCAGTGGGGCCAACAGTCCCCTCTCCCCTCCTGTACTCCTGCCTCCCTCTCCCCAGCACCCTGCATCCTGTAGCCAGAGAGAGTGGGACAGTTCCTCATGTCCCCACATCGTAGACCCACTGCCACAGAGCCTCCTTTTCTCCAACTCCAGCCCTGCAGTCCCAACTCCTTCCCCACACCCAGACCCACTGCCCCAGTCCTCCCTGGCACCAGGACGCCCTTGCACCAGGGCTGCCCCACAGCTTCCCTCCCCATCCAGCAGTCCTGGGCACTGCTCCCGTTCCTCGCAGCCCCCAGCTGCGGCCAGTGGGCTGATGTTTCCCAAACCCATACCTCACACTCACTGACCCAAAGACCCCAGCATTGCCCAAATCCCACCTCCCCGCACTCTTCTGTCCTGCCCAAATGACCACAGCCCCGTGACTCTCCCCTGCCAAGCACCCCCAACTCCTGGCACTGTCTGACAAGCAGCAGCTTCCAGCTGCCCTCCACACACCTCCAAAATGATATCCCACAGCCTGCCCCCACAGACCCCTGACCAGAGCCCCCAGTGCTGCCCAAACCCACCTCTCTGTGCCCTCCTGCCCTGTCCCCCAGACCCTTGCCCAAACCCACCTCCCTATTCCCTCCTGTCCTGTCCCCCAGACCCCTGCGCAAACCCATCTCCCTGTGCCCTCCTGTCCTGTGCCCCAGACCCCTGAGGTGCCCAAATCACAGCTCTCTGTGCCCTCCTATCCTCCCCAAATCCCATTTTTCCATACTCTCCTGCACTGCCGCCCGGACTCCAGCACTACCAAAATTCCACCTCTCCGTGCCCTCCTGCCCTGACCCCCAGACACCAGCACTGCCCCAAACCACTTCTTTGTGCCCTCCTGCCCTGCCCAAATCCACCTCCCCGTGCTCCTGCCCTGCCCCGGCAGTCCCCAGCACTGCTTCCTTGGCGGGACGGCCGAGACCGGCAGGGCTGACGGAGCTCACTCAGTCCGGACCCTGCTCAAGCAGGGCCACTCACAGTGGCCTCCGAGGACCGTGTCCAGCCACATCCCCCCCGGCCCAGCCCCAACCCGCACTCACAGAGCTCGCAATAGCGGTGGCAGCCCCGGCCCAGCCCCTGCAGGTACCGCTGCAGCACGTCGGTGAGGAGGTCGCAGGCCGAGACCTGCACCGAGTCCCAGCCGAGGGCCTGGCAGATCTGCGCCACCGACACCCGCAGCAGCCAGCGGGAGTAGGTCTCGCACATCCCGCCGGGGCCGGGGGGCCGCGGGAGCTCTCACGCACCGCCCGCCACCGCCGCCATCGCCGCCGCCATCTTGGCGCCGCCCCGCCCCCGGCAGGCAGCGCCGCTCCAGCGCCGAGCGCATCGAGCGGGGCGGGGCGCGGGAAAGGCGCCCGGAGTCCCCAGCGCCGCGGGGACACGCCGGGGCCGGGGGAATGGAAATGTATCAAAATCGGTATCTCACCGCTGCTAAATGTCCCCCACTGCCCGAAGGGATCTCGCAGGAAGCATGCGGCAAGACTGTTTACAAGAGCACGCTGTGATAGGACAAGGCGGAATGGTTTCAAATTGAGAGTAGTTTTAGACGGGATATGGGCAAGTGATTCCGCACTGTGAGGGTGATGAAACACTGCCACAGGGAGCCCAGGGAAGGTGTGGATGTCGCACTCGTGGCGGTATTCAAAGTCAGGTTGGGTGGGGCTCTGAGCAACCTGGGATAGTGAAAAGCCCATCACAGCGGGTGGAACAAGATCCCCTCTAAGGTCTCCTCTAACCCAAATCATCCTGTGATACTGTGATCTCTCTAAATAATCTCAGTATCTCTAAATAAATATCTCAATGTATCTCAGAGACAGCTGTCAAGAGATGGTGCCAGACTCTTGTAAGTGATGTCCAGTGACAGGATAAGAAGCAATGGCCATAAACTGAACCAAATCACAAGAAGTTTTGCCTCATCATGAAGAACTTCCTTACATGGAGGGTGGCAGAGCACCGGAACAGGCTGCCCAGGAAGGTTTTCTCTTTTTTTCCCTTTCCGGCTGGATGGAACACCAAATCGGCAGCAATGAGGAAAAAATGTTTCTGGGTGAGTTGTTTAATTGGGGGGAAAAAAACAAGTAGGGAAAGGATGGAGCTATAGTGGCAAAAAGGATCCAGAAACAAAATTTACAGTAACTGAGTGATGCAGGAGGCACAAGGAGGAGCAGCAGAGCTCTTACTCAGAGGGGGCTGTGGATACACAAGAGCTAAACTGTAACTCAGTAGCTGTGTGTAACTAATCAGAGCTTGGAGGACAGAACTGTAAATAATAGAACTCTGGTATAAAAACCTAACTAGCACTTTGGTTTATGGGTAGTCTGTTGTATCAGTCACATTCACATATTACATCCGCAGCCTGAAGAGCAGGACCTGGACCCAGAACAAAGTCCTGAAGCTCCTGGTTTGGACCTTGAAGCTCAAGGTCCTGAGGGAGGGTGGTGCCCCTCAGGGCTCCATACTGGAATCAGAATGAGCTTCTGGGAAACCTGTGCCAGGGCCTCACCCCCTTCACAGTAAAGAATTTCTTCCCATCATCCAATCTATCCCTGCCCTCCATCAGCTTAAAGCCATTGCCCCTTGTCCTGTTGTTCCATGCCCTTATCCAAAGTCCCTTTCCAGCTCCCCTGAAGCCCCTCCAGATGCTGAAAGGTCTCCCTGGAACCTTCTCTTCTACAGGCTGAACAAAACTCTCAGGGTGTCTCCACAGCAGAGGTGCCCCAGTCCTCTGACTTTTACATTCCTATACACACACTGACCATGCTATAAACTGTGCATTCTAAACAACCTCTGTAGTGACTCACCTAATCACATCAGTTCATTTTAAAAAGCTAACATCTGCAAACAGTAGCAATATAAAGAGATCAGTTTCTAGCTGTGTGATGCAGAGGTTATTCCAGTCTCCTCCTTCAGCCCACAATACAATGTACCTGTCAAAGTAGGTCACTTCACTTTCAAAGATAGGGTGAAGTCAAAAAATCTCTTCCACTCTTCAAAAGAAACATCCACTTACATGTTTCACATGGCAAATAAATTAAATACTTAGAGACTTTTAAAAATTAAAGTTTCAAAGCGCACCCAAGCCCAACCCAGCTATTTAAACTCCAAGAGCATTTGCTCCACAGAAAACCAAAAGGATCTGTTTCATGGAGGTGGTTTATTGTAAGAATTTACAGATTTCTGGGGCTTTTCCACTTCTTCACAAGATAACAGAGCTGTCTTGTTAACACAGACACAGGCAGGCTAAACCACATATGCTCAGAAGAGCTCCTCTTCACCTGTAAGGAAAATTGAAACTAATTAAAACCTTTTAATCTATTTATGTATTTATTTTAAACTGTTACCTTCCCTAATTTGAACACTTCATTATCATTCCTTACCACCCCCCAAACTATTCATCAAATCTATTTTTTTTCTTACATTTTAAATTTTGAAAACTTCCTTACACTTTAGATTTTGAATATGTTCATGTTAATACAGAAACCTCTTTAGGTATGTCTTACAGACACTTTTAAGTAATTGCATTACATCAGGCCACTATGCAAACATTTAAACAGTAATTGCAAATTGATCCAATAATAGAGAAAAAAAAACACAGAAAATTATAACTCACATGGGATTATGCTCCCATGGACATATTTTCCTTAAAATTACTGACAATTATGAACTTTTTGTCCAGACAGATTCAAACTAGAAATGTCCAATTTCACAGCTATTTAGGAAGAAAAGTTGCTGTCTGACCAAGCCCACTCAATTCTGACTTTCTCACTTGACTTCATATTTTCTGTGCTAATGCATTTTAAAGCACAATCCATAACTTTACCTCTTGGATTTGGCTGAACCGCTTTTTCCGATTAATCCCTGGTTATGGTATTACGAGAAAAAACAAAACAAGCAGGTTAGGAAGCAACTCATGCAAATTCAGGCAAAACTCTGCACAGATTTCTGACCACAAATGTATTGTGAGGAGCACAATACAGCACCAAAATAATATAAACTACGTGTTCCAGGCATTCTGAAAATACACAGGATATGAACACATGTATTTGCATACAGAGCACAAATTTTTAACTGTTACAGTAATGCACATGAGCTACATGCAGTTACAAATTGTGGTCTAAGCCCACAGATTTGTAACCTGCAGCACACATCTGCACAAAACCTCATTCTCAGCCAAACAAAGCAAAATACTGAACTTCAAGTAAAATACATAGTCCATAACAATAGATTCTGGAAATTCCCTCCTTGCAAACCCACCCCCAAACTCTCAGCTTCTGAGCACCTGATTTATTCAAAAGCATTTCAGTCACACCATTTGCTCTTCCCCACTCAATACTACTGGGCTAATTGACCAGGCAAAGTAGGAAATGTCCAGGTAAAAGGGAGGAGGGAAATCCACCAAAGTCCAGAAAGGAGCAAAACCCTCACCTCTCCAGGCAAGGATGTGTGGTGAGGCTGAAGATCTGTTTTACCAGCTTTTAAACTCTATTTGATCAGAAAAAACTGCCAAACCTTGCTCTGGTTAGTAGAACTGCACAAGCTGAAAAGCTTGGGAGCCATGCCAGGGACTGCCTTCCCCCTGATTTTAGGGCCTACAATCCCAAACCTTGTCTGTTAACCCTGGCACACAAGCCGCACATGACTGCAACAGCTCTGGCTGTATGTTCATACAAATACTCACAGAGCAGCAGCACCAGAGATGATCTCAATGAGCTCCTTGGTGATGACGGCTTGACGGGTGCGGTTGAACGTCAAGGTCAGCTTGTCAATCATCTCGGCTAGAAAAAGGTGAGATTGGAGTTTAAACACAAAACAAGATAAAGCAAAGCTGTATGGGCAGAATACCCAAGTGTCTTGTAAACCACTGCAAAAATCAAGAGGTTTAGTGTACCTGACATTTTTTCCCTACAGGTAATATTACCAGTAAACAATCTAGAAAGCTGAGAATTCAGCTTGTTAGTTAAACATCTGCAGAACAGCTGGCAGACTTGTAAATACCAGGTATGACACAGTTTATTGTAATATAATACAAGCACGCTTCATTTGCTTTGAAATTAGATTTCACTGTCAATTAACTACATTGTTACTTCCTTCAAGTTGTGGCAAAAGAAGACAGATTTTTCTGGGTTTTTTTCTCAATTATTTTTAAACACAAAAATTATCACCTCTTCCTCTCAAGCTGGTCATGCCTACCATTCCAGGCAGCCCAATTGCTCAGGACATCAGTTTCATACAATCACCAGTACCCTTCCAAAGAATACTCATATATTCTCTACCTGCTCCATGACAGGTGGTATTTAACTGTTGTTTAACTTTCTCCACCTTTAAATTAATTAATGCTGCATTAATTGTATTTGGTGAATGAATAGGTAGAGATTTTTAAAAATTCAGGAAATCCTCAGAGCAGCCACATGAGAGGAGCACAGAGAATATTTAGCCACTACAAGATCAGTTTAGTATTTCATATGCCTATTAAATAATCTCTTATTTCACTTGCAGTCCTAGGCTTGTTTCTTGACAGCAATCTCTCTTTCCAGGCACTAAATACAGTTCATGTTTGAAACAGAATCTCAGTTGAACTGGTTCAAAAAAATGACTCAAAGTGGAATTCAAATAGGAAATAGCTGTTTTTGAAGCAGGAAGGTCAGCACTTTCCTGCTGAACAACTGAGGTCCTGAAAAACCCAGGGAGCAGCTTACAAGCATTCTTGCTGGCATTGTCCATGGCAGTCATCCTGGCACTTTGCTCGCTGGTGGTGGATTCTTTCAGGGAGTAGTACAGAATGTTTGCTAGGGTGAACTCCTGGTAGTTTCTCAGCACATCAGCATCAATATCATCATAGATACTTAGACTTTCTGCAAAACATGGAAGAGCAGGCTTAGAGACATCCAAGATTTACTACCTCCAGCAAAATATAATGGCAAGGAAAAGATTACTTGGCTGAGTTGTTTCACTACTTAAGGCAGCGCAGAGGGATTTCCTGCACGTATTACATGTACCATCAGAATCTCTATGCTAGTTATAATTCTGTTAACTATTTTATGTGTTTTAATTCAATTTAATATTAGGAAAGTCAGACTAAAGCAAAATACATTATTGCCATATTATGTTTAACCTTCCCATACAACGCTGCAGAAACATTCTGGAGTATTTTTAGTGAGCACTGAAAAGTCACTCACGACTCAGGCTGTTCAGTGCTGAAAATTTTGGAATTGACTGAGTTTATATATGCACAATTCTTGCTTGAAACAGGATCTCATATCAGAATTAGTATCACCTTTCCTTTTAACCTTCTTGCCCCACAGCATCTTTGTAAGCCAGCCTTGGACTGATCTCAGTCAACATAAAATCATCTGTTAAACTTACAATACAAGCACCATAATAAGATGTTTTAATACCATATTCCCATTTTCAGAGTACTCTTCTTTTGATTTATCACTGCATATAACTGGTGGTTTCTAGCTCCCTACTTACCAGAACCAGCCACAGTTTCAAAGGAGAAGATTGGTTTTTCATCGGTCTTGTAAGAGATGACAGACCTGTACAGAAAGAGCAAAATAGGCTCTTCAGTTCAACTAACTCTAAACTGAATGGTTCAAATCAAACTAGAATAAACAACTTTTCACTTTCCAAAGCCACAAAGTTTCATGATAACCCTAATGAAAAGATCTTGGACACTATGTGGATATAATGATGCGCTGACAGTAAACATAACAGCGTTCACTATACGCAAGTCAAAAGGGAGTTCCAACCACAGCTACCAGAGAAAACAGCCCAGTTCTTCATAAACAAAATCAGGAAGTGAACATGCCAAATCAGAGTCAGTTTTCATACAACTTCATTGGGCCAATATGCTCTTTGAAGAATTCTGCCAAGTATTTTTCCAGTGAAGTTTCAGTTCAACCTTACCTGAACCGATTGTAGATGACAGAGCCTTGATCAAATTCAAACCCAGAGTTTAACAGCTCTAAAGCAATGACTGAAGCATCCCCAAAGCTCGGAGGTCTCCGTCCCACCTCTTTGAATGTCAGCAGGAAATAGTTGCCATGTGTCCTGCAGCAACAACAAACCTGTGTTAGAACCAAGTAGATGCTCTAAAATACAAAGAGGCAGCAAGACTGACTTACTAGACTGTTCAGAATCAAATATTTTATTGAATTAGGGTCTGAAAGAAACCTTGCCTTTGGTTAAATAAAAATAGTTTCACAATACGCACACCTGTAACAGTGCCAGTTGTCAGCTTTCAGATTTATTTCAAGAATATAACAGTGCTGTGCAGCAGTTTCCCAAATTGTGAGATGATCAAAACCACTTTTAGGATATCTGCAGATTTTCTTTTACAGGAGCTTGAATTTAATACAGCTCCCTTAAATGCAATTTCCTGCCAATACCACAAAATCTTCTAAACAGCCTTGAAATTTCTACCACAGAAAACAAACAAAACTCCAAACTAAACTCTTTTGTGGTGTGAGTTTTGGGCCTCATCCTTTTTACCTTTGAAGCAGGCCTCTGATCTTGTCACCTACGCCAACCACCATAACCTCTTTCCCTGCATTTGAGAGGTTGGTAATCTCATTCTTCAAGGTTTTTGCAATGGATGTATGGATAGCACCACACAGGCCTCGGTCAGAGGACACACCAATAAGGAGATGCTTCTTCTTGTCCTCAGGTGCTTTTATTTCTGCTTTCTCATAAAGAGCTGGGGGAAAAAAAATCATTATGTTTTTCAAGGGTGCCAAAAAAGGAAGTCATAAAAAATACTCTGAATTATTCTAACTAAAACCAATATCAAAGGGGCTCCAGATTTCAGCCAAATAGATTTTATCTCCTTTGCAATTGTTCCAAGTTTGCACACGGTCAGACCAGATGTGAGCAAGAAACAATTCAATACCAGTCACAGCTCTGATCAGATGTCACTCAGTGAAGTTCACTGTGCAAATTCTTTTGGAAACAGGAAGGTTGAAAAGCCTTGGCATTTTATCACCACTATGAAAATCTCCTCTTCTGCTCCCCCATGAATAATGCAAGAACTTTCTCTCACACAGAGCTCCTGTTCCATAGACCCTTGCAGGCTTCAGCTCCCTCTCAGCTCTGGCGTATTTGGCTGCAGAAACCATCTTCATGGACTTGGTGATCTTCTGGATGTTCTTGATGGACTTCAAACGCCTGGTGACTGCAAGGTTAAGAGTTGAAGGTCACAGACTGCACTGGGCATAATGACTCAAACCCAAACAACAAAAATGCCAGCAAAAGCAATCCAAAAATATTTTGCCATGCTCCTCAAAGAAGAAGAAATAAATAAACAGCATACAAATAAACCTCATAAAAGACCTCAGTATTTGAAGTAAGATTTAGGACATAGCTAACACAAATTCATCTTTACAATAGAGACGTTATATCCTTCAGCCATAACATTAATTTAATATTTATCCCAACATGAAGTCTATTTACTATTCTTTTTGCTTCCACATCTACCCGTTTCACAAATTTATCAACTGAAGTATAATGTCATCTTTCACACAGGACAAGCAGAGGAAACAAACAAAAAAGTCCCCATGGTGTGAAGACAGAGTAAATTTCCTCCTCTGTTTAGACTGCGGTAAAACGACATTTATAAAAACACTATGGAAAAAGAAACCAAAAGAGGTATCCCATAGACAAACACAATTCTAATGCAATATGCCTATATCAGAACTATTATCACACTAAAACCATTCAGCCAATTCTTTTTCCCCACCAAATGCTGCATAAAAGCACAAGAGAAAAAATATAAACAGAGGAGAAACTATGTTAATTCTTAGAGATGAGCAGATCTGGTTTAGCACATGATAAAATTATTTTTAAAATATATTTGAGTAAAACTATTAAAAAATATCTAAATTACAGCCAAAACCACTTCAGGCAACTCTTTTTTCTGAAAGACACTTGCTCAATGTAATTAGCACTGCAGACCTATATATTGTTGTTGTGTATCACAATCATTTTACCCAACAGAGAGGCTAAACAGAATTAGATTTTAACATATGGTTTTCCTGCAACATTTTCCATCTCTCAAGAGCAGACAAAACCCTTACTTACTGTCTTTTAGCGTTGCCATAGTCCTGACTTGGCCCCTGAAAAAGAATGCAGGAGAAATTAGGCTAATTCACTAGCTCTCCAGCAAACCAACACCTGCCAAGGGCAAGCCCCTTTCAGAGTGATGAAAACGCAAAGATTTGCTGTTTCCTAAAAAACATCTTTGGCAGAGACAAGCCACTCCGACCTGTGGCTTGTATGCACATCTTCATCCTTCCCTCATCTATACAATTTCACACAATCAATCAGGTTGGAAAAGACCTCTGAGATCATCGAGTCCAACCTATGACCGAACACCACCTTATCAACTAAACCACGGCACTGAGTGCCACATCCAGCCTTTCTTCAGACACATCCAGCCTTTCTTTAGACACCTCCAGGGACAGTGACTCCTCCACCTCCCTGGCAGCCCTCTCCAACGTCTAATCACGCTTTCTGTGAAGAAATTGCTCCTAATGTACAACCTAAACCTATGTCGTCGTGTCCTAGCGCTGGCTGCCTGTCAGAAGAGGCCGACTCCCACCTGACTGCACTGTCTTGTCAGGGAGTTGTAGAGTGATAAGGTCACCCCGAGCCTCCTTTTCTCCAGGCTGAGCTCCCCAGCCGCTCTTCAGAGGATTTGGGCTCCAGACCCTTCCCCAGTTCCGTTGTCACTCTCTGGACTCGCTCCAGCCCCTCAACGTCCTTCCCACCTGAGGAGCCCTGAACTGGCCCCAGGTGTCGAGGCGGTGCCTCAGTAGTGCCGAATACAGAGAAAGGTTTAATGCATTATCCACCGCCTTGGGTAATGGCACGGAGCAAACGAGGGCATTAGAAGGGCAAATTGGAAATAATAATAATAATAATAATAATAAATGAAACAAAGCTTCATGCAATGCAATTCGTTTCTAAAGACTATTAAATCGAAGCAGAGGAGGTCGCACCATTTCCTGGCCAGAGCAGGGTCTCCTGCCATGTACAAACTTGTCCTTTAACCCCTGCCTGTCCCATTCACCCACCCCGGCCAAGCGTTCCTACCCCCCGAGGACGGCCCCTCCATCCCTGCGGGTTCCTGCTGCCCTCATCTCCCGGTGCTCGCTCCGCCACCACCCCTCAGAGCCCACAGCCCCTCAGGGGCCACCCGGGGCCGCGACACCTCCGCCCCCAGGCTCCGCACGGCGGAAGGAAGCCATCCCCCCCTCACTCCGCAGAGCCGCCTCCGCCATCGGGAGGCGTTCCCCCATCCCCACAGCGCCCGTCCCAGCCCGTGCCGGTACCATTGCGGCTGGACCAGCGCGACCGCGGCGCCCCGGGCGAACATGGCGGCGCCTCCACCACAGCCCCGCTGAAGGTCAGCGCGCCCGCACCGCGCATGCGCCGTCCCGCCGGGATCCGCTTCCAGGGCGCCGCCGCCATTTCCGGAGGGGGCGGGATCCGGAGCGGCGGCGGGGCGGGAGCGGGGTTGGGGTCGGGATCCGGACGGGATCCGGACAGGACCGGCGCCATGGGGAAGTCGGATTTCCTCAGCCCCAAGGCGATCGCCAACCGCATCAAGTCCAAGGGGCTGCAGAAGTTGCGCTGGTACTGCCAGATGTGCCAGAAGCAGTGCCGCGATGAGGTAAGTGGGGGTGCGCTGGGGAGTCCCCGGTCCTTCGGGCCGCTCCGATCTCCGTCTAAGGATCCCCAACCCCGGTTCTCCTGGGGTCAGGTCCCCTTGGACGGGGTCAGCTCTTGCGACAGCTCCGATCTCATGGAATCATAGTATGGTTTGGGTTGGGAGGACCTTAAAAATAATCCACTTCCAGCCCCTGCCATGGGCAGGGACACCTTCCACTTTCCCACGTTGCTCCAAGCTCCTTCGAGCGTGTTCTTGGACACTTCCAGGGATGGGGCAGCCACAGCTTCTCTGGGCAACCTGTGCCAGGGCCTCACCACCCTCACAGAGAAGAATTTATTTGCAGTATTTTATCTAACCCTGTCCTCTCTTAGTTTAAAGCCACTGTCCCTTGTCTCATCAATCTCCCTTGTCTCCAGTGCTATTGAGGGGAACAGTGTGGGAGCCGCGATCACCCTTGTAGGATTTTATTTGCAGGGTTTTAATACTCTATTCATCTGTGAGTGTTGCAAATTGAGACAAAGACAAGCGAAGTATTTATTTTTGTTTTATAGAATGGCTTCAAGTGTCACTGCATGTCTGAGTCCCATCAGAGGCAGTTGCTGCTGGCTTCTGAGAATCCTCAGCAATTCATGGATTACTTCTCTGAGTAAGTCCTTCTGTATATTCTTACCCAGATCTTCATCCCTGTATCAGGTCTGCACAGCCACATCCCTAAGACCCAATACTGACGCATTGAAGACACTTTATTATGACACATATTAGTGTCAGCTCTTTTTGTAATTGAAAATTTAGGCAGTGCCACCTGTAAACTTTGGATAAGAGAGTTCAGAAAGCCATGATTTTAGTCAAATTTGACAGTTTTGTCTCATGTTTTAATCCTGTTTAAAGTTGCTCTGTGTTACAAATACATCACTTTTCTGTCCTTGCTGAGTGACTGCCACGCACACATGAGCTGAAAGAGCCATAACAGAGAGAGAACAAGTCAGGGGAGGGACTGACATCCCCCAGCTTTTCCCAGGCCTTTGTCCAGCTGACCTACATGACAGTTGGGATGACTGGAGCTGTCTTCAGCACGAGTCTGAAGTGAAGCTTTGTGCTGCAGCCCTGGAATTAGCAGGGAGATGAGTGATCCATCTGCCCCATCTATCCCTTTGCCCTTTGTGCTGCCCTGTGCTCTGTGTCAGTCAGCCTGGGAAGACACCTGGTAACAAAA
The DNA here is from genome assembly GCA_013398615.1 of Brachypodius melanocephalos. Lineage (NCBI taxonomy): Eukaryota > Metazoa > Chordata > Aves > Passeriformes > Pycnonotidae > Brachypodius > Brachypodius melanocephalos. Next base: position 15,012,774 of record VZSR01001299.1, read on the forward strand.
CACCAGCAATTAGTGGGAAGTGTTGAGATTGCTCCATTTTATCCCTTTGAGAGGCTGTTATTCTCTTGGAGATTTAAGGTGTACGCATGTATCATATTGTGTTTCATCCTGGATTTAATCCTGCTCTACTGAAAAAGGGAAATGTGTCTGAATATCGTCATGCTCAGCTCAAAAGAATAATCATGCAGATGTTTAATTGTTAATGACAACAGAAAATTGCTTCTTAGTTGGTAAAGTTTTACTAAAAAATTTTTTTTATTCTCTAAGGGAATTCCGAAATGATTTCCTGGAATTGCTCAGGAGGCGATTTGGTAAATATTTTGCTCTTTGTTTGTTTGTTTGTTTGTCTTAGTGTCTTTGGTTGGTTCAGTGCAAGCTGCATAATAATAATAGTAGTAATACTACTACTACTAATAATAGTTCTGTGTTTTAGGAACAAAGAGAGTCCACAATAATATTGTGTACAATGAATACATCAGCCATCGAGAACACATCCACATGAATGCCACACAGTGGGAGACACTGACTGATTTTACAAAGTGGCTGGGGAGGGAAGGTGAGTGTGCCTGCTCAGCGTTGGGAAGTCTTAAAGTTTTTGGGTAATTGAATTCCTGATAATTGATCAGTAAATATTTATGTTAGTTCTTTTTCCTTCTTCTCTTCGCCTCCTGTATGTACATGAAAACATTTCCAAACATATTTCTGTGCAAACCAGTAGGAGTTTGCTTATGAAAAATGTCAGAAGTCTGGGATAAGCACATCAGTTGTGACCTTTCCTTATTTCATCTGCTGGTCTGTATTTACTGGATAGATTGCTAAATTCTAAATCAACTTCTAACAACTGCCATTTAAAAATTAAAAGCTAGGACATCCTTTAAGGCTACAGAATCTTTTCACATCTGAGGTGACAAGAAGCAAGCATTTTCATTCCTGGCCCAGGGGAAGGGTTAAAGCTGGAGATCTGCAGATCTGTATTTGGTGGGAGGAAGAGAGATTAAATGCCACTGTGGTGCGACAGACAAAGTTTACTTTGGCTCTGGGTGCCCCTGTACATCCAGCAGTTACAGAGTGTTTGGAAAGTCACTCTTGCCAGAGTCAGTAACAATAGCACAGTGCTGCAGTATTTCCTTTAGTACCATACTGTGATAGTGTATCATTTACACATGTTAGATTTCTGTCGTCTTCCTTGTTAAAACAGTGGGAAGGAAATATTTTCTTCAATAAGGAAAGTATTATAAAACACTTCATGTACTCTGTGGTGTAATCTGGCCTGTATCCAAACAGATCTGGGTAGCTGAGGGTAGACATACATGGTACAGATAATTCAAAGTCAGTTTTAGCAGCCCAGTAAGAGGCATGTTGTCTCTGGTTAAGTATCTGCATTGCTACAGTTAACATGGACTAAAAATGATCTTGATATTTAATCAAGTTAATGTTAACCTTATTTTGTTTTGCCTTGACTTTTCAGGTCTTTGTAAGGTTGATGAGACTCCTAAAGGCTGGTACATTCAGTACATCGACAGGGACCCAGAGACCATTCGTAGGCAGCAAGAACAAGAGAGGAAGAAGAAACAGGACCTTGATGATGAAGAAAAAACTGCTAAATTCATTGAACAACAAGTTAGAAGAGGTTTGGAGGGGAAAGAACTGGTGAGGAAAATTTCACTGTGTGTGAACCTTCAAAGCTCCTTGTAGTTAAGTCAATGGGGAATTTGCTGCTGCTGGAATCCTTGCACTGGTATTTCTGTTGCTTCCTATCTTGGATTTACCTTGTACCCACCTTGCATTAGTACTAAGGAGATAATAATTACTGCTCTTCAAGTGATTAGTGATTTAAAAATCACCCTCAAATTTAGGAATGGGGAGCAAACAATCCAGTAACCTGCATGACGTGTCTTCATTTATGGTATTTCACAACTAACAGGGCTGCAGGTAACAAGTGCCTTCTACACTGAGGAGGCTGAGATAAATAACCAGGGATAAATAACCTGGCATAATCAAATCCACGCAGTGAAAAGTTCTGTTTTGATGGTGCTGGTGTGGTTATTTGGGATCTGTTTATTTGGCATCGTTCCATGACCCCCATAAACATTGTTGCCTGGGGCTGGAACCTCTCATTTGATCCTGATCATTGATGGGTACATTTAAATGCTGTTGTAAATAATTACCTGCTTCTTAATTTAAAACTAATTGAAATTTAAGTAGTCTGAGCCTTCGGTGCTTAAAAATTGGAAAGATACCAGAGTTCCCTTCTTTGAGTTATCAGTCTGTCCAGAAACCAGTCAGATCATGCTGGTTCAGATAGAGAAAACTGCTGCAGTGAGGCCACTTGCCATTTATGCTGGAATTGAGCAAGTCTAGGCAGCATCTCTGTTAATTGGAGAATTCTGCACAGGAGCCTGTAATTAGATATGTTTTCAATTTTAATCTTTGACAAATTAACCAGGTTGAATATTACAGTTCCTGGTAATAATCTCACAGTAGTTGGTAAAACTGAGCTAATCAATGGTCACCAAAAATGATAACTTGACTCAGTTTTCTGTTTGATTCTTTAAATGTGCTTTGTCTTTTTTGGCAGGAAATGCCAGTCTATACTGAACTGAACAGAGAAAATGAAGAAGAAAAAGGTAACCAGATTTTGATGGATGTAATTTTCTAGAACCTACTGGAGCTGATTTTGTGAAATGAGCATTGAACTCTGCTTGGTGCTTCATAAAGTACTTTGAGATAAAGAGAACTAGAATATGGAAATGCAGAGTATTCTGTATTACAAAGTTTAATTTATTTTAAAAGCTAAATCAAAATATAGATTAGTAAATATTTTCAAATATGTGATTTTTTTCTATTTGCAGTTTTAAAAAATTGTCAACATCCTTCGATGCCATCATTTTTAAAGATAGAAATAGAGTAATGTCTCTTTATTTTTTTAGTTACATTTAATTTAAACAAAGGAGCAAGTACTTCAGTCGCAGCATCTTCTAAAACAAGGTGAGAAAAGAATTTAAGGCCAACCCTTACTGTTACAAAGCCTTTGTATGACAGTGGTGTTTGTATGAACAGGAAGCTTTGTCTTGTCCTGAAATATTTGGAGTCTAATCTCTCATCCTCTCTTGGCATTCAGAAGGGGCTACTAGGTGACTTCATGGTTTGTTTTGTATTTAAAATGGATAAGGGTGTGTATCTTCAGTGTGAGCTGTGAGGAGCCTTCTTGAATTCACTGTGCTTCATGGGAGATGCCCATAAAGTAATAGGCAGTTACAGATTCTCCTTGGAGGCTGGGAAGGGGATCCAGCCAAAGCATTTGCAGTGATCCCATCTAGTCCCAGCTGCCTTCTATGAATGGATATTCATGACTTGTTAATTTTGCTTCCTAAAAGGTTTGATTGCCTTGTCTAATTGCAGACAATACTTTCTCTGGTCATCGTTTAAGCAGCTAAATCTACCTGAAATAAATCTTCCTAGAGCTCTGGAATTTAATTGTCACAGTGTAACCACAAGCAATGCAGGACAAAAGGGATCAATAATGCAAATAATACTGACTTACAGCAGTCTGTAGAACTGTTTGATGAGCAGTGCATCTTCTCATGTGAGGCAATATTGTAATTAAATGTATTGCAGGCAAAAAGAAAGCTTTCCCCTCATCACACTCAGCTCTTAGATAAGGTATCTGATGGGATATATGCCAGGCAGAAAATGAGACAGTAAAGCAGTTCTTTGCAATAATAGATACAGATTGCAGGCTTTGAGGAAAACTTGTAAATTATCCCTAAGCATCAAGTTGTGCTTAGGATGATTTGGAAACTTAATTCAGACTCTCGCTTGAATAGTTTCAGTGAGGAATGCTTCAGGTCCTTGCTAAGATTTGGCTAAATGTGAAATCATATATCAAATGGTCTAATTTCTTCACAGCACATACAAAATATTTATGTGTAAACTTTGAAATGATATTGCAGTAACTTCACAGCTAGATATGTTTGTTTTCTTAAATGTGGACACTACAGTTACTATGTTTTAATTATATATTGCCCTTGATGAGATTTTTAAAGTACTTCCTATTTGGTTTGTGATTTAATGTGTGATTTAATGTGTGATTTTTTCTCAAACTATGATTATTCAGACTTCCTCTGAAATACGGTTTTTCTTTTAAAGCTCCTTCTACTGCAATTCTTGTGTTTTCATTCTCGTGGAGTATCTTTCCTGTGGAAGTATATCCAACATTCTCACCACAGGCAGAACATGCAGTTTGTCCTAATGCCATATTAATTATTGCATCAGTGTTCACCTCAGAGCAGCTGCCTTCGTCTTTTGGGTTGAAACAATAGCTCATTTTTTTACTGTGTTCAAATGTCTGTTATAAAAATGGCTGACCTGAAGCCACCCATGGGCAGTTCTCACTTTACCTAGATGTTCTCTCATACCTGAGTTGTAACCTTTCGTGCTGATTGCTGTTTATTTTCCACAATTCTTAGGCTGTTTGACTATTTTGAATATGGTTTTGAAGGTGGCATTTGTTTGCTGGGTGTGGCGCTCTTTCCTACAGATTCCAGTGTGTTTTCTCCCATATCCGGATAGCCTCAATATCTCTGTCTGGAAGGAATTCTAGATGTTTGCCATGTCTGAGAGTTCCTCTGTCCAGGTGGCTTCTCTAAAGTTTATCCTTTCAAATTTTAAATCCTTATTTGCAGACCAGCTTTTATCTTCTTCATTGAACTCAAGTCCTTGATCAACTCTTTGCTTGTGCCGTGGTGAAATGGTCATTGGGCTGTGTCCATTCTGCTGCACTGCCAGCAGTGACCCTCACTGGACATGGAGTTGCACCCCAAGGAGATCAGTTCTAGAGGAGGAGGTGTGCAAGGTCTGGAAGGGAACTGTCACAGCTGAAATCAAGCAACCATCAGGCCTTTTTGCACAGCCAGTTCTTCAAATGCATTTTGGTAGAGGGAAGAAATGTAAGATCTGCTGTGAAAACACCATGTTACTTTTCCAGCAGTGTCCTTGGACAGAATGCACTGAAGATGGTGGAGGGGGCAGTTAAAAGAAAAGAAGCACCTCATAGCTCTGGTCAAACTAAAGAGAAAAAGAAGAAATCTGCACTGGATGAGATCATGGAGGTAATAATCATGCAGGTTCTGTTTCTGTGTGCCCATGTGCCTGTGACAATGTTCACTTCACCAGGGCATCCCTTTGAAATGACCTCAGACCTTCAGTTCGTATGGAATTCCAACTTTCACATCTTACCAGGCAAAATAATTTCATTTCCCCATAAAACTGGTTTCATTTCTTCATAAAACTTGCTGTTCAACTCTGCCTATTTCCCAGATAACTGAAGTAAAGTGTTGGAAGTAAAGGAATACAGATTTTGCACGAAAAGAAAATACCTAGAAACACTTGCCAAAAAAAAAAAAAAAAGAAAACAACAAAAAACCAAAAAAATCACAATCATTTTGTCATGAGTTCCTGGATTCGTCAAATCGATTTTTATTAGGCAAGACCATACTGACTTACCATTATTAGGGTTTTGGGATTGTTTTTATTCCCCACATGACATGGGGCTGGAGAATTGGTTCAAATCTGTTAAAGGGCATGGGAAAGCTGCAGGGGAAGGAGGGAGTAAATGGTGATTATTTGGTTTTGTTCTTTAGCTTGAAGAGGAGAAGAAAAGAACGTCTCGAAGAGACTACTGGTTACAGCCAGTAAGTGACTTAAAAGTCATTATTATACCAAATACAGTAAATTCTGCATTTCTAAAGCCATTGTTGATTAGTGTAAATATCAAAAGCAGATTGCAAACTAAATTCACGCTTATTTTTCCTTTCCTGCTCTTGACTCATTGTGGGCTGTCACATTAGAGCATGAATTCAAGTGTATTTGTCAAAGAAACACAAAAACGTCTTGAGAGGTGCTACTTTGAGCCAATAATTTGACAATACACACAAATTCCAGAAAGCCACATCTTTACTATTGTTGCTTCCTGCACTGTGCTGTACTATTAATTTAGATTGTAGAGCTGTTTGCACATTTTGACACTTAATTTTTTTTCTCTCCTTTCAAATCTCCCAGGAAATCATTGTAAAGATAGTAACCAAAAAGCTTGGAGAGAAGTACCACAAGAAGAAGGCAGTTGTTAAGGTAAGGTGGGCCATGGGGAACATGTGGCATTGGTTTGGCTTTTCTGAAATTAGGTGACTTAGGAAGATTTACTTCATTGTGCAGGTTGTTCAGCCTTAAGACAACACTTTTGAGGACTGAAATGTCACCTCACCTGTATTAGGACTTATTCTGGACAGGAAGTGAACCTCTGAATTAGTTTGATGTCATTTATTCAGTGATCCTTTCTCAAGCACAGTTTTGTCCTGTGTAGTTTGTCCCTGTTAACACATCCATCTTGGAGAATAATCTCTGTCTCCATGGGATGTGACCAAGAGCAGTGCTGTTGGATTTTAACCCAAGACCAGTCAGTTCTGCACTGGTATTTAAGCTGCAGGATCTCATTTGCACACAAAATCTCTGGGCTGGAAGCCCTTGCATTTTGCTGGTTTTGAAAACATAGAATTGCAGAGTCACAATGCCAGAGTTTGTTAACTTTGAAATATAAATTCAGAGAAAAATGTTCAGTTTTTCTGGTTGGCCTCTGCCTTTCACAACAGGAGGTGATTGACAAATACACAGCAGTTGTGAAGGTGATTGACTCTGGGGACAAGCTGAAGCTTGATCAGACACATCTAGAAACTGTAATACCAGCACCAGGTACAGCTGTCTTCTTCTGTTTCCAGCTTCTACCACTTATATTTCAGTTCTTTTAAACTACAATTCATCCTCTTGAAAGTACCATAACCTTTCCTGAGAAGACAGGCTGGGAGAGTTGGGGTTGTTGGAAAAGGGAAGGTGCTGTGAAGACCTTACAGCACCTTCAAATACTTAAAGGGTGTTTATAAGAAAGATGGGGGCAAACATTTTACAGAAGTTTGGAACCCTGTTGTGTAACTCTTTTTCTATTTTTATTTCAGGCAAGAAAGTGATGGTATTAAATGGTGGGTACAGGGGAAATGAAGGCATTTTGGAATCCATCAATGAGAAGAGGTTTTCAGTGACAATAACCATTGACTCAGTAAGTATCAAACATTCCAGACTCTTGTTTGCAGAGAGCTTTCCATCTGTACATGGAGAGCTTTCACAAAGAGCCATGTTATCCTTCATCCTGCCTTACAGGTGGGATTTGTGGTGTGCAGCATTCTGTGGACACCCCCTACTCATCAACAGCCACATATTCCCACCTATCATAGGATAATTCTTTGCTGTTTGCAGAGAGTCTTCAAAAAGATGCTAGAGTACTGAATTTAGCAAGTTTCAAACTTGAAAGAGATTTGGAAAATATTTTGTGTGTTTATTTAGAACGTGGCTGTTGTGATACTATTTTGTGGCAAGGTAAAAGATGCAAAATATGCAAGGATGTGAATTTTCTCCCGCCTTTTCCAGACTAAATGTGAGGCTTTATGTGCTCATTAGTTGTCTTGTTTATGGTTAGCAGTTACGGTTAACAATCAGTCCATGCCACCATGTCTGTGTGGCTTTCTTTGTTCTGCTCTGCAAAACCAATCTTTAAACTTGATTGATAAAGCACAGAGGATATTGTCTCAAAGTCCAACTTCTTAAACACAGCTTCCAAGAGGGAGACACTGTTAGATCCCATTCAAAGAAGGGCTGCACAAACAGCCCAGATTGGATTCCTGAGGATTTGGGAAGAGATTGTGCAGATGCCCTGATGAGAGGAGGAACTTTAGTCCTAAAAGCATCCTGAAAATGAAAGGATTTCTGGGGTGGTGTTGAGGCCCTGTCACATTCTCTGGTCAGTCTGAAAATTATGAATCAAGGAACATTGTGTCATGAACAAATCCCCTTTACCTCTCCTACTATAAACTCTGTGTTGGGAATTCGAGAAGCAAAGAATTTTATGTTGTGATGTTATTTTTTTTCCTGTTGCTTTCCAGGGACCTTTGAAAGGGCGCAGAGTCGAAGATATCCTGTATGAAGATGTTTCCAAACTTGCCTGAGATGCTGAATCATGTATCAGAGAAGATTTTGATTCTCAAAACCTTCTTTTTGACATCTTTCAGGCAGACACAAGACTCTACCATGTCAGGGGTTTAATTGTGTATGTATGTATTTATAATGTATATAGACATTACCAACAGCAAACTTGATTTATTTAAAGATAGGTATCGATTTGTTACATAAAATGTTCATGGAAATACTATCAGTGGAAAATTTTCATCTGATTTTATATCAAAGTTATAATATTTGCTTCAATTTCCTTTTGTAAAATGTAGCAGAGAGCTGCAAACTGGAGTATGTGGGCAGGTCCTGAAGAGAGAATTTCCCACAGGGAGGCAGTGTGTGTTGGAGCCAGAGGAGTTTAAACAACACTTCTCAATCCAGAGCCAAAATGGGCTTCTGGGTGCAGGAACAAGGGAAGGGATTAAGGGAATAGCAGGAAGATACCAGTGCTGCAAGGGATTATTTCCTGGATGCTGTAAGAATGGTCTGGTTTATACTGTGGAGCCACCAGTTTATTTTTGATCAGTGACAGTAGAATGCAAGTCATTGCTCCTCCAGCGAGTTTGCCAGGGCTCCTGATAATACTGCTATGGAATTTATCTTCAAGTCAACTCCGTATGGGGCTGCTCCATGGATGTTACTTGTGGAGTGTCTTGGGATGCCAGCTGAAGCTTGTGCAGATATGAATTGGGGGTTGCTCTTTTGTTTTTCCAAAGCCTTTTCCTTTCTTTCATTGTTGCTCTGCTACATGAATAATGTTACTTGTGCTAAATGATACAGCATTACTTGTTTTATTTTTTTAAAGGCGTCACATTTTGTACAAAGTTTAATTTCTAAGGCACTTAAGGAATAAACAGAAACCATTCTTAGGCCAGTGTGTTTCTTACCAGCCTTTCCAATGCATGAGGCAGCTGTTGATTTAAGTCCACCAAAGAGCACAGTGAAGTGCTGGCTTGGTGCACCACATTATTTGGCAGAGCAAATAAATACAAAATACATTTGGGCAAAATAAAACCCATTACCTGAAGGTTGTGTGTCTTTGGAACCTTTTCCCTTTCCTTGCCTCGAAAGGTCTTGTTGATTTGTGGTTTCTAGGGGAAACCTGCACAAAACTAGAAGTCTGCAGAGGTTTAATGAAACAGCTGCTGTCTGAGGTAGCCTGGAACAACCTCACCCAGGACATCAGGTGTCTTTTCAAGCATAAAAAGTGGGGAGTTATGAGCTGGAGGCAGAAAACACTTGTCTGTAAATTCAGGCTCTTTGTGCAACCTGAGCTGTGTAAGCACCACTGCCCTCTCCCAGAGAACAGGTAGGGAGAGAGAGAGGAGGTTTGTAGGAGGGTAATGTGGGCAAGTGACAGAACAGAGCAGCTTCTGTGGCACTGAAAATAATTGCACTTGACATTCTGCAATCTGATGAATTAGGGTAAATGTAGTAGACAAGTTATAAGTTGTGTAGAGAAGACCAGAGAATGGTAACTCACTGTTTGTTTGAACTGGGGAAGTGGCTGCTGCAGGATGTTGTGGAGGCCAGAACTGATGGGTGAGTTGAAAGAAGCAATAAATGATTTGTAGGAAGTTGCTGATACTTCCAAGAGGAACTTAGAAGAGACATTTCAAAGCCACATTGATCCTGCCACAGCTGCAAGAAAGATCCTGTACCAACTTTTAGTGCCTAAGTGAAGGAAACCAAAGTTGAGAAGGGCAAGGAGATTACTTGAGTTCCTTTCCTAGATTAGGGCTGCTGAGAAGGATAAGGCCAATGTGTTTTAATAAGGTGTTCAAAAAGCAGAGTTTTAAATGCAGATTTTGGCACACACAGGTATATTTGTTTCACTACTGATCTCATTCATTACTGAATGCTCCTGAAAAGTAAGTGATCTTTTGGCAGCTAAGCCCCCTGGAAGGGAAACTTTTAGTACTGATGATTATTTCTATGTAGTGTGAATGTTTCCCACTTTCAAAGATTTGTATCTGCATGAAGCCCCATTCTGATGATGAATTTTCAGAAAAAGGCTGGAGGCTGTCTGAAACTCATCTAATTAATTTCTTGCCAATATAACAGCAACAGTTATATCAAGGACCCTCCTCACCACTGTTTAATCCATCTCTAAATACTGGAAACTGCTCGTGATACCCATTCCAGACCCATGTGCCTTTTCTGTTAAATTTCCTTAATGCACATCCTTCTTTTTGCCCAGTCCAAGATTGTATGAACTTATATTTTCCCAGCAGTCTGAAAACACAAAGGTGTAAGCATTCAATATGTATTAAATCTGGTCATGTGTGTTACCCACTCTACAGGAGCCACAACACTGGTACACGTCTACTATGAAATGGATATTAGAAAATAGTAGAAATTTTTAATGGAGTTTACAGCCCATTAAATCTGACACAGCAAGAGGAAGACACCTCCTCCAACCCAGCATGTCACTTTATTATAGATTTCATTCCTCAGCAGAAAAGGGAGTTCACATGCCTTTGAAACACTGATAAAGCAAACAGTGGTGGGGTCGCCTCCAGTCACCCTGCTGTGGCAGGCTGACAGCTGCTGCTCAGAGGAGTTGTTTGGGCATGAAGGAGCAGATGGGAATTTTTAGAACTAAACGGGATCATTCAGGGTTTCTTCATGAAGCTGTAGAGGTGAGGGACCAGGTAATCCCTGTAGTGGCCGTCTATGAAGCCTTTGCCACTGTTATGCACAAACCAGCACAGCACGTCAGTCCCCAGCACACGGTCAGTCCTGTAGTCCTTCTGCACACCCCTGCAGGGAGAGGACACCCAAAGGAGGGTCACAACATGGCAAATGGACAAGGAGACATTGGGCATCCTGCTCAATATTGGTGCTACTCTGCCAAAGCTGGGATATGTGTCTTCCACCAGCAGGAAGTGGAAATTACCACAAAATGCAGCCAATTTTACAGTTCCGTGACTTCATGGGCCTGTTCTGGGGGGTTCCAGGCACTTTTCAAACCTGTCCAAAGTCAGATGCTGGGCAGCTCTGACAGAACTGATTTAGAAGGAGAGCAATAAAGCACATGACTCTTACCTGGTAACAGTGAACTTGTTGCCCTTCACTTCCATGATGGCTTGTGGTTTCTCTGGAGCTTGCCCAGGTGTTAGGTGGTGGATTGAGACTTCTGGTTCAGATGCAAATTGACCTGGTCAGGGAGAGGTTTAAAGCTGTTTGTGTGTCCTGACCTTTGAAGCTCCATGTCAGCTGCCACCAGACACTTTGGGAAATTCAAACTAGCTCCAGCAGGCAAACCAATCCTGCAGGGATCACGGGGCACTCTGTCTCTCACTAATAGGGAAAACAACCTCTGCTCCTCAGAAGGAGTTCTGTGTGGGTCCAGGACCCAGAAGGTTCATTTGTCTTATGAACTGAGGCCTTGCTTTTGTTTTATACCACTACCAGAAAGGGCTGTCATTTAGGGAAGAGCTCATTACAAATGTTCACACAGAAATCTCCACAGAAATCTCCTCAGAAATCTCCTCAGAAAGTTTTGAGGAGTTTGTTTCAGTCTTTTTATTTTCAACATGCAACAGTTTAGCCTGGCAGGGAAAGTCCCAAGTGTCACCAAGTCTATTCAGGTCTATTTTGAAAACACCCTTCCCAGCTGGAATAAGGAATAATCTCCTGGTCCTTGATATTCCACAATGTTCTTGGGGCTTCTAGGTCATTAGAGGAGTTTCCCTATTCTCTTTTTGATTAATTTCCACACCTTTTCCATCAGGACAGTCACCAACAAATTAACAGCATGAAGATGTAGCAGGAGATGTTTAGTCTGGATATTAGGAAAAGGTTCTTCTCAGAGGGGGTGGTTGGACACTGGAACAGGCTCTCCAGCAAGGGGTCACAGCACCAAACCAGAGTTAAAGAGCATTTGGAAAATGCTGTCAGGCACATGGTGAGATCCTTGGGAGTGTCCTGTGCAAGAGCTGGATTCCTTGTGGGTCCCTTCCAACTAAAGATATTTTATGTCTATGATTCTATAAAATTCCCTCCAAGATCTAGCAAAACCCCTCCCTAGCGTCCCACCATTCTCCCTGCCTGGCCCCCAGCCCTTACCTATCAGCCCATGGGCTGCAGGAGAGAATTGGTTTTCGGGGGGAATGTAGATTCCCAGGAAGTCAACATTCACTGGGTGTTTCTTCCACACACGGTGCAGCAAAACCATGAAGGACATCTCCTGCCCCACAGTGATGGTAACGTTGCTTTCCTTCTTCACAGATATGAGGAGCCTGGCAAAGAGGGACCAAAGGCCAGGATCAGTTCCTCTGCCCACACAACAGCTCTCAGCCCCTTGAGATTCACTCAGGCATCCAGAACAATCCCCCAGATATGCCAGAGGATCCATGAAAAACCCTTGGGAGACTTGGGAGTTCTGGCAGGACAGTGCCTAAAAACAGACACTTCACCCCCATATCGAGGCAACCTAATTTCCCCTACGAATTTAAACTCTTTCTACAGTGAATGCAGATATTGGATGTGGTCCTGTTGCCTAAACAGTGGTGTAGAGTGTGTAGCATGCCTGACAGCTGTTAACCTGGAGGGGAAGCTCTTCTGGATGATGTGAGGCATGGCATGGCAGGAACCCTGAGTGTATCTCAAACAGCATTAGGCAGAAGCAGGTAAAAAATGATCAACTCACTGTTTCCGAATGATGTGCCCTGTGTCAGCCCAGCTCAGTGTGATGGCATAAGCTCCATCTTTCAGTGTTATTTTTTCTGTGGTGATCTCCACCTTCAGGCCTTTCTTTTCGAAATAGAACCCAATTTTGCCGAAGTATGTGCTGAGTTTCTTGTTCTCTGCTTTCTTGGCCCCAACGAGCTGCCCGTTGACCACAACTCCTGTGAAGAGCAGAGAAGGAAATGCTGCCTCAGTCTTGGAGCACTGCCTGGAGACTTGGATCTCTGATCTCAACAGGGAGCACGATGGGATCAGCAGAAACAGGAACCCCTCTGAACCCCTGTTTTTCGCATTTTTTCAGCCAAGAGAAGAAAATAATTCAGTAAATTGCCTCCCAATGCTACTGTTCATCCCTTAGCACAATAATCTGGTGACAGTTGCTATTAGATCTTGCTGGAAGTAGGAGCAAAACCCCTTCAGGTGCCGTGTAAAGGGTGCATAGGACAAGACGAAATGGCTTCAGGTTGTGCCATGTGAGGTTTACACTGCATATTAAGGAAAATTTCTTCACTGAAAGGGTGATCATTGGAACACACTGACCAGGGGAATGGTGGAGTCACCATCCCTGAAAATGTTCAAAAAACCTGTGGATGTGACGCTTTGGGCATGGTTTCATGGTAGTGTTGGCAAGGCTCTCTTAAAAGTTGAACTCGGTGATCTTTGTACTGTAAAATAAACCATGTTTTACTCCCTTACCAGTGCCAGGATCAGAAATCAAGTTTAGGATCTTCCCAGGCTCTGAGTTGATGTTGAAGCAGATGTTCCTTTGGCTCTTGGGCAGGTGTATGATGAAATGTGGGTCATTGTCCACTGAAACACGGAAAACAAACAAGTGTGAGAAGCAGGTCAGCACCTGCCCTAGAGGGAAGAGACACAAAAGCTTTTCAAAAGGATTTTGAAGCACTTTTTGGGACTCCTCATAGTAAAAATGAGGGCCCTTTCCCCACTAAGGCAGCTAAAAATGTTCTCAGATGCTCCTCACAGAAGCCCCTCAGACATTTCCTCCTCACACAACTCCCTGGTTTAAGGGAAGGAAGTGACATTCCTGTTTTGAGAGCTGCCAAATGCAGTGAGCCACACTGATGCCAGGTGAAGACACATCCTGCCTGCTAATCCCACTGAGGAATACAATCCAGGAATTGCTCTCACAGTTTATTTAACAACCTGGCAGGATTGTGCCCCTCGGAAATTGATATGTCCTTTAAAATTTGCCTCAGATGAGACAAGCACCTGCACCCATCACTGAAGGCAGCTGCTTCCAGCCTTGTCTTGCAGTGCAAAGCTCTGCCCAGCTCCTGCAGGGTTGGTGGTGGCTGGGATTTCCCTGCGCTGAGGAGTTTGAGAGCTCTTTGTGTGATCACTACATAAATACACACATCACACAGAGTTATTGTGCTAACACCGTGTTTATGGGCAGTGGTGCTCACAGCTGGCTTGCTCGAATAAACTGCCGCTAAACTGTGGCAAAGGCCCAAGAATTAACAGGATCCATCAGTCACCAGAGCACTCAGAGATTTTTATCTACCACAGGACGTTTATCTGCCATTTACAACAGCAGTAACTCTACGATAGCTTTCATCTGTCGTTTACAATGGACGTTACTTTGCTACTGCAGAGAAGCTAAAGTTAAGCTCAGCAGACAGCCCCAGCCTCAGGGAAGCACATAGCAGCTCGTGAGATCATTTAGACACTTTAGATCCTATTAGGATCCAAAATAGCTACATCCTTGTAGCTTACAGCATATTTTTACAGGTTCATCTATTCCAAATCAAAATTACTCCATATTTTATAAAGAAAAAGCTTGGGTTGGAAGGGACCTTAAAGACCAGCTGTTCCAACCCCCTCTGCCAGGGTCAGGGACACCTTCCACAAGACCAGGCTGCTCAAATGCCCACCCAGCCTGGCCTGAAACACTTCCAGGGATGGTGGTGAGTCATGAGGTGATGAGTGTTGATGTGTCTGGTGTTCCTTTGCAGAGAAATGCTGTAGGTTTTACCTCTGTTGATGCTCAGAGAGGACACAGGTGGGCTCCTTTGCTCAGGCATGAAGCTGACTGGCACAGCTGTGACATTGGCCCAGGCTGGGATCCCTTTGTTGTTATTGGGTGCATTTGGAGTTAATCCCAGAGTACCTGTTAGATGACAGTCACAATCAGGGTTCTGTAAGTGTTGACATATTTAGTAGTTTAATTTTTAGAGCTCTGCAGTAGATCAAAGCCTGATGTGGTTATAGCAATGTAAAGTAACACAATTTACAATGGATTTGTGTAATGACACAAGGCTGGATTTGCTCCAGTGTCTCCACCAATGAAACATGACTTTTGAGGGTAGATAGCTCACCATAAGTTATCAGTGAAAAAATGAAACCTGGCTTTTTATATCTCATTCATGAGAGCAACTCCCACTTCAGCAAAGCCTTCAATGTAAGGGCTGAAATGTCTTGCCAAGAAAAAAGCTGACTTAAAAATTCAGCATATGGTAGAAGATTTGCTGACTTGGATCCTGAGTTTGAGGTGCCTAAGAAAGAGCAGGATTCTTCCTGCACACTCCAGGGTGACCCATGTGAGTAAAGGTTTCAAAGAAGTGCAAGCATTTAATATCTGTGATCTTGTTCCTTTGTACTGGAGCTCTCTCCGCCTTTGCAATGATGGAGACAGGAGAGAGTAACTTGTCTCCCATTCAGTTCATAAAGCAACATGATCTTAAACAATCCATGAAACTTGGTTTGTTTAATATGCTGGGCTGACATGCACATCTGCTGACTCTGCTCTGAAGAGGAGTCAGGGGAAACAGGAGCTGGGGACAATAGCAGGATTCAAGACTGCACAGATCAAATCTCTGTCAGCATCTTCTTCCTTGTGTCCCTAATTCAGACCTGAGGCTGTTTTCACACAGCATGAGAGACACAGTAATGGGCAGAGTGAGACACTGACCTGGGCAGCAGCCCTTCCTGGGGTCTTTGGGCTGGTCTGCCAGCATTATCTCATCCTTTTCAGCATTCTCTATCAGCATGGCTGTGAAGGGAGTGACGATGTGATGGTCCAGAGACATCTGCAGGATGGATTTGGTGATGTTCCTCTTCAAAGCTGCAGTGGGGGCTGCGTTTCTGGGTGGGAACAGAAACAGAAGTCCTGGTTAGCAGCTCTACAGGGCAGCTGCCTGGTAATTCTATCAAGGAGGGACCACAGAGCCAAGTGGTGTTGCAAGAGGAAAGGCTGAAGGGATTAATCCTGAACTGCTCCATGGCTTTCACTCAGGCTCCATAAGGTAAATCTCCATCATTTCATTCCCTCAGCCCCACAGCCAGGCCTGTTTGAGCACATTTCTCCTCACCTCTCTGCCATCATCTGGTTGACAGTCAGATAGGCCCACAGCTTCCTTGTGAATTCAGGATCTGCATATCTGTCCTTCCTCATGAATCCATCCAGCTCTTCAACATCCCTCAGGGTTTCCATGACGAGCTCTGCATTTGCCTGTACAGTCAGAGAGAGAGAAAGATGAGAGAAGGGAGCCAGGAGAACAGAGTGCCTTGAAATCCCCTCTTGGTTGATGTTAAGGACCCACTCTGGCTCTGCCCTTGGTCACTTCTAGATCAGAAAGTCCCAGCACCGTTGGCCTGACTGCAATGGAGAGGGAAGATGTAGCAGAAAGTCCTTCTGTTAAAGACACTTCTGTGGCAGTGAATTAATGCAGTTCAAGGAGCTGTGAACAGTAGCCCAAGAGGTGCTACCTCATGCCAAAAGAAGAGGCTCTTGACAGAGAGAGCTCTGTAATCCTCCCCTCAGGTTTTTTCGCATCCAATTCCACTGAGGAACACAAACCAAATTCTACTTTCTCACACAGATCCTTGGACTTCACTGCGTTTTGGCAGGAAAAAATATTGAAGTTGCTTGGTTTTTTCCAGCAACTGACAATTGATAACATCTAGGCCCTGTAAGACTGCAGATAATTCCATTCCTCCTCAGAAAGAAGGGTCTGGACGTAATATTCCCATCCCACTCCACCTGGAAGAGCAGCCCTTAAAACACGAGGAAAGTCTCTTCACACAAAAGGGCAGTGCTAGGACTTGATAAGCTGTAGATCCACCAGCTTGAACTCCCTGATGGTGGGAAGTTCAGTCATGAAAGGAGTTTCCTTAGAGGATCACTCCTGCATGTCCACAAAGCATGAAGGAAAATCCATACTTTTGTCTAGATTTAACCCTTATGGTACATTTATTAGAAGGAAGCTCCCCTGGCAATCTTCAGGGTGCAGGGAGTGACCATTCCTGGCTGTACTTGAAGCTGTTGTGAAACACTATTGGACAAACCCTCCATGAGTTTCCTCATGTTCCCACCCAAGTGGACAAAACCCTGCTGGCATATGTTACCCTTCAGCAGGGAGGCTGTACACAGGAGGGAATGAGACAGCCCAAATCGCCCCAGCAGTTATCCCAGGGACACCTCCACTCACTGCAGTCGCTGTGACGACGCTCTCCAAGTGCTGCAGGTTCTCCGTGTCGACCTTCCCAGCCACCACTATCTCTGAGCCACCAAAGTAGTTGTGGAAGCTGCTCTGGGTGACATCTGACACCGACTCCTGGGGGTAATTGAACTGAATCTTCTTCAGGAGCGGGGTGGAGACCTGGTTGTAGAAATTCTGAGAGAGAACGAGACAGGGAAGTGAGTTTGTTGTACATGAAGTGACTCCCTTGCACAGGCCACTCTTACTGAAAGGACAGTGGGTGACAAAACCTGGAGCTAATGAGCAAGAGAGAATTTCCTCTTCTCATAGAATGGAGACTTCTTCATACTTGGCACACTTTTAAGGGGATACAGCAAGAATATCTGGTCTAAGTCTTGTGAAAGTCAAAGGATGGTCATAGGTCCATGGGCTGTGCTCTTCCTAGACCTAAAATTCTTGAGCACAAATTTGTATGGGCCTGAATCCCTCCTCAGGATGGTCAGCTCTGGGCTACTGTGCAAGAAACAAAGCTACTCCCCACCTAATTCTTGTAGAGATGGTGAAATCAGTGTACAGGAACAGTGTAAGGATGTCAGAGTTTGCTCAGCAGCAATTCATGCCCACTGATTTGGAGCCAGAGATAGAGTCGAACTTTTTCCTACATTGGCTAAGTCTGGATTATCATTTAGCCTTTATATCTAGGGGTTTTGTTAGTGATGAAATGGCCTAAAGTAACATCCGGGCCTTAATTTTAACTCAGAAAATCTTTTTTTATAGTTAAGGCTGTTTTATAGAATATTAATCCCACACAGGGAAGTTAAGTATGTGTTACAGATATTACTAAAACTGTATCTAGGACCACTTAAGCTGAAATATGATTGATATCTTGCAGGACTCTCCAGAAAAAATGGTGGGTTTTGAGAACTTCTTGCTTGTGGAGTCACAAGAGCACAGGAGAGTTTCAGAGGCAATGAAGCAGAAACTCACCTTCATTTGGAGAGAAGTCTCCTGATTTCCAAAAATCCTCTGGGCCATGCCACGGTTGTCGGTTGCGATTCTCTGCAGGAAATCGTAATCGACATCAAACCCAATCCCGAGGCAGAAGAGAGAGAATTCATCCTTTATGCTCTGCTTCACGTTCTTCTGGATGGTTGTCAGCTTCAGCTCACCTTGGAGACACAGAAAGGATGACATTCACCTGAGCAGCAGAAGTCTCCATCAAGGTGAGCACATTCTTGCTCTCCCTGTGTCTCTGGTTTTCTCTGGATATTAGAGAAATCTAGACAGCAGGCTCAATGCCAAATTTCCATTGCCTACAGCAACGTTTGAGCTTTTCCTGGATAGAGATTAACAAAGTGCTTGCACTGAAAACAATCCTTTTGGACTTTTTTTTTTGTATCTGATGCACTTTCTTTCATATCCAGGGCTCTTAGTAACTTTCTAGGGATTTGAAACTTTAGCACATCTAGAGTTCTTCCAAAATTAGTGATTCAAGCTCTCTGCAGATTAAGACATCTCCATGAAGACTTTGTTTCTCATACTTCATTTGTTCTCTGTCATCATTGGAACAGGGTCTTATTAATGGCTCACTTTTAATGGCAGACTTTTTGGAGCTGACACCTTCAAGTCAGCATTTGCTTTGACCTATACCAAATCCAATGCAAATTTAATTTGCTTTCCACTCTTTTTTCCTGCTTTTGATGTTATGCTTGTGACTGCATAGATCTGTGTGGGCTAAGATCCTAGGAAGAGGAAATTTTTTTACAATCATAGGATCCTAGAATGGTTTGTGTTGAAAGGAACTTTAAAGATCATCCAATTCCAACCCCCTGCTATGGGCAGGGACACTTTCTCCTAGACCAAGTTGCTCAAAAGCCCAACCCTTTCTCTAAGGCTGTTTCGAGTACCTGTCCTACAGGACTTGCGCACCTCTGTAAATTGAAAAAAAATCATAACCTGCATAACAAGCTGCTCATCTTTTGAAAGCTTCTGTGCAAAGCCACGTGGCACTCCTAGCACTTGGCAAAAGAGCAGCACAAGGCATTGGAAGAAAGACGAATGGAAGTTTTTAAACTTATTGCCAAATTGTATACTTGTTGCTTTTCTCAGACTTATCCCACCAGCCTTTCTTCTCACCCAAAGCAGGATCCTTACCTACTGTGGGGTCTCCATCAGATACCAATACAATCATGGAAACTGAGTTTGGGTCCAACATGCCTAAACTTTTGGCTTCATTCAGGATGAAAGTGGCTCGGAGAAGAGCTTCATTGATATTTGTGCCTGTCAAAGACATAAAGAAAAAAACAAGTTTTTCGCTCTTGTTGAATCCAGATCGGTTCTGAGATTCTAGTGGAGGTAAGAGGGACAAGAGCTGAGATTAGGGCAGCAAAACCCCTCCTCTCTGATGTTTAGGTACACCTTTCTGCACTCTGATTCCCTTTTTCATCCCAGGCTGTTGTCTTCATGAGGCCCCTCCACTCCCCCTCACTAATCCAGTGTGACCATTTGTGGTGTTGGGAACTATTTGGTGTGGGAAGAATTACCGGGTTTGCAGGCAGATGATTGAATGAGAGAATGGGAAAACTTCCTTTCCTGGCCATCAGCCCATTCCTTGGACAAGAAGAGGTGTGTATGTGCTGAGCTTATCTAAGGTTTGATTTGTGACACGGAAGGAGCAGAGTGAGAAATCAGGATGAGAGAAACAGAAAACTGAAGGCTGAGCAGTCAGAAAATAGGTATTTTCTTTGTCAAGAAAGAAAAAAAATCAGCAGCTCCAGAGATAAGATAATAAAATGCTGCATTTAACCTGGCTTTGCTGGATGGGAGCTGATCTCTAAGCTCATCAGTCAATTCTTTTGGGTTAACAAAGTCAGTCACTCATCTATCCAGCTTGGTTTCCTATTCCCAACACACTCATGGTTTTGGACAAGTCTATAACTTCATGTTCACTGTAGTGAAAACTTCTGGACATGAAGGTGTCACAGCACCAGAAGGCTCTGATATTAGGGACAGTCTCTCCACACTATTGATTTGCAAATAACTGAATAACATATTTAGAACTGCACTTCAGAGGGCGGCAGATTAACATCATCATAAGCTTCTTCCAAATACCTGTACAGGTGGAAAAGGCATCTGTCCATGTTTGTCAGATAGGGAATGAAGGCACTAAAAGGATAAGCAGTTTGCCTACAAGGCATTTAGTAGCTCATAGAGTTGTTAAATCCTTATGGTTGGAAATGACCTCTAAGATCGAGTACAACCATTAACCCCAGTCCACCACTAAACCATGTCCTAAAATTCCTGCAGCTGTTTCTTGCAGGACTTGTGGTCCAGACCCTTCCTTAGCTCCATTGCCCTTCTCTGGACATGTTCCAGCCCATCAATGTCTTTCCTGTTGAAAGGGACCCAAAATTGAACACAAGACTCGAGGTGTGGCCTCACCAGTGCCCTGCACAGGGGGAGGGTCACTGCCCTGGTCCTTCTGGCCACACAAGTGCAGATCCAAGCCAGGACACCATTGGCTTTCCTGGGCACACTGCTGGCTCATGTTCAGCTGGCTATCAGCCCAGGGCAAATGACTGTGATTCCCTTCTTAGGGAATATTTCACCTGCCTGTTCATCCAGGCCTATGAGACAGACTTGATCTTTCAATGATATTTGGGGTCTCTGAGGCAGGAGGTAAGATAAAGGCAGCTGTTCTGTGGTCTGTTTTCTGTCTACCATAGAAGAAATCCTATCCCCTAAAACAATAAACTGCAATTCTTGCTCTTCTTTAGGCATGCTTTTCCTGCTTTTTTTTAGGAATACTCTGACAGTCTGAAAGCTGTCTGAAGTACCCATCCCTGTGATATGCAGCTCCTGTGAGCAACTCCAGCAATCAAAACCTCATACCCCCGTTGGGATGGATTGTCTGGATGTACTTCTTAGCATCTTCCACCTGCGACGGAGTGGCTGAGACCAGATTATCTCTCCAGCACCGGACGTTGTGGTTGAAGTCGATCAGGGAGAACTGGTCAGCAGAACGGAGCTCACTCAGTATTGCCTTCATGGCCTCGATGGTCTGAGGAGTAGTTCAAGAGAAGACAAGTTTATGCTTCCTGCTTATGAAAGCCTCTTCTTGTGACCACAGGCCTGACCATAAGCCTCTGGGGAATAAGCACATGAGCACTGAAATACAAATATCTCTCTCTCTCTCTCTCTCTCTCTCTCTCTTTTTTTTTTTTCCTGCACTTGCATAATGTCAGAATTTTCACCAAAGAAACACAGAAAAATTGCAATTAGGAAGGATAAATTCATGTGGCTAGACTTGCTTAACTCCTGCTAACACAGAGTGAAGTGCAAGGGAGAAACATTTGTGGTTCAGGAGAGAGCAGCTGCTCGGATCAGCTCAGGAGACTCAGGTCTTTCTGCAAAGCAGTCATTTCAGGCTGGGTAACATCTCTTTGAAGGTGTGTGATTTAAACAAGTGACAATTAACCTGTATTCCAGTTTTGCAGCACTGATTTCCCCAAGGAAGCAATCTGCCAAGCCTTTCTATTGTGCCCTGAAGGAAATTCAAATACACCTGGATGATCCCCAGCTAATGTTTGTCTAGTCAGTTCTTAAAACCCTTCAGTGACACATGATGTACAATCTCCCAAACTCCTCACTCAGACGTTCAGAGTTTTCCCTAATATATAACATAAACCACTCCTGCTGCAAATCCATTTGATTCCATCTCATTCTACCCTGGATGGGCATGAAAGTCAGTGGATGAGTTTCCCTTTCAGTACAATTGTTTGCATATTTGGAGGCTGCTTATCTTTCTTGAAGCATTTTCTCTTGCAGACTAAAATATCTTATTTTAACATTTTTTCCTCTTTATGGGTTGTGTTGTCTAAACAATCTTTAGTGGTCTTCAGAGGGCTGTCAACAATTCACCCATGTTTGGAAAGCAGGGATGTAGTATCTCCATAGAGACTTTCTCAGGATTCAGTATGGCGCATTAGAGGAAAAGGGGGTCAGAGCCTTTGCAAAATATTTTGTGATCTGTCCATTAGAACTAAATTTAGAGTTAAAATCTGGCACCACCTCTTCCTTAAAACATGTATGAGTTATAAACGATGGGGTAAAATCATGAAGTCTTTTATTCCAAATATTCCCCAAATTAAGCTGGTAATTTTACATGTCATTGTGCTACAGAACTGCATGCTAAAGCACATGGGGAAAGTTGGCAGGACGTTCATTTTGCAACAGAGGTTAAACACTTACTTGTTTCATTTTTAGTCCCCACATCGAGCCACTGACATCTATAACAAATAAAATGTTTTTGGGCAGTGGATCAAGATTTTCCGGAGCAAAGAAGTGAATAAAGTAGCCATTAAAAATCTGCAAAATAAAATTTAAAAATCACAGTGAAATGAGCTATAGAAAAGATTTCAGAAAACTCAAGGCAGTGACAGAGCAGAAAATTCTTATTTTCTTAATGAGCTAATTATTTTTCCCTATTGTCTTTTTCTCTTCTTTATTGGCCAGTTCTAAATTTCAGCTCTGCACATCTCTGTAGCCTCACACATTTTACTCAATAAAAGCAGAGCCTGGTTCTCAGACAACTTCCATGCCCTAGCATAGGGAGGAATGAAAAATGCTCTGAAAAAGACTGTTCTGCCTGTAATAATTCAACCTCATAACTAAGCTTCATGTTAACATAAAAATAGTGATGTTCTGGTTGTCTCCTTGTGATGTATTGGTACAACATCCAAAGACTCCATCTTCTGATTCTACATTAAATCACCAGAGTGCTGCCAGGTATAAAGACATTGGCTTTTGGACATGACAGGAATCTTCTCCTATTATATGTAAGCCCATGTCTTAGTCATAAATTAAATAAATCCATTCTGCCCACTTAAAATCCCTCTGTTCTTTCAATTGGACACAGAGCTCGTCCTCATGCTTATTCCCCTGAAGGATGAAGTCTAGCACAGTTTGCTGAAGGACAGCAATTCCTTTATTCACAGCTCTCTGGCCCCAGCTGAGCAGCCACACTCACTTCCAGTTCTCCCCCCGTGGTTTCTCTGTTCACATCGTACTGCACCACGAAATTTCCATCCACGGCCGTGGACGAGCACTTGGGGCATTTTCGCTGCTGAGCCATTGTTGGCTTGAAGGAAACATGAGCCTTGAAATGAGGAGAGATCATCAGTCAGCCAGGTGGTGTGTGAGAGGGGGGTGATTGACACAAAGAGACTCCACATCTTCATCAAATACCTGATTTCACTTTCTGCTTTCATTTTTTTTCTGGAAAATGGACTTTGTGTTACTTCAGGAGAAAAACAGAGTTAAGATTTGCCTGGATATGTTGGTTCAGTAGTAGCAACTGTGACACAAATCACATGACCCATCTATAGCACCAGATAGAGCTGTGCAAATCATTTCTATTAAACAATACATTGGGTTTTATTAACATTTTCCTAGTTGAAATTATCCATAATTTTACCAACATTTTTAATAGGCTTCTAATTAACTTTTTTTCCCCAAACAAAGAGGATTGCTGCTTGTCTCTGAATTGAGTAGTAGGAAACATTTTCATTCATTATGTGATTGATCATGCAGACTTTAATTTTTTCTGTTTTAACTGGATAACTTGAAATTGCCTGAGAAGATAAGACAATATAGACACACAGTACCTCTGAAATATTTTGCGAAACTCGGAATGGGGGTGAGTTTGAATACCAAGAAACAATACTACCTGGCATATTACCATGGAATTAAAGACAGATTTTGCCACATTTTTGCATGCTTCCAGCAGGTACAAAAAATTGCCAGGACTGTGTAGAGTAAGTGTGAAAACTGAAGATTTTATGCTGTTTCCAGTCTGTGATGGGTTACCTTTTTCTCTCCCTTGGAGATGGTGGTGATTCCATTGAAATGATCTCCCAGTGAATTAGGGACGTGCACGTAGCGCAGCCCCTGCGGCTCAATGATGCGCACATCCACCTAAAGGCAGGAAGGGAGGACACTTATTGTGGAGAGCTGCCCCATCCCTGGAAGTGTTCAAGGCCAGGTTGGACAGGGTTTGGAGCAACCTGGTTTAGTGAGGAGCAAATGTGTCCTGTCCCCACTCATAAACACAGCTGAGAATCTCCTGAAACGCGACTGACCCACGTCAGAACCACTTGGACAAACAAGCTTTGACATTTTTATACTCTTGTGTAAACTTGGCTTAAGGAAAATAAACAATGCTTGCTATTTATTTGTAACAGTGCTTTTCACAAAAACCCCAACTTCATGAGGTAGCGTCCTATGAGAGCTGGTTGTCCCTCCACAACCATGATTTTTATTAGAGTCACAGAATGGTTTGGGTTGGAAGGGATCCTAAAATTCATCCAGTTCCGAGTCCCCTGCCATGGGCAGGGACACCTTCCTGGAAACTGAGGGTGTTTTCTCAGCAAAGATTCACCTGTGGGGCTTTTCTTACCCCCCCCAGCTCTGCTTTACCTCCATGTGCTTGGCCAGGCGCCCTGGCTTCACAGAGATGATGTGCTCGTAGGAGCTCAGCTTCCTCCGGATCATCTCATGGTAGTGAAGCTGGAACTGGATCCTCATTCCTGGGGGGACATTCACTTCGGTTTGGAAGTTCTCCATATCCAAGGCACTGCTCCTGAAAAGTCAGCTATGGGGTTATTTTGAGAAAATACAAGGAGAAGGAAAATCTTCTTGGCACTTTGGTTTAGATTGAGGCTTTTGATTCTAACTGTGGCCTCTCTCAGGGAGCTGCAGTTGCTGTTAGCACAGGGTGTTTTAGCAAGCTGAAAGCTGAAACACAGTTTAAGTCCATGACAATTAAATATCAAAGCTGCTATAAGAAAATGTTTTCCTTTCCAGAATTCTTCCCCATCTATCTCCCCCTAGGGTGGGTCATCTCAGTGAGTAAGTTCAGTACAAAACCCATATGCCAGAGTGTTTATACCTGACTATTCCAGCAGCTTTGCCTTTGGCTTTTGCTTGAGCGTACATTTTTCTGGCTTCAGATTTTTCCCGAATGTGGCTGGTAAATGTGATACCATTGATATCCCTAGGAGAGAGAAGCACAGTCAGCTTGCAAAAGAAACAACTTTACAATTGAGGACTGTTTCTTCAGTTTACATCAGTGAAATCTAAGCTGGTGGGAAACGAAATAACAAGGTTCTTGTTTAACCCCAAAGTAATGAATTCTGATTTTCACTAGAGCTCTATCTTTTTCCCTACCTCATTTTTATTTCAAGTAGTCAGCACCATTGTGCTCTGAGAAGGATCTGCTCTCCTCCACATCCTTCACACTTTCCCCATGCTTTGGGCAGGGAAGGCAGTTCCTGATGTCGTGGCTGGTTTGGAGCATGGATCAGGACATCTCCTGACCAGCAATGTGGCTGCTGCCTCTCTGAATGGATACTGAAACAGGCCAGTGAGGGCTCTGATTTGGTCTGGTAAAGTGAGGGCTTAGTCTATTTGAGACTTTTGTCTGTTTTTATTGATATTGACCAACAGCTCAGTAATTACTGGAGAGGAAGAGCTGGACAGACAGACAGACTGATGACATGAACCTCTTGAGAAAGCCTGCAAAAATTACACTGAACCTGGAAAACAATAAGAGCTTTTTGCCTTTACTAACACTTCCTTCCCAGCCCCTTGAATGCCTCCAGAGGAGGAGGCTGATCTCTGACCACTACTTACATGGTGAAGTTGTCGATGAAAGCTCCTTTGGGGACTTGCACATCAAACACGATGGGTTGTGGCCGCCTGGCATTGTTCACCATCTTGGCTTGGATCATTGTGTTGGCCAGCCTGGATGTGATGGTGGATTGAACCTTGTAGCTGTAAAGACCAATCTTGTCATCGTCCTCCACCTGCATTTGACAAAATCGCTCTGTAAATTTAGGGCGCCGCTGGAAAAAATTGCCCTAGAGGACAATATCAATCATTTTGGTAGTCTCAGTGGTGCTTTTTAATTGCTGCTCCTTACAATATGGCAGCTAGAGGGCACATGAGCTCAGGTTCAGGACATCTCCATATTTAACCTGGAAATTGTGGCAGGATATTCGTGTGAATATAGTTCATTACACCGTTTCAGCTGAAAGAGGGTGGTTTTTAAGCTGGAACGTTTTCCTTGCTTTTCACTGTTCAACCAGTCCTTGGAATGACTCTTTGAGGTCAATCCAGCATGGAAAGCTACACAGCAACCCTGGACATCATGTAATGAGGAGGAGAGAGCTAACATTTTCAGTAAAAGTCCTAAATAGAGGAGACTAGAAGCATTGGTTACTGACCTAGTGTTGAAAATGGTTAAGCCTCAGCAGGGGGATAACAGTATTTAAGTGTTTTATTAAGACATTGTCTTTGTCTAATCACTTTTGATGCTTATTTCTTCATATTTACCATACCCTTCTCCCTCCAAGAGCAGATGTATCAACAGTATTGTGCAAACAGCTCTCTGTTTAAAGAAAATAGGTTAATACCCAACCAGCAGTAAAAACAAGGAACTGAACAAACAAAGTGATTGATTTCCAAAAAAATGGTTAACTAGAAAATCACTGTGTTCAGTGTTATTTACCACAGGGGAAGAAAAATACTCACCAGATCTCCATCATACCCCCAGTCAGATGTGCTCCTCTGGAAAAGAAAAATATGGAGGGGATATTTCAGCAAAGCTAAGAACACTGACTGGCTGTTTCAGGACAGGGATTAGTGCCTAAAAATTGTTTTCTATGATTATGAATTGTAGAATCTTGGGGATCACAGAACCATTAAGTTTGGAAAAGACATCTAGGATCAAGTCCAACCATTAACCCAACACTGTCAGGGTCACTAAACATTCACAGGTTTTTTGAACACTTCCAGCAACAGTGGCTCCAACATTTCCATGGGAAGCCTGTTTCAATTTTTGACAACTCTTTAATGGAAGAATTCTTCCCTAATATCCAAGCTAAATCTCTCCTGGCAGAACCTGAGGCCATTTCTTCTTGCTCTGTCCCTTGTTCCCTGTGAACAGCCCCCGACCCCCCTGGCTGTCCCCTTCTGTCAGGGAGTTGTGCAGAGACAGGAGCTCTCCCTTGAGCCCCCTTTTCTCCAGGCTGAGCCCCTTTCCCAGCTCCCTTAGCTGCTCTTCTTCAGACTTGTGCTCCAGACCCTTACCCAGCTCCGTTGTCCTTCTCTGGACACGAATGAGAATTAGTTTGAGTTCCCAGACAAAGTGTGAATATTCCTTTTGTTTTATTTCATGTATTTCTACCCGGGGTGTTGGAGCATGTGTTCTCCCAGCTGTGCCTCAGAATCTATCAACAGGTCAGCTTTCTCCCTCTTTCTTTTTTTTTTTTTTTTCTTTTTTTTTTTTTTAAGAAAACCTTCTCTTCTAGAAAAACATTCTTCTTGAAAGCAAATCATGCTGGCAGAAAGTCATCCTCAGACTTGTTTGTTTTTAACTGAAAAGTTCTCTCTGTTTTTCTATGAAAAGTGGAAAAACCTCAAACCCCAGACTTCTTTAGCTCACTTTGTTGCCATTTACATTAGAAAATATTTATTTATGCATGATATGCAATATATATGAATGGAAAAACCCATTGTGAAATCGATATTACATTTATATGCTTGTGCCTATGAAAGTTAGTTCTGCATGCATTACTTAGACGAAATTGCTCATTAATGGTTGTGGTTTCCCCCCTGCCCTATGAATTGCTCCATTTGGAAATTTCTGTGGCAAGGTGCTGACATCTTGTGGCCATTCGAATAATTCTGTTTAATTCCTTCAAAAAATCTCCATCACATAAGGAATATTTATATTAATCCCCTGAAAGGGATTTTGGCTCGCCTAGATGCAACTTTTTGATGCAGGGATCTACTTTCATATGATCATCACAACTGGGCCAGCCCAGCTATCCAGGGTCAAGAGGACCCAAACCCACAGAAGATGCCCATGAAAACAGCTTTAATTCCATGATGAACTGGAAGGTTGCTCTGCCATTGTTAAATTCATTTGAAGCTAATCAATATACTGTTCTGGGGAAATCTTGTGCTGTGTAATAGAGGATGATGTCATAGCAAGTTCATCTTAAAAACATGATTTTAAGGACCCTTAAAAGGCAGATGGAGAGGACTTCTGCCTGCCTGAGAACAAATGGAGGATTTCATTTTCTAGCTCTAAAGGCTCCACCTGAACCATTCAGACTGGGATTTCAGGACATGGAAGTTTATGGTTCTCTAGAGACCCTCTGCAAAGCCTGATGGACTGACCCTGCCACACCCCACAAACTTCACTGTAGAGTGAACTGGACTTTCACTGTAAATCACCTTTATCACCCGATAAAGGACCAGACCATGGAGAGTGATATTTGGCCCCACACACACCCTTGGCAGAGGGAACATCACCATCTTGAACACAAATTAAGATTAAACCAACACTAACTAAACAAATTTAATTTTGGAAAGATGAACACCAAGACCTTAGAACACAAGGGGTTTGTTTTATTGGGGTACTTTTCTGGTTCTCAGCTTAGGGGTCCTGACCCGCTTTAGGAATGGTGGTTAAAGCTTTCAGGGTGCCCAGGTTTCCCTCCTGTTAGTTGTCAGTGGAGAAGAGGGGGTAACTGAAGGAGAGGGAGCTTATCAGTGGCACATGTAGTGACTCCCATGGCTGTTGTTAGAGATCAGACACGGGCTGGGCCAGCCATACCCCTGGGAACTCAGAGGTTGCAGCGGGCAGAAACTCCAGCTGGTCAGGAGGACAGAGCTGTGCCTTTATCTTCAGGTGCCTGAGCCCCAGAATCATGGAACACAGACTCACAGAATGGCTTGGGTTGCAAGGAACCCTAAAGATCCTCTGGTTCCACCTCTCTTGCCATGGGCAGGGACACCTTCCACTAGACCAGGCTACCCCGAGTCCCATCTAACCTGGCCTTGAAGATCCTACTTCAGGTCTGAATGCTGATGTGATTATTGAGAACAGGGACCTCTGTGGTACCCGAGGCTCCTGCTATTTCCAGCATGAGGATCCATGGCTGATCCTAGCTTTTAAACCACACCCAGATCTGTTGATTACTGCACAAAAACAGGATTTGAGCCATATCTCATGTCTGCCAAATTGCTAATCAGAATAAAGACAACATGTGCCTCAGGAACTGTTTGGAGGACAGATGCTGGGCTCTGTCTTCACATACTGGGATCATCTTCTCCTGAAACCTGTGTAGCATATGGATATTTAACCCTTCACAGTGATTTTTGTTCAATTCACTGTGCATGGACATTGCAGCTGTTTAGTAAAATCAGGAGAGTAGAATCACAGATGTTCTGCATTTGACAGAATTTTTTTTTTCTACCGGGGCATGAAAAATGTTGAAAAGCAGATGCCCAACACAAGAAACTAGAAAGAAGACCTGATCTGCATGTGTTCAAGGCCAGGTCGGACAGGGCTTGGAACAACCTGGTCTACTGGAAGGTGTCCCTGCCCATGGCAGGGTATTGGAATTAGATGATCTTCCAGGTCCCTTCCAACCCAAGCCATTCCATGTTTTGGTGATTCTATGATCTACCTGGAATGCCCTTCCAGTTCTTTGCTGTTCCCTCATAATTCACTTATTTTCCAGTTTTTAACACATTCCAAATCCATTGCAGGCTCCTCACATTCCTTTCAGGGAATCCACACTGTAAGATGCAAGAAGAGAAATTTCAGACCTAGGATTTGGCAGAGTTTGTCTTCAGGGTGCTGCAGATGGATCCTTGTCTGTTTGGTTACATTTACACCCTGCCAGCTGGGGGAGTCTCCAACCAGCTGATTTAGGATGAAATTCTTCAGTGTGAGGGTGGTGAGGTCCTGGCACAGGATGTCCAGAGAAGCTGTGGCTGCCCCATCCCTGGAAGTGTCCAAGGCCAGGTTGGGTGGGGCTGGGAGCAGCCTGGGATTGTGGAAGGTGTGGAAGGTGTTCCACAGGGAGGTTGGAATGAGGTGAGCTTTAAAGTCCCTTCCAACCCAAACCATACCACGATTCTATCATTCCACTCCATCTCTTTCCATATGTCCTTCCTGTGCTGCTTCTCTTGGAGGGGAAACCATTCGGGCAGAACAATATGGAAAAGGTGTGATCTCACCCACCTCTGGACAGCCAGAGATCAGGAACGAGATCTGGGGAATGTGCTGCTGAACATCCCACCTCAGAGGGTGCCTCACAGGTATAGACACTTTATCTGTCTCCAAAACAGAGATAACAGCTGTGCACCACCACACAGAGGTTCACAAGGTCACCTGCATTCCAGCCCATGGAACTCTCTGCTGCTGTGGTCACGAGGACCATCCACACACCTGAGGCACAGCATTTCGGGAATTATTCAGGAGCAAAACAGCAGAATACCTTATCTGAATAATAATAATCTATCAGAATACCTAGAAAACCATCCTTTTCATTTAGAGCCAATCAGCAGGGTCTGCAGGGAGCTCCGTTGCCTTGTTGCCAATGGTCTGGTGAGCTCTTTGCAGAAACATAGTGCTGGAAAAATAATTTGGGAGACAGCCTTCCTGTAATGATGAACAGTAAATAACTGTGTGCCTGTGCTGGCCAAGAGCTGCTGCCTCAAGATGATTTGCACAGTTCACTTTAATCTCATTGATTTCATTGTGATTCAACTAATGTAAGAGTAGCTGAGATCTTAGTTCTACTGGTTTGCAAAGATTTATTTGGTAGGTAAAGGATGGGAAATAATGTGTGGGAATAAAAGCAATAATTGGTATAGCAAAACCAGGTATAGTGAATTACAGCATGCATATGTCTGTGCCTCTGTGTATCCAGAAATTTTAGGAACAGAGGCAACATAAAACATATGGCACTGATACAGACACTTTGGAAAGAAATGATGCCCTGAAGAACTGCAGCTAGGAGAGATTTCTTCTTAGATCACGATTCAATTATTTAAATACTAGACTGGCAAGTGTGAGAAGGCTTGATTCATACTCATGCCAAAATCTGCCATTTTCTTCCACTGTTACGCAGGATTTAGGTATCAATAAGTTCCATCCAAAGCCTCAGGATAAAGAAAAATCAGGTTTACCTGTGTATAATTTCAAAGACTCTGGGAAATCCAACATTACTCAAGAAGATCTTTCATTTTTACCACATTGAACAAGCTCAAGAAAAGCAGCACCAGAGCTTCATGGAGGACAAGGTCCACTCTGATATTTTCTTTCATGCAGTGTAATGAAAAATTAATACATTCAAACAACTGATTTTGTGAGTATTATCATTAATTGCTACTGTGCAAAACACAGAAAAACTCTTGCAATGCTGCTCTAAACGCTTCTGTCTCCCAAGACAACAGACTAAAATAATCTGCAACCCATCAGTGTGCTGGAAACAAATTTTCTTCAAAATTCTCAGATGCCACCAGCTCATCACTGAGTGTAACTCTTTTGACCAGAGGTAAATATCAATGAATGGGCCAAATGTTTGCAGCCTACACTGGCCAGTGTCTGAAGCCCTTTTCCATTTTCTTATGGAAAAACCTCACCCATTTCAGTGGGATTTTCCCCAGACATGAAGTCAGACAAATATCTCCATTGTTTATCACCTCAGGAGCACAGATACAGAACAAAGTTTTGTTGTGCTTGAGGGAGAGCAGCAGTTCTTGTCCCAGCCAGAGATATGGAAGCCTCAATGCGTATAAAAACCAGCTGATCCCACATGACTGTGCACTCAGAACCCCGGACATGGAAAAAGACACCTGGAGAGAGCTCCCAGGCATTCTGGGCTCCCTCCTCTTTGAAGCATTTCTGGGTACTGTACCTGGTACCTGCCATTTCTCGCCTTGGAGCTGGAGGGAAATCCATCAATTTCCACATCAATCAGGTTTTGCACTTCCTAGAGGAGGGAGAAGAAGAAAGAGTTGCTGCTGCCTTACTGTTGGATTTATCACTCGATTTATTATTGATGAGCGCTTTACAGGAGGGTTCCAAAGGGAATTTACCTCCCCTGGATGCTAATGGGGAGCAGAAGCACAAACCATCTCAGACCAAAATCCTCACACATGCAGTTTCCCTCAGTGGCCAACCAGCTCTATAAACTCCTGTAAAATCATGACCTTTACCATCATTTTACAGCCTTTCCTTCTGAAACAAGGAGTAATATTTAACATGAAATGACCACAAAGAGCAAGAGGCAGATGATTATCATCAGGATGGGTCTAGCCATGGAAACTACTGATCTCACTCAAAGCAAGTTCAGAGAATTTCTGCTCAAACCAGCAGAAATTGTCTCTGGTTTTACACCAATATACCTGAAAAATCAAATTTCCCCCAATGACAGCAAAAGAACATCAGGTCTTTTCTACGAGCAAAGCTGCACTGATTCATTTAGAAGTGGGTAACACCACAGAAATACTCTTAATTAAATTTTGTTATGAGTGTAATTTATGGCAATAAAGAAGTTTAAGTGCATGAGTTCCTTTTCAATTTATGTGATAGCATACACACAAAGGTTTGCACAAAATTAATTTAAATTGTTTAGGCACATTGATGTTAAATTGATAAAGCATCTACAATTAGAAACAACTACAGCTCTGGAATGTTTTTCCTGGGAATTACAAATCCAGTTTAAAGTCTCACTGAGTCAAGAAAATGTCTGTAAAAATAAAGAAAAATAGGATATCCCAGCTCACTGAAGATTTTTATTAATCCTGCAAAGGAAAAGAAAGCCTCATATCATCCCTGCTGACTTGACAGAAATATTTCAAATCTACAATGTGGAAATGGGTGTAGACACCAAATCTAAGTTCACCTGAGCCTGGGGGTTTAAATATAGACTCAGTTTCAGAGTCAAAGCTATAACTATACTTCTTTTCATCATTGTATTATCCCAAGAAATGATTGTCTCTTATAAATTCTCTCATCCCTCTGCTGAGGAATGTAAAGTCAGTAGGATATTCAGTCTATATTTGAATTCCTGTTAACAAAAATCCAATTCCATACAAAGCCTTGCTGAAGTCCGCAGTGTTCCACACAGGAGGCTCCATCCACAAAGATGTCTAGCTGCCCTGTTTCTGTTTTTTTCCAGGGAAACAGGGTATAAAATATACTGAAGACCTGAGTAGAGAAGCCCACTTAAATGTTTAAAGGTTAAAACCACATCAGAAAAGGCAACACTGAAGTAAAAATATGAAACTTGCTTGGAATGAAATTTGGACTTAGGCTCACACTCTCCCTTTAATACTATTAAATAATAATAATAAGCTTTAGTAATATTAAATAATATTAATAAGCTTTAATAATATTTTTAAAACCTCCAACATTACAAATGAAAAATGAAGGCTGAGTACCAGAAAAATTTACAGCTAAAAGTAGAAGACAATTGTGAAGCAGTGACCCAGTTCTGCTCCCACTGCCTCTGCTGTGCAGACTTCAGCAAGGAAGGGAGACCTGGGCCCTGCCTCCAAATACTCACCTCTGGGATATCATCAACAACCAGATCAAAGCCACTGACTCCAGAAATGAGGAACAAAACCAAGAAGCTGCTCAGATGCTTCATTTTCTTCCCTCTGGTTTCCTCCTGAGAACAGCCCTCACAGGTACAGGCACAAGTTCTTCCCTTCTCTGAGACAAGTTCAAGGAAACAGCCCAGGTTTGTGCAGAATTTTGAGCAAAGTTCTGAAATGCTGACTTTGTTTAGGCCATAGGTAAATATTAGCCTTGCAACGCAAGCCTGAGCTGTGGTGCCTGAGCAAGGGTTATCCAAATAGTGTCTTCACCGGCCCCTGCCCTCGATAACAGCCCTGCCTTGGATAGGCTCACTCCTTGCTTTTGTAGCTTCCCGTGATGTTTGACTAATTTCCTGCTAGGCACAGAGCTTGCAGTATCCAAAAACTTCAAAAGATCTCAGCAAGAACTCCAGCTTGTCTGTTTGTAGCCAACGAGGAGAAGTTTGGTTCTCAGCGTGATGGAGGCAGCAGTGCTGGGCTTCTCCACGGGCCCTCCCACCCAGCCAACCCACGGGGGCCGGCAGAGACCCACACAAATAACCTTTTTCTTCCATTCTGCTGGAAAAAAAAAAATCATAGCTGATGGTGTGATAGTTCAAATTTTCCAAAATTAGTCACAGATGAACAGCTGATGATATTTTCAGATGCAGTTCAATGGATCCTGGGTGCTTTCAAAACAGGATTTTTGCCTCCCTGGTTCTTTGAGTGCTTAAGGAAATGAGATAAAGAGAGTAAAGCAAAAGGGGGAAAGAAGGGAGGAAGACACCTTTTGGAAAAAGTTCTTGGGGTATCCCTTCCACTTTTCCACAATAAAGGACTGTTTGAGACATTTGAACATCTTCAATGTAAATGACAGAATTACTGTCTGAACTCTGGGACAAAACAGCTGTCAAATATATATTTATATTATATTATATTATATTATATTATATTATATTATATCCCATTACAATACATTAATTTTTTTGTATATTATATTGTGTTCTATAATGTTCACTATACAATACTAATAATATTCTTTTATCTTTCGTTATGTTATGTTACACTTCGATGTTTCAGCAGAAGATTTCTGTGGCACAAGTCTGCTGTTGCTCATCCTTTCTCCATCTTTTCCACAGGTGGTTTCTCAGTCTGAGCCCTGAACTTACACCCAGAAGTTCACAAGGAATGCCAGCAGAGCCTTTCAGCTCTCTGCCAGGTAAGAGAGGTGGGAGAAGTGATGTGTTTGGAGGAGGGGAGTGTACAGAAGGGGAATAGAGAGGATGGGAGCAGGGTTTTTTCAATAATCATAGAATAATTTAGGTTGGAACAGACCTTCAAGACCATCTGGTCCAACCATTAACCCAGCACTGCCATGTCCACTACAGCAGTCCCCAAGTTCCACATCCACGTGGTTTTTGTATACTTCCAGGGGTGATGATGCCACCACTGCCCTGGACAGTCTGCTCCAGTGCTTGACACCACTTTTGGTGAAGAAATTTTCCCTAATTTACAACCTGGATCTCCCCTGGTGCAACTTGAGGCCATTTCCTCTCATCCTGCTGGTTACCTGAGAGAAGAGATCGACCCTCACCTGTCTGCCCCCTCCTGTCAGGGAGTTGTAGAGAGTGAGAACTTCACCCCTGAGCCTCCTTTTCTCCACGCTGAGCTCCTCCAGCTCCCTTATGGTGCTCCAGACCCTTCCCCAGGTTTGTTCCCTTCTCTGGACGAATTCCAGTGCTTCAATTCCCTTCTTGCAGTGGGGGGCCCAAAACTGAACCCAGGATTCAAGTTGTGGCCTCACCACTGACAATTCAGGGAGATGGTCACCGCCCTGTCCTGCTGACCCCATTATTTGGGGTACAATCTGGCAGTGCTTAAGTTAATTACCTGGAAGTTAGCTTAGGAAAACCCTCCACAGGTGGCATTGGAGCTGTGGCTGACAGGGCTTCTCCAGGGCTGCAAGAGCAGCAGGACAGGGCAGCCAGTCTTTGCTTGGCTAAACCTAGTTCATCTTGAATTTTGTATATAAACTGATTTTTGCTCACACATGTACCCCTAGTTTAGGGTGAC
Organism: Brachypodius melanocephalos; assembly: GCA_013398615.1. Classification (NCBI taxonomy): domain Eukaryota; kingdom Metazoa; phylum Chordata; class Aves; order Passeriformes; family Pycnonotidae; genus Brachypodius; species Brachypodius melanocephalos. The sequence continues at coordinate 15,048,482 of VZSR01001299.1, forward strand.
CAGTCCTGTCTCATCAGAAATTTAAAGCTGTTCTGGAGTCATCCGGGCCTTTGGACCGGGAAGGGAATCACTGGTGCTCTGAAGAGGTTACAAAAGTCCTTTTAGAACAAAGTCCATTTTAAAAAACAAGTTTGTAACCGCTTATTCCAGTCCTCTCTCAGTTACTAAATGTGGCTTAGTTTGGGGTTTTTTTGGTAAAAATACCAAGATTGGGAAATCAGTGTGACCACTAGATGGCACAAACTGCTCAAATATACTGCCCAAAAGAGCCCAAAAAGCTGAAACTTCTCAAACTACAGACAATTTACGAGAGAATCAAATGCTGAGGATGCTCAGAGCCCTACCATCAGTTTAGGTGAACCTCCCCAGGATTTCACGAGGAGGACAGGATCTCAGTAGAATTTCTGTGTTATGTGTCCCTTGGGCTGTTCATGAGTTGTCCTCTCATGGCTGGGATTCCTCTGGAGGAAATTTTCATGCACTGAATCACCTGAATTAGTGCTGTGCAGAGCCTATCCCTCGGAATAATTAAATTTTGCTAGTTTGGCCTGCACCTGGGAAGGAATCTCACCGTTTCTGTGTCTGATGAGATAGCTAGCATCCTCTTCCCATACTGAATTTCATATCTGGAAATTTCCAGTGATCCTGGTGAGAACAGGGTGTAGCTTCAAGGAACAGACTCAGCGTGACTGCTCTGACATTAATCCCATCACACAGCAGCCATTCAAGGAAATTGTACATGTGGATGTACAGCAGTGCCCTAGACACAGTCACCAAGGCCCTTTAGCTGAGACTTTGGGTGATTTTCATCAGAATAATACCAGTTTTGGAAGTTTTGAAATGATCTTCTGGGCCACGGTGCACACAGCTAACGGCAGCAGGGGGATCAGCAGACACTGGCACCCCAGAAAATGCCTTTCTATTCTTCTCTGCCCTCATGTAGCCCTACCTGGAGGACTTCATCCAGCTTTGGAGTGTTCAACATGACAAAAAATGTGTTGGTGCAAGACCAGAGGAGGCCACAAAGATGCTCTGGGGGCTGGAGAACCTCTGCTATGGAGACAGGCTGGGAGAGCTGGGGATGTTCAGCCTGGAGAAGAAAAGGATCTGGAGACATTGCAGCCTTTTAGTACTTACAGAGAACTTTAAAAAGAGAGGGAGAGACTGACTTTTTACCTGGACATTTAGTGACAGGACAAGGAGTAGCAGTTTTAAACCAAAAGAGGAGATGTTTAGGTTAGATATGAAAAAGAAATTCTTTTTGCAGACGACGGTGAGGCACTAGAACAGATTGCCCAGAGAAGATGTGGATGCCCCATCCTTGAAAATGTGCAACTCCAGCTTGGAGCAACCTGGTGGCATCCCTGCTTATGGCAGGGGGGGTTGGAACCAGATAATCTTTACATCTGGGTCTCCCTTCCAACCCAAACCATTCTGTGATTCTTTCAGGAGCACAGGCACCTCTCAAGAGCGTCAGAATTGGAGACCAGCAGATCCCATCCAGATGTTTCAGAGGAGATTACTTAGATTAAGACCTGAAGGAAAATATGGAATGCAGTTCCCTGAACTTCATGGTAACTAATTTTACCTCTGAACATTTATCTATGACTACACCTGTGTAACCCTTTGGGACTCTTGCCAATTTCTTTATCCAATTGCTGGTTTTGAATGCCACTAAATGGTACAGTTTGTAGGTGCTTTGGGTACATTTATTTGCTGGTTCAGACACTTCTGGTTGGACATTTAACCCTGCATGAGGTGACCAAGGTGCCCATGTTTGTGTGTCAACACAGAGAGACTCCTTGATATAAAATGATCTGTTCCAGGTAAAATGTGTGTGAAAGCTCAGCTGTTGGATTGTGCCTCTCCCTCTGCTGTCTGTGCTCATGCTGGCTGCAGGCACATCAGGAAATTTAATTTGCTGAGCCCCCATCCAAAGAACAGCTGCTCATCTTGCTAAATCTGCAAAAGTCAGCATTGAACACGTCTGATGTGAACATACCTGAGTGACTGCTTCTCTGGGGCTCCAGCAGCATCCCTGGAACTGTGCCTGCCATGCTCACACCCTAAACCAGGAGAATGTATTCCAAGGAGCAGGAAGAGGGGATAATGTGAACAATCAAGACCCCAGGCTCAATGCTCACTCAGCAAACCTGACTGCATCTGAACCACATTGAAACACACCTTGGTTCTTACCCACGTGCCGTGTCCTTACGTGCCCTTGCTGAGGGGAGCAGAAGCAGAACTGGCTCTTCCTAATCCCTTTAGGAAGGGCAGTGCTTTTCCCAGCTCATTCTGTCATGCCTGCTGGTTATCCTGTATCTGCTGGAGGATCCTGTCCTGGCTTGAACCCCCTCCTTTCACCAGGTGTGCTTAGACTCAGCTTCGCTGCACAATCTTTGCAGTCTCACTGTTCTGATACACCCTGGCCCTCAAATCCCCACCTGGGCAGTGGGAGATGCAGAGTGGCCAAATGCTGCAGCTGGTGAGATTTGGGTGGCATTCTAAATGCCTCCTGATTGTGCAATGGTTGTTTCAAAGTGGCAAACATCTCCCCTTCCTGATCAGAAACTACTCTTACCCCTAGAAGGCTATTTTGACTTGCTTTTACGGAGGTGTCATGGTTCTCTTTAGGTTTTCCAGAACAGGAGGAAAATCATGCTGTGTGCATTGGTTTGGATGCCTGTTTTCAGCATTTCTAAACATATGCTGTAAGATTTTTACACATCTGTGTCCCCAGAGTGAAACATAGAGCAGTCTGAGACCATCTTAACATCAGAAGAAAGAGCACAGGAGGCTGCAGTCCTATTTCCCGTGCTGCTCCCATTCACTTCTCTGTCTGAGCTAGCCAAGACTTGTGGGAGCTGAAACTAACTGGACACTGATGAAAAATATTTAAACCCATCTTTTTGGTGGGTGTATGTGGTTTTTTCTTAAGCCAGGTCTCAGCCTCAACCATCACAGTGTCTTCACTGATTCCCAAATGGGTGGTTGAGATCTCTTCCACCACTCCACCACACTTTGAAATGGTGAGGACATGAAAAAAAATGCTTCAATTGTCTTCTGGCAGGGATCAAATCAGTAGAGGAACCACCTGGGGTGTCTCTGGGGGCCTGAAGCATCCTGTCCCAGCCTCCTTCCAGCTTTCTGCCAGCATCTTCTCTTCCCCATCCACATCAGCCCTTCATCATTCCCTGCAGTGCTGCCCAGTTCTGCAGCTCCTATTGAGGGTGTGGCCACTACAGAAGCCTTTGTACCTGGCAGTGGTCCCAGTGGGAAAAGGACTGGACAGGTTTTTGATTCGTTCCCTGCTGCTGGCAATGCCAACAGGGCCTCCTGTGTGAACACGGTGCCACCTCAGCCTCAGCCTGAGCCATCAGTTTGGTAATAAGGAGTTCCAAAGATGCTGACCACGACCTTCCCTTTGCTCCATCTCCAGCTGCCCTCTTCCCATCCAAAAGGGGAGCATCCCAAAAACACCTGTGAGATTTGGAGGACACAAAGTTTCAGAAACGCCAGAGAGACACTGAGCCTCTCACTGAACTGATACTGCCATGGATGGGAGAGGAAACACAGCAGCTCCAGTTCCTGGTGGCACAGAGCTGGAAAGGAAAAAGAAGATACAGTGGTTTGTACCATGTCAGGTTTGTGCATGCAGCACAGGGCAGGAGAGAGAAAGAGAAAAGAGAAGAGAAGAGAAGAGAAGAGAAGAGAAGAGAAGAGAAGAGAAGAGAAGAGAAGAGAAGAGAAGAGAAGAGAAGAGAAGAGAAGAGAAGAGAAGAGAAGAGAATCCCAAATCAAAAGCCAAACCAAAGCAAATAGAGGAAGTTTGTGTCTGCTAGATTTGAGAAGTTATTGCTGTGATAGAAAAACAAAGTAGCAAACCTGCCTGATTTGGGGTGAGGGGAGCGCTGCAGATACAAGTTCCCGAGTGCCTGGAGGTGGGAGCTGCCGGGTCGGTGCCAGCTGGCAGTGTCATGCCCCAGGAACGTCCCTGGCAGCTGCCAGGCAGAATCCAGCCTGCCCCACAAGTGTCCACCTTCACCCGGGGCTGGTCTGGCAGGAGAGGAAATGCCTTTGGGAAACGGAGGGGAGAGCAGGAGGTCACCCCGGCTTTGTCCAGCTGGGAAGCACAATCTGAATAGCAAGAGGGAGGTGGAATTGCGTGTCTTGGCCAGCTTCGCTGTCGGGCGGCTGCCAAGGTGAGGGTGCGGAGGGAGCCCAGTCCTGCCCTGCCCTGGGAGCAGCTTTCCTAAACCAGCCAGGGTCCTCCTGATGGGAAGTAAGAGAAGCTTTCCCTTCTCAGAGGGTGGAACCAGCGGGTTTTACCCCCTCTTAGGAAAGCCCCAACCTCGAAGCGTCTCCTGGGCTTGTGCTCTCTAAGGGCGTGAGTAGGAGATACTGGCACTGGGGCAGCACTCAGCCAGGTGTACAAACTGTCCCCTCAGCATTACTCAGGCTGAGAGGGGCTGTGGGTGCCGAAATGCCAAGTGGCAGCACCTCGGGGACCCCCAGCACCGCCCCTGTCCCGCAAGAGACCAGAGGAGGCTGAGGAGAGCGCCGAGTCCCTTGGGGCACGGCGGGGGGACCCCCGGCTGAGGGGGGCGAACCCCGCAAGGATTCCCCGCAGCACAGGAGGCCGCCCTGCGTGGAAAAGGGGCTGGTCCCGGGCCGGGAAGAAGGAGGAGGAGGAGGAGGAGAGGGTGGGTCGCTGTGTCTCCTGTCAGGCTCCCGCAGCCGGGCTGGCTCTGCGCTCTCGGCGGGGCAGGAGCCCCGCGCTCCTCTCTGTGCACCATGATCCTCTGGCTCTGCCTCTGCTGGGGCTTCTCCCCCTCGGCGGCACAGCCCGACTCCGAGCTGATGGCCAGGTACCTGGAGGAGCAGCTGCTGGCGGACTCCAGCATCGTGGAGCAGGTGGGTTTGAAGGCTCTGGCTTGGTTCGGGAGCGTCGGGTGGCCGCGGCTGGCTTGTCCCCTCCTCACCAGCAGTATTGACAAGCGGGGCAGTCTGATAAAAACGCGTTTATTCCACCTGTCCGTGTGGCTCAGCTCCGTGGGAGATGCTAGAGCCAGCAGGGAGCTGTGCTGGAGGTGTTGAGCCAGGAGATGACCCTCCCGAGGTGGTGCTGATGCCCTGGGACGGATTTGGTCCGACACCCATCCCCAGCCCGGCCTAACGAGGCATTTCACAGCGACAAGGGAGTGAACGCCGTGTGCTGGCCACGCTCCAGGCTGAGTAATTCCGACTATTTCAAGCTCGGGGGATAGGTTTTTTTCTGCCTATGGTCTTACTGTACTTGATTTTTAACTCGTCCTGGATGAAACAAAACGCACAAATGGCAGCTTCTAAAATGTTTCTTGACAGCGAAAAAAGATATTCTACAAGTGAGGGCTGTTACGTTGTGTTATTGTGTGGCTTAGATTTTCTGAGGAAATGGGATTGGAAAAGCAATGAACTTTTTGCAAGGGTTTGAGTGGTGGTTTGGGAGGCTGTGATCCATCTCAAGTGGAAAGATGATGACCTTTAAGGTTCCTTCCAATCCAAACCACTCAGATTCTGTAAAATCCTGAGCTTCAGGTGTATGCTCACATCCATCAGGTCCATAAGAGATACCACGTGTGACTTTGGGTCACTTAGGGCATCAGTCATTTATCTAAATTTGATCAGATCTGAGAGCCTCTGAGGCACCCATGTGGGCCTGATAGATACAATGCCAGAACTATGGAATACCTGTGCCTTGCAGGAGGTCAGGTGGGATACTCCAGTTTGTCTAAAATGTCAGTATTTGTCTGTACTTGGCATCTTCTGCCATGCAGCAGATGGGAAGGGTGAGACTCTTCACATGTATCTGCATTTATCCCATCTAGAATAGAAAGAATCTCTCTGCAGAAGCATCCACATCTCTCCCCTTCAGGGAGACCCAAAACTTTGTTGTCTGTCCTGATTGCTATGGATGCATGTTCCTTTTTGAGGAATTCAGCCACAAACCAACACTGTTTTACAAACCCACCTGTCCAAGTGGGAGAGAATATCTCCACCACTGCCAGTGGAGTGCTGTCTGGGATCACTCACCTGCTTTAGGGGGAGAATCAGCTGCAAAGCTCAAAGAACTGGCTCACAGTGCTGAAGTAACCTGGCTGATGTTGCTTGAGGCACATGAGGGTGTTTTCACAGGAGCTGTGTTGCTGGCAGGTCAGCGGCACCAGAAAAGCAGTGATGTGTGAATAGGTGTGGTGACCTGGTGCCCTGGGACAGCCAGATCTAGAAGAAGATATCTGTCTGTCCTCACTGAACACCTGAGCCAGGCTGAGAACAGGCAGGTGCTCCCCTAGATTGAGATACTGCTCTAGAAAAAAAATCCACTGCACAGCTTATATCCCATATGCCATGGGACTAACAGATGGCAATAAGTTATGGGGTCTTACTAGCAATCATCTGGCTTTAATGAGTGTGTTGGAAAACTTTAAAGCTAAAGGTTGATGGTAATTTGGAAATTGTTCCATTAGATGATACCAGTGAAGCTGCCTGATTGGAACAGTTCAATGGACTGATAACAAACCCTGCAGCAGTGTTCTGGCAGTAGTCATAAGTCCTAGAAAATAGGGTACTGCTGTCTGGTGATCCTTAGCTCCTCACTGACGTCCATGGGTATCCCCAAGACTTTAGAAGATGGTTCTTGCAGGAGCTAAGTCACACAGATCTTCTAATGCAATTAAGCAAGTAAACAAAATGGGTTTTGGTGGGGAAAGATAAAAATAGGAACCAAGTTTCCAGTTTCATTGAATAGTCTTTAAAAACCCCTGTGATGCTTCCATACAGAACAGGTGGATTTGTTCCAAAAGATAAACCTTCTGTAAAAAAAATACTGAAGGCTATTGCTCTGTCATCCCTGCCGCTGCTCCAAGCAGGGCCAACTTCACAGACATTTATCTGTCTTGTTCTGAAGAACCTGCAGTGATGGAGACTCTGCAGCCTCTCACAGCAGGCTCTTGAGGGGCTTTATTTGTCTGAGATAACAGAGAGAA
>VZSR01001299.1:15055696-15080874 GCA_013398615.1 Brachypodius melanocephalos
CCTCTCCTCTCCTCTCCTCTCCTCTCCTCTCCTCTCCCAAGGGAGCTGTTTTCCCTTGGTTCTAGTTTTACAAGACGCTGGCTAAAATAATGCAGAAGGAAATAGTAAAGATTCTCTGGGATGAAACTTTAATTTCCCCATTGGGCATTCTTGAGCTTTTCAATGCATGATATAAACAGACATAAAATCATCTCTTTGGCAAGGGCTGCTGCTATTTCAGAGTAAATCAACTGAAAGGGCAAATCAGGTAAAATAATATTGTTGCATTCTTCTGCTCTCTGGGGTTCCACTGACATTTTAAGATGGCACTTGGCTTCCCTCATTGACAAAAGACTTGCTTTGGGGAGGGACTTGATGTGGAGATGTTGTTGAGCTGAGTCTCACACCACGTGAGAAGTCACAGAAGTTGATGAGAACGGTGGGACAGTGAGTATGATTGCACTTGCATAGGTGAAGCGCTTTGTGAAGCATAATAAACTCTGTGGCTGAATTTAAATATCTTTATTCCTGTTTTGCACATCACTAGTGCTTTTCTGTCACTGCACAATAAATACACAGTACCTGTGGAGAGTATTTAGGCAACAGATTTGCTTTTGAGCTAATATTTATACAGCTGAAGCTGTAGCATTAATTTAAATTAGTTATAGAACCATAGAATGATTTGGGTTGGAGGGGAGCTTAAAGAGCATCCAGTTCCAAACCCTTGCCATGAGCAGGGACATTTTCCACTAGATCAGGCTGCTCAAAACCCCATCCAGCCTGGCCTTCAATACTTCCAGAGATGTTCTTAGCATCCAGGGTCAGGGCTAAAGTCTGACCTTCCTGCCATCATATAGAGAGGGTTCCTTGCCAAGCACCATTTGCAAAACAGCCTGAGACAGCCACATTCCACTGCTGAGCTTTGATCAGTGGGTCTGTTAATGCAGAAGAGACTCAGGTTTTAATTTTAACCAGAGGAACATTTGAACCTGGCCACGGGTGACCAGTCACACAGCCCCATGTCTGGGATTAAACAAGTGACATGTCTGCTGTAAATTGAACAGAATCCACTCATTCCCTTAACTCTTTGCAGGTTGCTCGCCGTGTCCCAAGACAGGCCAAGTTCCTGCAGAGGCTGGTATGTATCACACCCTGTCTTTATTTTACCTCATGGGAACTGCACTTTCCCTGGATATGTGTGTGTGTGTGTGTGTGTGTGTGTGTGTGCATCCCTGTGCCCATATGTTGGAACCCTGGGTACTGACAATTTTAGACTTCCTGTGTTGACAGGCTCTGGCCCACAAGCAAACGCTGCATTGCACCTGAGGACATGGAAAAGGCTTCCAAAACTGAATGATAGCACTGGGATTATGGGTGTGGAGTTTGAATAGAAGTGTGTAATACCACAGGGTGGAAAAATTAGAACTTAAGGTTTTAGGGTATAGTAATATAGATAGATAAAGCAAGATGGAGTTTTTAGAGTGTAGGTTAGTCCTCCTTTTTCACCTTCCTCTTCTTGGGTCTGGGTGGTATTTTGTAATTGGATAGAAGTTCTGCATTGCAGACCACAGGTGGTTGGTTATTGGGTTAAAAGTAAAAATAATTTAGGTGTCATTTCTCAGTTGGACAATTTATCCTTAGAAGGGCCTTGTAAAAAGATAGAAACAGCCATTTTTTACTTTGTTAGCTAGAACTCAGAGCTTGTGAGACTGCAGCATAGATAAAAATTAATAAACATCTGAGTCTGAACATGATATACAATCTTGAGCATTTAATCCTGACTCTGGCAGAAAAGAAGATAAAAAGTAACACCCAGGAATGAACTGTTTGACAGTAGAGTGAGATTCTCAGTAACAAAAAAGAGGAAACCTTCATTTTGATCAGTGCAACAGGTACAGGTTCTTCTATTATTTCCCAATCCATCTTCTCAAACCCAGATTTAGAGAAAGAACTTCTGTTACAAACCTTAACAATGCAGTGAACACAAGCCTGATGAAATCTCATTGAGTTTCAAGAGAAAGGGAGTTTGCTTGGAAATTTGAAGATCTCAGTTGTTCTCTGGCAAAATCTACTGAAGAAAGAAGAAAACAAGGAAGCCAATATCCTTCTTTCACCACAGAAATCTAAAATTTAGGTGTGGGGAGGCAGACAGTGGAATTGCTGTTCATGGCCAGTTATTTTTCTGGCTTTTCTGGGGGACTTCCCAGTTCAGAACTAGTGGAACTCATTTCACACACTGAGCAGTCATCACCTTAACAGCTTCTGGTCCCCTTCATCTTTGACAGATTGGGATCAGCAGCCTAGAGAAAAACTCTCAGGCTCACTACCAGTTTATTACTTGTAATCCAAGAGACAGTCAATTTGTTTTGATGAAAGCAACTGATAAAGGCAAAAACGCGGAATGGATTTCGTTTATATTCAGCTCTTTTTTCTGTCCTTCCAAATACTTCATGTAAACAAGCATAAAATCATTTGTTTGGTGAGAAAATTTCAGCTGCCAGTTCACCGTCATAATCAGGACACCTCCAAAAAGCATCCAGCCAACCTGCTTCACAACAGTGTGCTAATCTGCTGCCTTGGCATTCCCTCACTTAATTTTTAATCGGGATGATACATCGCGGTAATAATAACACTAAACAAATGGTTTGTTTTGCCTCTTTTTTTTTGGTTTTGTTTTTCCTTTGGGCTGCTTCTCATCTTCTGAAGGCCTCAATAAAAAGTGTAGAAAACAAACAGGCATTTGTGCAGCTGTAAGTCAGAGCACCAGGCACTGATGGATTGTGCAAGAGCTCCAGGGAATGCAGCAGAGGAATCACAGAGTGGAACTCGGGCAGCCTGCCCAGCCTGACTGAGCAACCTGTTTGGAAATGGCCTGTGCCCCCACCATTTATATTTCCTATATACAGGGAATAGCAGATCCCTTCCAGGGATGAGAAGGTGAACTAGCTCTTTGATGCCCTTATTCAGTGTTTGATTTCCCCAGCAGCAACTCACAGCCACCAGGAAGACAGAGGGATGTTGAGTGAAGTTTTTTTGGGTTTTGGGGGGTTTTTGCCTTTCCTCAGGTTGTAAGGATATCAGAACTGGAGCTTGTTCAGTGGGATTGAGATATGTGCCCCATCCCTGAAGTGTCCAAGGCCAGGCTGGATAAGGCTTGGAGCAACCTAGTCTAGAGGAAGGTGTCCTTGCCCATGGCAGGGGGTTAGAACTGGATGGGCTTCAAGGTCCCTTCCAACTCAAACCATTCTGTGATTCTATAACAGAGATCAGCTGAAGCTGGCAAAGAGTGGATTTAGCCAAAAAACTCTTAAGTGACTTTTTTTTTACATAAAATACCATTAAATTGTGGAACTCCTTGTAGCAGGATGTTGTGGATGCTACAAGTTTACATGGATTCAAAAAGCAGCTGTGTAAAGTAGTAGAAGAGAAATCCACAGAATACAAATATACCACAAAAATACCACCCTTGACTCCAGCCACAAATTACTGAAAACTGAGAGAATATTTCTGGGTAGTATCAGTGCAGTTGGACTGATTTTACACTCTCCTCTAAGCATGTGCTCTTGGTCTCTGCCAGTGGCAGGCTACAGGGCTAGACCTGCTTTTTTCTCACCCAACATAACCATTCTGCTGTTGTTGTCCTAACAATGGCAAGTTCATGCTCTCTGTGACATTTAAAAGACTTTCTGAGCTCCTGTGAATCCATCAGTGCATTCACAGTGTCAGACAGAGCACTGCAGAGCCACTTGTATCTCAAGTGAAAGGCAAAGGGCTTGATCCTCTTTTGCTGATTATTTGTCAGCTACGTATAAACCCAAGGTTTTTGATGAACTGCAGCACACCGAATGATGAATGCAGGTCTGACACCAAAGAATTTGCTGTAGTTTCTTCCTATAATTTCTGTTATTAAACACTCTGTGTACCTTGCTATGCCACAGGCAATATGTGGCATCGAAGACATAATGAAGCATCAGCTCATTATATCTGAAAACATTCCTACAACCCTGTTTCAATCTAAAATCCCCATCTTCTCCACCTTCAGGATAATGAGGCTGGAAAGCCGTGCCTAGGTATCAGGGAAGGTCCTAAGAACAGCAGCATCTAGTTCTAATTAACAGTTAATTAGACAGTAAAGAGTTAACAGTTAACAGTTCTAATTAGCAGTTAATTAAGCAGTGGTCTAAGGGTTGGACATTAGATCTGGGCAGGGGTGTTGTAGCCTAGATCCACAGATCCATTTCAGGCATTGATCTGCCTAAAATCAGTGAGGTGAATCCTACCCTGGAAGTTCTGATCTCTTGCCATTGTGCTTCTTGTGAGCTGAGCAGGATCCTGGACACAGAGCACACTCTCCAGTTAATCTATCATGACTAGGTTCATCTGAAACACATTATCAGTCTTTCCAAGCCTTGCAAGTGTAGGCAGGCAGGGCTTTATGCCAAGTCTGTTGGTAGATCTGTGTTTCCAGTGGATCCTCATTCTTCCATTTTTCTGGAATTCACTAGCCCAGCAGCTTGGTGAGTTGGATGCTCTGTTATTTCTGATGCCATCAGCTACTGCAGAAATGTTCTTGTTTCATACTCAGACAAACACATGCTCCCTTTCTTAAGCTGTTTGCCAAAATTATTTTTGTTCTGAAAGAATGCTTGGACATGCAGCTGAAGAGCCTGTTCTTTCCTCACAACTCTTACGTGACTGTGAGCTCTCACCAAGCTCAATAGGAAGAGTCTCACTGTATTCGGCTTAAGGAGGTTGCTCTGTATTTAGAGTGTATTTTACCCTTTATCTCCCTTCTGCTTTTGAGGATTTTGGCCTTTGATTGTGTAAGTCGATGTACAGATTTTTCTTTTTCAAAGGCTGCTTACAGTTAAGTACGCTGAAGTATTCCAGGAAGAAAACATTTGAGCTCCATGGAGATGTTGCTGTGAAAAAACACATTAGTCTGGAGAAATACTCCAACTCAGGACTTGTGCACGAAAACACATTCCCAAGAAGCAGGAATTGGCTTTCAGCTTCCATTGCTACATCATGTGTGTCATTCACTGCTGTCTCTGCTGCTTCTCTGCTGGAAGGAGTCCAGTGTGGGCTGAAAAGCTTAAAATATTTTGCTTGAGATGTCACAGTGTCAGTGTTTTTTATTAAGTCTCTTCATCCATTGGTGCAGATTTCCAGGATGGATTCTCAGCAGAGGAGGACTCAGTTGACTCCACTGACAGCAGTTTCTCTGTTTACATAACTTAGGGATCTGACTGGATGAATTTGAACGTGCTGCTTCATAAAATGGTGATGTCAGTCTTTTAAGAAGTCTTCCATCTGCTCTTGTGCACAGTGCACAGGGCAGGGTCTGTGACACAGTTCTGGACTCCATGGGGACATATTTTGGGCTTCTCTTCCCAGGCCACAAGGGAATAATAATCCTGATCCTCTCACACAGTCAGAGTTGAAAGCTTCATCTTAGGACACAGATGGATTTTGTCAGGGTGTTTCACAACTTAAAGGCTGGCATAAGCAGAGCTCTCAGACCTTTCCCAAGCACTGGATGGTGTCTGTGGCCTCTGTGCATGAACAAAGGCAGCACCATATTCCTGATTTACTGTGTGCAACTCATCTGAAATGTTGGGGACAAGCCCACCTTGCCTGTTGTTGTCAGGAGGTCTAATACTCATTGGGTGAGAGTTTGCTAATCTGTATTAAATATCAGATCTATTGAAACACTGAAAGGGTGAGTAATCCAGCTGGAGAAAAGGAGACTCAGAGGTCACTTACCACTCTACAACTCCCTGAAAGGTGGCTATGCTCAGGTGGGGGTTGGTCTCTTTCTCCAGGCAGCACTGACAGAGAGGCCACAGCCTCAAGCTGCACAAAGGGAAATATAGGTTGGATATCAGGGGAAAGTTTTTCACAGAAAGAGGGATAAAGTACTGAAATGGTCTGCCCGGGGAGGTGGTGGAGTCACCATCCCTGGATGTGTTTAAAAAAGATTGGATGTGGCACTCAGTGCCATGGTTTAGTTGAGGTGTTAGGGATGGGTTGGACTTGATGATCTTGGAGGTCTCTTGCAACCTAGAAATTCTGTGATTCTGTGAATGTTTAGAGGTGACCTTCTGATTCCCACAGGAAACCAGGCCTCGTATGTCTGAGTTCCACGTGAGGTCCACGATCATTTCGCGGTACGCCTTCACCACCGTGTCCTGCACCATGGTGAACAGCGGCTCCGAGGCACGGGAAGCAGTGTTTGAGATGCAGATCCCAGCTGCAGCTTTCATCTCCAGCTTTACCATGTAAGTAAGTAACGCACCATCCATTTAGTATGGATGCCACCATACTAAATTCAAGTCATCAGTGTAAAAAGGGAGAGAAACTGTTTCCCATCTATTTCTCTATTTCCCATCTGAATGTCTTTTATCCACTTCCTTCTCACCCTCTCTCTGATTTGAATGAGAAAACTCTCTTCAGGACCTCAAAAACCTTTCCAGAGAATGTTTCAGCAACACTGGCAGATATATTTATCTCACCTGACTTACTGAAATGCCTAAGAATCTTCTTGTTATTTCATGTTCTCCACATTGTCAATGGAGCAGAAGTCAACTCCAATCAGTAGATAGGTTCACTGGCTGCTGGAGGTGTGAAAGATGAACGAAATAGAGAGAAACCTCATAGTGAAATGACTAATAAATTAAACTCTTGGTCTCCAACATATTTGGTTTGATCATGCTCAGATCCTCTCTGCATAGAGATATTGGGGCCACAGCTTCAGACTTGACCAAAGGGGATAGGGAATCCACTGTTTAAGAAATACTTCCCTTTAGAGTGAATAGGAAGAGTAAGAGACTTTTGCCTTTGTACTAGGCTGGTATTTCCAGCCAGGGAACTTCTGATCTGGCTTCTGTCCCAGAGACTGGGATTCAGGAGAGTGACACCAGCAGCAGTCTGAGATTCTTCTCACATCAAAGTCTGCGAACACACCTGCAGCAAATGTACACCTGTCACTGTGGTTGGGTGCAGAGTGACCATGCTGACATCTCTGGTCTCTCCAGGAGCATTGGCAACAAGACTTATTATGGAGAGGTCACAGGGAAAGAGAAGAAGAATAGCACCACTGACAAAGAAAGGCACAAGAAACCTCCAAGCCCCACAGAAGGAAGGTGAGTGTAGTGCATTTGATTGTGTTCTGGGAAGTGATGCACTCTCCTGCCATCTTTATCTTGGTTGCCTTGGCATGCCCATCCATGGATTTATAGGAAGGAGCAACTAAACTGAATGCTATCTGCACTGCCTGGTGTCATTCCTATACTCCAAGCCATGAGTAATTGTGTGTGGCCTTTTCTAACTGTCACACAACTTTTTAAATTCCAAGATGCGCCAGGATGTACTGCTGGGAGAAAGAATTCTTGCAATAACAGAAAGGAAAATTAGGGTGCTGTCATGGACAGAGTCATCCACTTCACTCAAGAGGGAAGCAAGAATATACTTTATTTATATAAAGCAGTAAATCAACAAAGTTCAATGGTAAATGCAACAGGTGTTTGAAATTTCTGAGTGTCCAAGCCTGGATGATGGGACCCCTTTGAGGTTCCTCGTGACTCTGCCCTAATGGCAACTCGATAGAGAGAGGCAGTCTTGATTCAATTGTCCAGAAACAGAATTTTAATAACGCAAATATAACAAACAAGAAGGTGTACACTATATTTGGAGCAAACTGGAAAAACGCAGGGAAAACAAAGGCCTAAAGGCAGGGTCCAGGGTCAGACAGGGGTATTTATACATCCCAGTGTGGGGAGGAGTTAAGGTGGGGTCCGAGAGAAGGGTCCAATAGGGAAGAACAATTAGGAATATTAAAATTGTGGTAACGCAAAGAACCAGGAACCTTCTAGCAACGATTTGCATACTTGAGCTGAGGGAACATGGGAGTAAGCCTCTTGCTTACTATACATAGAAAGGGCATTAAGCTGAGGTTTTCCTCTTCACCGGGGAAACCACTCTTTATAGGTATTCAACAAGATTTGATAGGAAGGCTCAGTTGATTATTTACAGGGAACAGGATCAGGCAAAACCATCGGGGGGACAGGGGAAGGAGGTAATGTGCCATGTGCGTGGGATGTGAAGGCGTCTTTGGATTTTCCTTGCAGGGAGAATGGCTACGAGACCTTCAGGGCCTCTGTCTTCATCCCTCGCAAGCTGCAGGCCAGGTTCATCCTGCACTACGAGGAGCTCCTGCAGAGGCGGCTGGGCAAGTACGAGTACACGGTCAGCGTGCGGCCCCAGCAGCTGGTGGGGCGGCTGCGGGTGGAGGTGAACATCCTGGAGAACTCGGGGATCGTCAGCCTGGAGGTGCCTCCCCTCCGCAACAGCAAGCAGAAAGGCAACGGGAAAGCTGAAGGTGAGGAGGGATTTTATGACCCACATCTCTGTTATTTGGGGGGCCTTGATCGCTTCTCAAGAAGAGGCCCGGCAGTGTTGGGTCTGTTTTCTCTGGATCTGTTTTCTCTCTGTTTTCTGTGTCTGTGTGGTATCTGTGCCTAAGCCTGAGAGGACTTTGAAGCTTAATGAATACAGGGCCGATCTCATTCATCTCAATAGGGTTTTATTTTTTTTGCTATTGTCTTTAAGAGCTTTGAACTGGGCCTTCAGGCCTTGTGCTCAGCGCTGGAGCAGGCTCTTCCCTGGCCTCTGCATCTCCTGGGAACTGTTTATTTAATTCACTCGAGTGAATTGTTTTTTCCATCCATCCATGCCAAGGAAGATAGGAAATCCTGCACTTCAGAACATGGGAAATTCCAAGAGCAAAATCCTTATTTTGCCCAAGCACTAAGTGCTATCTGAGCATCTGCTCTTACCCCTAACCATCCTTGCTCAGACAGTGTAAATTTAATTTTTTCTGGCATAAACTAACAGCTCAGGATACTGTGATTGCTACATGTTGTCAAAAAACACCAAAAAAGAAGGACGGAAGGAGGATGCAGAGTCTTTTGGGACTTGACCCTCAGTCACTCCAAGCGACACAGTGCCAGCGAAATCATGTAAACAAGCATAAAATAATTTGTTTGGTGAGAAAATTTCAGCTGAAATTTCAGCAAAATCACTGGAGCTATTAGTATCTGCCACAGAAAGATCCTAGTGCATGTGAACTGGAGTTAAACTAACTGCTCAGTGGGATCCTACTGACTTAATCCAAATCACATGAAATCAAGGCTCTCAGTGACTTGGACTATCTTCAGGTCAAGCCTCATTAGCCTCTGTGTCGCACATCCACGTGCCAAGTGATAAATGTGCTCTGCTCCTCATCAGGAGAGCCAGGAATATCACAGTCACCTATCAGGGAATATCACAGTGCATTTTTGGGATGTGTTTTCCTGCAAGACATCTGGCATTGATCAAGGGTAGAAACAGGCTAAGCAGAGTTGTTGGTCCAGCACAGTATGGAAATTCCTATATGTAAATGACACACAGGGAAAATTCATGTAACTCACTATCCAAACAGCAATCTGGGAGCACTGACATTCTTGGCATCATGCTTCAGATTTCGAAGAGCTCATATAAAAATGGGCTTGAGCTGTTGGATTCTGTAATCCTCCCTAGCCAGTAAAATGTATATAAAATAGGTGTTCCATGGCAGGACAGGCAATGCAACTGGAGCTCAGATTCCCTGTGCTTTATCTGTGTTCAGAATTCAATTAGAGACCCTTTCTGTCTGGAGCCATCCCATGTGGCTGTCCACTATATTCCTGCTGACTGTCGTCTCTCAAGATGGATACAAAAACAAACCATCAGAGCCATTAGTTGCTCCCTGTGAAGGCTTCTTGCTCATATGACACCCAAAAAGTGTGGGATCTGCATATCCAGAGACCTCCAGAGAAGGCTGTGAGTTTTTATGTGAGAGACAGGTGAATTGTACATCTCACATTTAAAGATGGGCTGCTTGGCATACAGTCTATATACTGGGAGTAAACCAGAAAAAAGTGTCTGCTCTCTCTTGAATTCCCCATGGCTTAAAACTCCTCACTGCCAGTTGGGTGGACATTAGAACGTTGGAAAATGGTACTGCCTGACTGGTTTGAGGTTGAATATGTCATGAAAGCTCTCTTCCTCTATTTCCTATGTCTAAACTGTCTCACAGTTAATGATAAAATATGAGATTTTGATTAATATTAGTTAATTAATATTAAGTATTAAGTATTAATAAATGAGTTTTATTATAGTATTAATAAATTACCTTGAGAGTAGCAGATGAAAAATATATTGTGCCATCAAGCTGTTACCACCCACCCCAAAAGGTGAGGGTAGCTCAAGTTCTTGAAAGGACAGTGATTCATCAGTGCCTGTAAATACACACATGTAGGTTTATTTTAGAACAACCTGGTTGCACAGGAAAACAGATACATTTTGGTTCTTATTATCTATAATAATAATAATAATAATATCTTTATTATCTATCTAATATGATAATGTAAGACCATAAAAATGTCACTTAAGATAATGTATAAGAGTAGAAAGATCTCACCACCTTGTGATGAGACTTGGTTGTTGCAATTTCGATGTCTATTGGTCAAAGTGGTGATGACAGGCTAGATCCATGATGTGGTGAGGGAAATCCTAGGGAAACCCACAGAATGCACAATCTATTGGGTTTATATTCACTCAGGTTCAGGTGGGCATGCCCAGGAGTGGGGAGCTTGTAATAATTGTTGCAATGCTGTGGATCAAAGACACCTGAATGATGGAATGTTGTGAATCATGGGACACTCTGGGAATCTTTGACACTTTCTCAGAAGATACAGCTGCCTATTCAATTAGCTCTGTTGTCGATTATGTCCCACCATGGCCCATCAGCAGCATGAGCGCCTTCAGATGCCACCTTCAGGCTCTGTGTGAATGTCCCTTGGGCAGGGGAGTTATCACAACTGAGTTCACTGGATAAGCACAGAGACAAAGTTCCCACCTCTCATCTGGTCCAACACGAGCTGCAGCCTGAGCTGGGCTGTGCTGGCCCCTGGCATCTGAGTGGGTGCTTTGCCCATCAGCAGCTTCCCCTGAGTGTTTGAGCCACCAGCACCCCAGTGTCTCTTCCAGCCTCACTTGTGGATATGTCCTTTTCTTGTCCCTCAGAAAGTCCTGCATCCATCCTCTCTGGATGGGGAGCAGAGACAATGTGATGACAGGTCCTTCTAGGATATTTCCTTGTACAGTAATTCCTGCACACATGGCTCCATCTGGGAGTTGTATTTGTCCCAAAGGAAGGCATTAGGCATGTGAGTTTTGGAAAATGATCTTTTGGCATGTGCAGGTGTTGTCTTCTGTCTCATGCAAACCCCAAAACAGGAGACATTGAGGTCAAAGATCCTGACCTTCTCTGGTGACCTCAGAACAGAGCCACTTTCTGAACGATGTCCTGAATGCTGTCCTCATCTTGTTCCTCCAGTGTAGCTGTCTGAGAACTAGCCATGGGCTCGACCAGGACACACTAGGCTGCTCGAGGATGACTGTTTCTTTCTGGAGTCAAAGGTCTCAGAAAGTTTTTTATTCTTTATAACAGCTGTCTGGAAGTTTCCACATGTTAGCGGAGGATGAACTTTGCATTTGAGCTCTAATCCCAAATCTGCCAGACTCCAAAATAATTTAACTGTTTCTCTTGTGAGGACGACAGTTTCATCTGGAAAATGCTTTTTCCTGCTCTGTTTACTTCTTCAGCTGAATTTAGTGGAAAGTTTGTCTGAAGGCTTTACTAACTCCCTCAGTGTGAGCACAAACCAGCCCAAGCATTTGGAGCTCATCCATGCTCTGGACTCTGAAATATCTCATAGACTTTTCTCTCTCTGTCACTTGTTTAAAAAGAACAAGGCCAATAAACAGAGGAGAGTAATTGCGATCCAGATATCAAGTGCTGCCTAAAAAAGAAACCTGGGAGAAGATACAGGAACTGTGTTCAAGAATATAAAATGCTGCTGCAAGGAGGAAAAGGATGCTGTGCCTTGTGTGTCAATTACAAAAATAAACCAAGAAGTCATGGGTTTATAATCCACAAGGAAAAATGTAAATTCAATGTAAACATTGAAAACATCTAACAGTGAAAAAAGTGAAGCTCTGGAAAGGACTGGCAAGTGCAGGCACTGAGTTTCCATTACTGGAGGTCTGGAGTGTTTCCTGATTGTATCAAAAAACTAAGTAGGAAGGGATTTGGTCTGAGAACATGGGATGAATTAGATAAATTACCTTCCAGACGTGATTTTTGTTATTCCTGGGGAAAGGGGGTGGGGGTGAGGGGGAAGTTTTCTTGGACATTTTCTATCAGAGTGTTTTTCAGTTTTTAACTTCTGTCCCAGGGATGGAGATGAGTGGCTATGAAGAGGATGGGAGAGGTTCCTCAGCAATTCTTGTTACTTAAAATGACCGTCTGAGACAGCCTTGGATCCAGAGATCCCTAAAGCACTGTCTGTGTTAGAAAGGATGACATTTATCACCTGCAGAGAGTGTTTTGAGGAGCAATAGAGGGAGGCAATGTGATCCACGTGCTCCACCTAGATTCCACATTGATTTAAAAAATGGGTTACATGTGATTATGCTCATTTAACAGGTGGGGAAGCTGAGGCATGGAGTTCCAACCTAATTAAGCTGATTTCCAGTGGTCCATAGAAATGTTAAGACTGGAGCTCGTGCTGTTGTGTCACAGCATCTTGTCCTCACCCATCACTGTATTTATAGCAGAGAAACATGGAAGTGCTGCCCAAAAGCCAAGGACAGGGGCATGCAGTTGGAGTAAGGAGGGACCTTCTGACTGATTCTCATTGACCCTGGTGTGATATGACCAGGCAGCCTAACCCACAGCAGGCTTTCCTTTCAGTTGAGGAGAAATAATGTGAAACCCACAGATCAGAAATTATAAATGGACTTTAAAACCATTTCTACCTATTCTAGGCTTTTCTCCCATACTGCCAGTTAAATAGGATTTCTGGAAGCAATAGAATACAAATGGAAAATTCAAGAAGGCAGATATAAGCAAATCTGATCCATTATTTATTAAAAACATACTGTATCTATTGATTCATCAGATCAAAGGGCAGCTATAAAAGTAAAAACAGACCAAGACTGAGGTAAAATCTTATAGCAATGATGATTTACAACTTTTCTTTGCCAGGAGAAATTTGAACTGTACATGGATTTTAGAAAAAATGTCAAAGTTCTGGATAATCATTTTATAAGCCCCCTCTAAGATACAAAACTAATATCTTTGTGTGATTTCAGTGTATTGGCTGGGACCTCCCTCTCTGTTTCCATCAGGATGAGTGGATTTGAGCTCTCACGGCACGAGAAGCTGTGATGCAGGGTCAGTTCTTGATTTTACCTGTGAAAGTAAAGCAAAATCATCCTGGAAATAACATCCTAGAGTGCTATTGATATGTGAATCTTACTGTTACTCCTTTGCCTAGAGGGACCTAGATTATACATGGCACTTCAGAGTAAAAGTTACAGATTTGGCTAATCATTTCATAAACCCACCAGGACCCTAATCCTGTAATTTCTATGGACTTTGGCCTGTGGGAAATGTGGTAAGTTAGGTAACGGCCCCCATGCCTACATTCTCCTACTTGTTAACAAGACATAATCACATATTTCTGGTTTTGTAAATCACTGTGGGGTCTGGATGTGAGGTTGTGTTCATTGTTGCTCACATTTGTCACATTGCCTTTCCCTAATGCTGCTCAAAGCCCTTTACAAGGGTGAAGTGTCACTGCTCATTACATAAACAGAATTATTGGACCTCCTGGAATGAAGTTTTCCCAGACTGAGTGCACCTTGTCATTTGGATCAGTGTCGTTGATTTGTTGTTAATTAAAATTATCCTAAAGCATATGTCTGTCTGGCCAGATGTATCATACCCTAATCTCTGACACTCTTGACCTGATCTCCACTTGAATAGTGGAGCCTAGAAAATAAGCTTAGATGTAGGTATTTGCATTGTGTGCCCCTGAACTGGAACTGAACCTCTCCCATCCCTAATTTCCTGTGATACCACAGAGTTTTTGGGCATTTCTGGCAAAGATTTGAGATTTCCCCTCACAGTATAATTAAGCAGCTGATTCCTATCAATTCTAACCAGCCCAGGAGCAGACCTAATAGAACTTCTGTGCCTCAGAGGAGTGTTGGAATAATCACTGTGAGACCTAAAGGACCCAAGAACAACTTCAGCTGACAATCACTTTTTGTGTTTTCAAAAGCCAGTTAGGAAAAGGGGGAAAGCCCTCAAAATATGGAGAAGTTCAGGGGTGAAATCAGTCTCATGTAAGGGTCCCAATGGAGTTCAGAGGGAAAGAACAGTAGGCAAACCAAAAGAGGGTAAGGTGGGATTTTGTCTACATAGAGAGTCAACAGGGAAACTTGCATATCCCTCAGCTTTTAGAGAATGAGCACAGATAACAATACAGGGAGAGTTTCCTGCAGGGTGACTCAGACCTAAATATTTGTCTTTGTCTGAGGTGCCCTTTGCCAGGCACACCCCTCTTTATGGATTTTCAGAGTTTAGGATGAGTAACATCTTAGGGATGCAATTTGTGTGACTGCACTGGCAGTGTTGGATTTTGTCTGAATTAGTTAGACTGAAATTGCAGTGACTGTAATGATAACTTTTGCTGAACATAGAGGCAGCTA
Source organism: Brachypodius melanocephalos (assembly GCA_013398615.1). Classification (NCBI taxonomy): domain Eukaryota; kingdom Metazoa; phylum Chordata; class Aves; order Passeriformes; family Pycnonotidae; genus Brachypodius; species Brachypodius melanocephalos. Next base: position 15,070,319 of record VZSR01001299.1, read on the forward strand.
AGGTGACTTCCTAAAATGTAGACATTACACATAAGACACTTGTCAGATCAAGGGTTCAGTCACTCAGATCAATCCCACCTCACATGCCTGCAGTGTGTCTGAACATGCCACCTCAAGAATTCTTCATAATCAATAAGGAAAAATGTACAGTGTGATTCATCTAATCCTGGAAGAAATGTTTGAACAGGTCAAATGAATCATACTTGCATCAACTGTCAGGATCTCAGGTGTAGGATCTGCATCCTGGATGTCTAGAGCCGGCTGGAATGAACAGCACATGCGTGTTTGAGGTTGTGTGTTTGGCCAAACAGAACTGAATACAGGAATTTTCTACAAACAGTTATATCCCTGAGAGCACTGCAAGATGGGTTTCACTTTAAAGTTAGAGGAGAGGGGTTAATTTTTTTTTTTTTTTAATCTCTCTTTTTTATAACTGGAGAGCTGAATCTTCAATCCCAGCAATTCACTCTGGCTGACTTGGCTCCATGGCACTACTACCTGTGCTGTGCTTTGACATCTATAACACAATGGGAAAAACCTGTAATATTGTGGTTTTATCTCAACAGGTGATGTGTCTCCTCCTCCCTCTACTGTCATCGGGCACACCAAAACCTTAGCTAAGGTTACATTCAATCCCAGTGTTGTTGAGCAAACCAAGATTGCCCGAAATGGAATTTTGGGAGACTTCATAATTAGATATGATGTCAGCAGGGAGCTGAGTGTTGGGGATGTTCAGGTACTGTACACATGATTCATCTTTTCTGTTTTATTAACTGTACCTGAGATGGTTCAATTGTTTTGCCTGCTCCAGATACCTAGAAAATGCTTTCCAACTGAAGGCTACTCCTGCATCTTGTAAGAATTATCCAAATTAAAACTAGTCAATTAGCAGCCACAAGATGGACTTAAATACCAACTTCATTGAGCTTCTTTTTTGTGTCTGCTTTTCAGTTTCTCAATATACTGGCTGTACATATCTGGATACAAGGCCAGCTCCTCAAGTGTATGTTGTGGTTCTGATCTGTGGGCACACATGTTATATCCTTGCTGCATTTGGAAGGAAACCTCAGTGTCAGCCATGGAAGGAGATGTGGAGAGCTCCAGCTGGCTTATCCAGTCTGGATAAACAGGGGACCAGAATTAAGAAGGATACTGATCCCTTAAGTTTTAGCTTTCATATTTTTCAGATTCTGTGCTGCCCAGGGGTGCAGTTCTGAGCTCACATTCAGTGTCAGTCAGCTCTTTGCACAGAGTAGGGAGACAAAACAAATCCTTTCCCAGATGGAGACCAAAGACAATGGTTACAAGTTTTTAGACCCAAAAGCATAAACAACAGTGGGCTGAAGACAGAAAACAAGAAGGATGGGACTTCATAATCTGATGCTTAATTAAAACCCAATATGCAGATAGACCAAAACTTGTAAAAGTGTGAGACCTTGTGACCAGTTGTCCATTTTGAGACCATTTTAAGTCCATCTTGCTGTAGCCCTGGCCAGGTTCTTGTACTGCCCAAGGAGTATCCTTAAAAGCCTTTTAGTAAATATCTACTTTATTCTCTAGCTCTGTCCAGTCTCTGTTCCAGGTCAGCCTTCCCAAGGCATCAATACCAAGGAGCATTTGTATCCTCCAGTGTAGACAGTCACTGAAAGCACCTAAATATCCAAATATCCCATCATGATATGTGTAGAACATTGCACCATGACCTCACCTTTGCCTCTCTTGCTCTTCCACAGATCCTCAATGGATATTTTGTGCACTACTTTGCCCCCACAGATCTTCCTCCCTTACCAAAGAACGTGGTGTTTGTGCTGGACAGCAGCGCTTCCATGGTGGGGACGAAGCTGAAGCAGGTGAGCTCTTTGTGTCTGTTCTGGACTGCTCAGCTCTGACGTGGCAAAGCCTGGTTCAGACCATTTTTCTTCTGCAAAATGTTTACTGTATCTGAGGTGTGAGGTGGCTCTGAAGAAACCTCGAGGTGAAATGATCTACCTGCAATGAGAAATGGTCATGTTAGTGGGAATGGGATGGGAACAAGGCATGTAGAAGGATTCATCACTCTATAAAGGTCAGTGCTACCAAAATTGAGCATTGGATTGTCTGGGGCAATTCTTTCCTGAGTGAGTTTGTTCTGTCTGGGGTGATTTTTTTCCAGTTTGAAGAGAGGCAGATCAGGCAGAATTCCCAGCAAAGTGCATTCAACAGATTCTTTAATCCAATCTAACAGCACAGAGGAGACACTGCTGCCTTTAAATTACCTTGGCAAAACACTTAGTGAAGTATAACTCAAGAGGTTCTGCTGAAAGAAAAGTCATTTTGTCCTTTTCGAGGATCGGAGTCTTTCAGAAAAAATCTCAGACGTTTTTCCAGGGCACAAACCTTAATGTGAGCCACCATACCAAGAAGAAGGGCACATCAAATATAAATGGAATATGGATTCTATGGATCCAAATTATCTTCCCCAGTGACTGGGGATGAAGATGACTCACCAAGAGAGTTGTTAACAAGCGGCCTTAGTCCTGTGCTGAATGTGGTCTCAAATCAAAATGTCTTTGAATCTTTAAAAAGTCCTGTGGACTTGGCTCTTGGCTTTTTGTTCTCCTTCTGCTGAAAAATGACCACCCTGCCTCTCAGAACAAACAGGTCTGGCACAAATGCCCCCAGTCCTGCAGGCTGGAAGCAGCCAGCCAGTGACCAAGTGCTGAACCAGGGAGATTAAAACTCCAAAGGGCTTTGGTGCTTCTGTGAGAGCTGCACGAGCACTCAGCAGATTAACCTTGCACTATGAAAGCTTTTATTCTCCTCCTGATTATCAGAGTTTCTTTTCATTACACCTGCTAAAAACAACACAGCCATTAACCCCTAAAAGTTTACTTCACAGCCTAGGCATTTTATGGATTTCAGGCAAACAGGGAGGTTCCTCTTGAGCCTGAAGTGAGAGAAGTGTCTATCCAGAACCTCTGTTGACTTTTTGTCTTTTATCTCAGTGTATTCTTTTTATGGAGAACCACTGGCACATTATGGAGGAGTGCTATGGGATGGAAGCATTTACCTTCCTTTGATTCCAGCTCCTCCAGAAAAAAAGACCTTTATGGATTTAAGATCAAAATCATAAAACCGCCACATAGATTAATCAAGAAAAGACCAAACTCTAGGGCTGGCTGAAAAATAAACCTCTCTTGGTTCTCTAGGAAAGTGTGATCAGTTACAGCCATGTCTGCTCAGTGTCCTTTTTACCTAGTTGTTGATGTCATTAAAATGTTTATTAAATTACAAACAGATTCCTTGGTGGCAGGATGCATCCAAGCAGAGGAAATGTCTCCTTTTTGTCTTTTCTCTTGGACTCTCACAGCTGTGGTGAATTGTGGTGATGTGTAGAGAGCTGGGAAATCCCATGGGATTATCTTTCCTCATTTCTTTCTACTGAGTCACATGCAAGGTCAGCTAAAAATACAGTCAGCAATTGTAAAGAGTGCTCTTGTGGGTCAGCTGCAGTGACTATGGCAAAGGACAGATTTTAGGATTGTATAAGCAAGGATGGGAAACATCAGCTGTGCACCTTTTTCTGTAGCAACTGGAGGAGATTTTGTACTCTTCAGTCACCTGCCTTCACAAAGTGAATGGCAAAGTGACTCAAGTGGGGTCAGGATTTCATGCATCCTACAGTTCACACAACCCAATTGTGAGCCATTTATCTTTTCCTCTCCCAAGGTTTTCCTTTTCCAACATGAATTTTTATCTGTTTGTGCCATCCCTGTTTCCTAAGATATCTCAATCTTTGAAGGAACAAATGTCCCGTTGCAAACACGTAAAGTGAGACTGGTTGATCGAGTTGAATCAAATCGTTGGAGGTGTTCTAAAAGGGCGTGGATGTGGCACTTGGAGACACAGTTTAATGGTGAACACAGTGGTGCTGTGTTAATAATTTGACTTGATGATCTTAGAGGTCTTTTTCCAGCTTTAACAGTTCTTTGTTTCAGTGACATTGCCCTCACGTCACTGAGAGATGTATTAGCTGTGAGGGAAAGATTTTTCTCTTCAATTTTCACAGCCTCTGAGCTCTGGTGATGTCCAGCAGACTCAGATGTGTTGCAGCAGTCAAACTCCTCTGAGAACCTGAGCCTTTGCTACCGTCTCCTTTTAGCACTGGCAGGGAGATAATGTTCAGGAATAGAAAATTCTTGAGCATGATGAGAAAAAAATATTCATGTGCTCAAGGCTTTGCACATCATTACTGCTGTCCTGCTGGCAAGGAAAATCTCCATGAACTTTGTTGCTTTGTTTGCAAAGAGGCAGGAAGCTCTGTGTGGAATTGTTGCTTTCAACAGCCAGGGGAGCCTGTGGAAGAGGTTATATCTGCAGGATTTACTGGGAAGCAAAATGATTTGCCCTTTGAGCAGTCTACCCTGCTGATTTTATGGTACCTTTGGCTAGGTAGAAGGGGATATAGCAGTTCTACATAGATATAACCAGGAGAAAAAGGGGCCAGTTATAAGTTCATCACCTTGTGATAACCATCACTGCACCCAGCTTTACTGAACATGGTGAGAAGGGACCTTTGTTACAGGTCCCTTTGAACATTCCAAGCTGTGAATGTGTCCACAAGAGGATGAATCTGCAGGTATTTTGAAGATGTATGGTAAAACAGAGTTGTTTCAGCCATGGATTTGTTTCACCTTACCTTTCCCACAGGCAACAAATGCCACACACTCAGTTAAGCAGCTGGCTTCACTGCAAGCCTGGCAACTTGTCAATGGTGGCGTGCCAGACTGTAATTTTCTCTGAGGTTAATTGCTCTGGGAGGAACCCAGCTGGAACTGGGACCTGCTGGGGATTTGAAAGGGCCTCAGCTCATTTGCCTGTGTCTGTCCGAGGGACACAGCTGGTACCCTTGACTCACCTACGCTGCTGGAGCCCATCTGAGGGCCCTGTGTGCCCAACCCCTCAACCCCAGGAGTTTCAGGGTGGTGAAGGAGCAGAGAAGCTCCTGAGCACTCAATGTTCTCCTTCCAAACTCCTCTGACTTCTGCTGGTTGCTGCAGAACTGGCTGTGAGCCTGTTGACTGTTGTTCCAAATAACAGCTGCTGCCCAGGAGAACAACCTTAAATCGCCAGGGAACTTTGGAAAAAATGGTAATTCTAATTACAGCCTTCAGAGTGTTCAAAGCTGCTGTGACAAGGAAAGTTTGGTCAGGTTTTCCATTTCTCTTGGAAAGAGACAACCTGAGAGAACACAGAAGAGCTGTCTGCAGCACAAGCAACCCCATGCAGCTGCCTCCTGCTCAGGAATACCCCACAGCAGTGTTATCTGAGTCCTCTCTGGAGGTGTGAATATGAGATGTAAGAAATACTATGGTAAATAAGACATCAAACCCATGTAGACTTTCTTTGCTCTAAGAAAATAAAAATATAATTTCTCTTCCAAGAGAAATGCAAGTACTTGTCATGCAGAAAAATAATCTGCCTAGTCCTAAAATAATGACAGGGTCATGCAGAGAAACAAGCAACCTTCAGAGAAAGATCCCCTCAGGTGTTCAGGAAGGGAGCACCTGCTTCTGGTCTTAGGACTAACAGCCAATTTTTCTTCATGCTGAGGCAATAGAAGCAGAGATGAAATTTCCCAGGAAGATCCCAGACCACCTATAAAGTTCAAGTCCTTTAATTGAGTTTGGAGTAAATAGGAGGCAAAGGTGAAGGTAGAGTTTGAATGGAAATACTGCTGAGGCTTGGACTGAAAGCTCATGAAGACACAGAGCTGTTCCAAATGTTTCAATTGGACCATCACTGAGTTCATCAAAGGATGAAATGGAATCAGGTGCTGCTGATATGCCAGACACAGCCCAGTGACCAACAGACAAAGCTGTAGGGAAATGGAAGTGGCTAGATGAAGCCAGGGGAGACAGTCCATGGATTTGGGTCATTGAGGTTTATGTACCAGAGCTATAGACAGCACAGCACTTGGTCTGAGACTGGGATGAGGGCCCAGGCTGGTGCTTAAAAGGGAAGGAGAGTGGGTGGAGGCCCCAGCTGGGGCTGGGCAGAGCCATTAAACCCTCTTGGTATCCTCCAGGCTCTGGCAAATGCATAAAAGTTAGTGAAGTGAAAGATCTTTCTTCAGTAGTCCTTTCCAAGCTGGAATGAAGGGGTTTTTCCAGCTGCTGGAGCAACACCTGGAAGCCAGACCTGGCTTCTGTGTGTGTTTTCATGATGGATCTGTTATGTGAATTTAGGTAGGTTATTTTCTTTGCCTGTGCTTGTCTCTTTGCAGAGTCTTGTCTCTTTAGCTGGCAAACCCATGTCTGGACTTGTGGCTGTACAAAGATCCCCCAAGTCTAAAAGACACCAGATCTTTGTCAAGACTGAAGTTATTAGATCAACACTGTTTGCAGCAACACTGCTATTTCCAAGCAAATGCCCCTTCACCCTAAATCAGGGTGTGTCCTACACGTTGCTCAACTGGGGCCATTTGTTTCTGGCTGTGGAGAGCAGCTGGAGCTCAGAAGTGCTTGTGGACCCTCACGTGGGATCCTGGTGGAGTGAGGTCTTCCATGTTGTATTACTGCCATCAGACAGTGTTCACAGGCAGCTCTGAGGTCCACATGATGTAATTTGAGGGCCCTTAGGAGTGAGAGATGTGATGCTGTGTCATGAGGAGAGAGCTTTTGCTTGCAGAGTTACCCCTGATGCAGTGACATAATCTTCTCCAAAACATCTGCTTTCTTCTCTGCAGAGTTTTGGGTGAAGAATTAGCTTCTTCTCGTGCCTGAGGCAGTGGTTTAGGGTGGAAATAGGCAGGGGAAGGGCTGGAGGCAGAGATATGCAGGAGGGAGTAGGGATCTTGGAGCTGGAGATGCTGATGGGATTTGGAAATGGTGGAAATTGGATGGGGGCAGGTGTTGGAGGACTGTGAAGGCCCTGTGGCAGACTCTTAGGTGAGAAAATTGGCAAGTTTGCTTTTTTAAGGAACTTTTTAATGCTCTTACATTGCTTAATGCTAACCCTGAGTGAAAGTGTTGAGTCTTTGCTTCAACCAACAAACCATTGTCACCATTCCTCACTCATTGGAGATCAGAGAATCCTGGAATGGTGTGGATTGGAAAGGACCTTAAAGGTCATCCAGTGCCAACCCTCTTCCATGGGTAGAGACATCTTCCACTGTCCCAGGTTGCTTCAAGTCCTGTCCAGTCTGGTCTTGGACACTGCCAGGGATTCAAGGGCAACCACAGCTTCTTTGGGCAGCCTGTGCCAGGATCTCCCCACCCTCACAGAGAAGAATTTCTTCCCAATATCAATCTAAATCTCTCCTCTTTTAGTTTAAAGCTACTCCCTCTTGTCCTGTCACTAGGATCCTCTTGTAAAGTCCCACTACATGTCCTGTAAAAAGAAATGAAAATGAGGAAGTCACAAGTGAGGAGCAACACATCTCTCCTAGCAGGTTACACCCATGGATGGGATGTTCTGAGTAGAGGCTAGAAAGCTTCAAACCTGGCAGATTTCTGGCTGCTGACACCCCCACTCTGTGCGAGTGGCTACATGGTGAAGGATGGGGATAATCAGCATGATGAGCTGTGTCTCAGCTCAGTTCCTGCTCTGTAACGCAGCAGTTGGTGACAGCCGAGATTGAGGGGATGTGTTGTGGACAGCTTTTGGGCATGCCAGCTCTTCCCAGCACTGTGTTGGGGCTGATCTGTGTGACGGAAAATGACAGTAACCAATTATTGGAACAGTTTTCATGCCCTGGGATGAACTCCATCTTCTGAGGATGGGCAGAGGGAGAGATGTCTAGCTCTGCATTGAGGGCATGGGGCATTTTTCCCTTGGTGCTGACCTTTCTGCTGCTATCTCCATGGAAATCTTTCGTCATGCTGACAGGGTGGGGGTTTGACTGTCTGATGGGCACATTATGGGATCTGATTCACTTAAAATGAGCTAAGCACAAGAGAAGAATGTGGCCTTCAGACACTGCTGTGTCAGTCTGGCTGGGTGCCCATGCAGCCCTGTTGCTTCCAGTGGGGTTATTTCAGTGTAGCACCATGGGGTAGCCCTTAAGCTTTTCCCTTTGCCTTATTTACTGTACAGAATTGTTTACTGCTCCAACTGTAATCCATTCTGCACTGGAATAAGGGATTCAAGTAACAATGCTTGGTGCTGATCAGAACTCACCTCCTTAAATTTTCACACTGGCATTTATTCACATCCTCACTGCTGCAGTGAGATTGCAAAGGCTGAGCATCTTCTCTGTCCACCAGACCCATGGAACTCCAGTTCCTGAGAAATCAGATCAACTTTTGATCATCAAATCAGTTTTTCATGTATTTATCCTCACCATGCTGCTGGGTGCTAGGCAAGTGAGTTACCCCAACTGATCACATCCTCCAGGACAGTTTTATCACCTGCTGAGCAAAAATTCAGTGCTTAAGTGTCCTGGATGGATGTGGAGCTAAGTGTTTTACTCAATGTTAAGTGGAAAATCTTTTTCAGAAAAGGCAATAGGGACAAATATTTGTTCTAAAGGATGGTTGTTTTTCAGCCTGGGAAACTGCAAAGGAACTTTTTTTTTAAGGCCATATAGGGAGTCAGCAATGTTCAAGTGACCAGCAAAGGATCTGGGATGTTCAGGAGGGGGAGACTGGACCATGGGCTGGAGACAGACCTTTATTGTCCAGAAGTCTATATTCAAACTCCCTGCCATCACAGGCCTGTGTCAGCATTGAACAAAATGCTTGTTGTCCAGAATTGCGAAGGAGTTTTCCCTGGTTACGCTGTTCTGGTCTGCCAGGAAGAAAGCACAAAGATACATTGACAGGGAGAGGGGCAGTTGCAGTTCCTCAACTGCAGGACATTCCCTGAGGAGGCAAAAAGGGCCAATTGTCCTCTCTGAGAGTGGGATGCAGGAGGTAAACCAATCCAAGGATACACTTCTGGGTTAACCCCTGGTTTTGGTACAGAAGTCCCTGTTGCTGGCAGGTGACACGTGACCAGCATTATGTGGGCAGGAAGGACACTGGGACACAGAGGAAAGCAAAACTCATGTGATGTGGCTTCAAACCTCAGCAGGAACAGCACTGCCCAAATCTTTGCTCTCTCTGGGCCTTGGCTGCTCCCTGTAATGTGGCAATGGTGCTCTCACTGCCTTCCCCTTGGCTCTGAACCCAAACCAAATCTATGGCAGCACCTTATCTGACCATGTTAGCACCATTTTGGGTGTGACTTTGATGTCAGCCTTTGCTTAAGTCACTGTATTAATTAATCCTTCTGACAGATCATGGGGACATTGATGATCTTTGGCTGTTGCTGTTTGAAAAACCCAGCTCTGGACCTTTTTATCAGCTTCCTCTGTAAGTTTGGAAAGAGAAAGAGAAGAACGGAAGCACAGAGGATATCGAAGAGGAGGAAGGAGCTCCTTTGGTTTTTCTCCCTGTATTTCCCTGCAATCTTTTGCCAAACAGTATATTCATTTGTATTTTTTCTCCTTTTTGCTGTAGGAGATCTCATTTCTGAGCCCCTCTCTGCACTGTTGCACTCTCAGAGACATCAGTGGACAGAGCTATGGCTTCCTAACTCCCTCTGAGCTTACATCTTGTGCCTTAGCTCCTTTCTTGTCAAATTTGGTTTCCCACAAACAATCTGGACGGAAAAAGGGTGCTGAAATTTTGTCCTCTAGCTGTGGGATCTTTTAGCACGTGGATGCACGTGGCCCCAGGTCTGCTCTCTGCAGGCTGTCCTTGTGCATCTCCTCCTGTCAGTGTGTCCTGTTTCCCAAAGGCTGTGCTAGGGAATGCTTTCCTCTCTGCTAGCAGTGCTCTCCAGACTGGCTGATCCTAAGCCCAAGCAGTTCCCTGGTGCTGGCTGAGCTGGAAGAGGCTGTGCCACTGCTGATGGAGTCCTGCTGCCCAGCTGTTGTGAGGGTGGCCGGATGAAACACTTAGAAGTGCTCCTAAGGCGATGGAAAGTGTGAATCCGTGGGCTTGGGATATGCATTTTAATGAGGTGTTTGAATTCTCCCCTTGCTGCCCAGCAGGGCCAATGTTTGGCAGTGTCACAGCTCCTAACAACCACACATTGTGTCCCTGTGAGCTGCACAGCTCCCAGGGTAGCCAGGCCTCACCCTCGCCCTGCTCCCCAAACAAACAAGGGACTGTGGAAGAAATGTCACCAGGACTCAGATTCCTCCTAAAAGGTGCCCAGATGGTCTGACATCATCCCAGATGTCTCTGAGGCAGATCTTTGGCCCAAAAAAAGGCTGAAGGCTCTCAGCCTTCCCATAAGAGTGTGTATCTTCCCATGCTTTGCTCGACCAGTGTCTAAGCAAGATGACGTCTGTCAGAGCTGACTCCAAGGGTTGGGTGCAAGGGTGACAAATTACAGCCAAACTCGAGTTTAGCTGAGGGAGTTGTGCTCTTCCTGCTGCTGCTGGGGTTGGTACAGCTCTGAATTACTCTGGCTGTGATGCAGCAAGCAAGAACCAGACAGGCAGCAGCTATGTCACCTGTCCAGGTATCAGTGCAGAGGTGACAGGGAAGGTCAGAGTGGTGGCTGGGAGCTGGCTTGTCTCCAGC
>VZSR01001299.1:15080974-15132286 GCA_013398615.1 Brachypodius melanocephalos
GTACCCCTGGAGGTGGCTGTTTCCCAAAGTTCCAGCTGTGTTGGCAGCTCATTCACCCGCACAATTCCTCATCTCAAATGCAATTCAGTCTCCACCTCTCAGCTCAGTTTTATCTGTGCTAATTTGAGGAAAACGGAGGAATCTTCCCCCATCAAGTTTTAAATCCTCATTTAAAATTTGACTCTGACATGTACAAACCATTCCAAAATGGTTTAAAAGGATTTTTATTCAGCTGTTCTGCATTGTTACTTCCTGCTACCCTCTCCTTTAATCCTTGCTCCAAATACATCTACCCAGTCAAACATATTGGGAAAAGTCTCTCACCTTGCAGCACCTGGCACAGAGGCACTGGACCCCCAAACTCTTTTTTCTCAGTGTGAGTAGGTCCAGCTTGTCTCCAAAAGGAACCAGTGTCATGTGCATAGCCATGGAGGAATGACCTGGCCCTCAGCAGGGTAGAAATGGTTAATTTTCTGCCTCTTTGGCAGGACTTTCAGTGGAATGACTCACTGGGGCCAGGTGGGAGTGGAACTGCAAGAACCCCATTGGCAGCAGAGCAGTTTGGGAATCCCATGGCAGCCACAGCCCTTGGCTCCTTGGAGCCAGGAGGAGTTTCAGCTGTGCCCTTACAGGGACAGAAGCAGAAACCTGCTGCTGTATCCCAACTGAAGCTGCAGCCAGAAGAGCTTTGCAAAGCCTTGCCTGGGGTCTGGTGGAGATGGGAGGAGAGGGCTGGGCACCAACTGCACTTGGTCACAGCCAAATCCTTCAGGATTTCAAGCAGTGCCCTTTTACCAAGATATTCTCCTTATTAAAAGCTGGTTTTGCCTGCCAGCTCCTGAACCATATCCAGCACTCCGAGGGAAGTCACATCTCTCTCATAAACAATTAGTGGGTGAGGAATGCTGTTAGGTAGAAAATGTGTTGTTGCCACCCCTGAGGACTGCAGTCTTTGGGAGTCATTATGAGCTGGGAAGAGAGATGGAAATGGGAAGAAACAGGGGATTCAGAGCACTCTGGGAGAGGTGGAGAGACAGTTCAGCTCCTTTTGGCTCCAGCAAGAATCAGAATGCTCAGGACAGGGCAGGATTTGTTCTTGAGGTGAGTCCCACCTTCTCTGCTTGAAGGCAATGCTTGGAGACAGGAACTTCCAGACAGTGACTCAGCCCATCCTAAAACCTGTCCAAAACACATGGGATGGATTATTCCATGGAGGTGGCTTCCCCTGCCTCAAGCAGGATTAGCTGTGATGCCCAGCTTTCTGATGACTGAGTGGGGAAAGCTGGATCCCACCCTTTATTTTTTGCTGTGGATGGAGTTTAAAAGCTGCAGGAGAATGAACCATATGGCCTCTCTCACTCTGTTTGCTTTGGAGCAAAACCCCGTGCACACACGCACATTGTACATATGTTTGTGTGCATGTTACATAAATTCAAAGAGTTTTCATTTAAATTGCAGAGGCAAGCACAGGATACAGATGCCAGAATCCATGCTGTCAGTGCATAGCCATTAAAATATGGCAGAAGTTTTTCCTGGGAAAAATTGACTCAAAGTCCGTGGAGGGACAGAAATGAGACAAAAAGCAAAGAGGAAATGAAAGAAAGGGGGAAGAGAGATGGTCCCAGCCCCACATTTGGCCCCTGTATGAGGGTGTGGGGATGTGCTGGGTTTCCTGGGAATGTCTGTTTCAGTTCCCTCCTGATCCTCTCTGCAGTTCTAGCTTGGATGCTATGTACACCAAGCTACTTCTGCTCTTTTCCTTTCCTTTTCTTTTGGCTGAGCACAGGCAAGAATGTCAAAAGGAATTTGTGAGCACAAGGAAAGTGAGATGCAGCCTCTCTGCAAGTAGGCCAAAGCAAGATTATTTCTCCTCTTGCCTTGTTCTCAGAAAACAGCAGAGCTTATTTGGGCCCAATAAATCCCTCTGAGAAAAGTGCAGTTTCACAGAACTGGGAAAAAAAATGAAAAGAGGGGTTTTGTAATGGGAGAGGTCAAGCAATGTTAATTATAATCAGGGATGTAATATAGATAATGAGATTTGGGGAGGTTTTCTTCAAATCATTGCCTCTAGAAACCCCTGTTTCTCTCCTTTGTGGGAGCAGAGGTGGGGGATGTGTATGTAGGGAGCTGTTGTGGTCTTGTTGCTTCTTGCTTTAACACCCTGCCCAAATTCTCTTCAGCAGAGCTTGGCATGGCGGCCAGCTCACACACAGGATAGGTTTCTCAACTTTCTCTTTCTGCTTACTTTGATCCATTTTTTGAGGGATAAATACTCAGGCAAACCTTGTTATCATGGAATAAATCCAAGAATCCTTTTCTTCACTGTGTGGTTGCTGCCTGTGCACATGTGGGATGGTTTTGCTCACTGAACTGTGGGCTGGGAGCCCCGAGTTTTGGGAACCCCAAGTTTTGGGAACCTCTCACTTTCTGACCTTGACATGATTACAAAAACAGCCTGGTTTTCCTCTCTGCAAAATGGGATGCTGACAGAGGGTGTCTCTGAAGGGTGATGTCATGCATTATCTGAAGCATTTTTAAAATACAAAGGCTGTTGTAAAAGAGGGGATGAGAGACAGTAAAACCTTTTCTTCTTTTTCAAACAGCTGATTATTTAGCCCAATTTTGCCAGTTTCTGTGAACTGTTAGACTGGAGACAGCCTCCATGTTTGGGGCAGGAATTCACCTTTGTGAAGGTTGGTTTGGTGCACACCATGATGTGAACCTAGTGGGGTTCTCCCCTTCTCTTTGAAAGATTCTCTTCCACAAGCATTTGCTTAAATATTCTTGTCTGTGAAACAGTGGTGGGACGTGGAGAAATGTTCCAGCTTAGCAAATGGAGGGATTAATCCTGAGATCCCTGCAGAAGAAAATGATTTGTACAGAGGACAGAAACAGGCAGAGAGAGTTTCCAGACCTGGCTCCAGAATATTTGAAGCTATGGGAAATATTCCCCTTAATTTCAGGTGGACTGGGAGCCAAGTCACCAGCTGTGAGGATTAGATTTGTTTGCAGTTGCATCATTGCATCATCATCTGCCATGCAGCATCCAGAGGGATATTGATGACACAGCTTGATCAGTCCTCTGAGCCCTTTCCCAAACTGTCTTTACATAGCAACATCTCTCCTAGGCTTATGTGGTTTCCAGCACTGATGATTACTTCTACATTTTTTCTGGACAAGCCCTTCACATATTTTCCTCACAGGCGTGAGGGGAACCTCTAAATGCTGGTGAGCCCATTGTATTATTTCCTGCATAGCTTTCCTTGGAATTTGGGAAGCTTAATGATGGCCAAGAAGGGGCTGAGCTGAGAATCTGCTGATTCCTCTGCTTAGATATTGCCTCATACTCTCCCCATGTGTTTTGCATCCAAACATAGGGTATGCTTGCATGGGCAGAGGCTGCTTCTGGGCAACTTCTCAGAGTCTTACTCAGCTGAAGCCTGTCTCCATGTGAACACAGCTGCATGGCTGCTAAATCCAAGCTGGTCTCACTGAGAGGAGCTGGATACCTCTGCAGTTTTCCTCTTGCCTTTTCCTCAGTGGTTTGGCTTCCCCAGAACCCAGAACCCTTAAACTCCTTTGTTAAGAACCCACCTTGTGACCAGCTCTCTTCACTCTGGTTGCCTGTGTTTACATAGGATGATGAACAGTTGGCATATTGATGAAAAATAATATGCCTGGGACAAAATGGACTGGCAGCTAGAATCTGCAATGACTAATCAGGACTTGTATCTAGTTAATTGAATATATTAACCTAAACATTCATCAATTGCTGAAACTATTCATTAAAGTGTATATGTAGCAAATAGTATCCTAATTATGAACAGAGAATGTGCATCCTTTGACATGTTTAGAGGGTTTTTTAACTTATAAGTGACCTATTTTAAACATATGCCACTTACAGCTTACTGCCAGTCTAAAGGGCATTAGACAAACTCTAAGAGTTTGTTATTAGTCATTTTTATTCACTGTCCCTTAATTCAGAACATAGTTCTCCCAGTCACTGGGAGCTTTTATCCTAATTGTGATGCCTGATTTTTAAGCTTAATTAGGTCTAGATGTTCCTCACAAACCCGTTTGGGCAACAGTTGTTTTTCATCTCATATTTGCCCTGGCATCACAGAGATCAGGCCTTGAGATAGAGAAGGCCAATCCAAATTTTCATCAGCCAAACTGGCAGTGTAGAAATATCTAAAAGACCAGTAAACATCTTAAAATTAATTCTTGCCCACCGAAACACTGACAGCTTTGTCTGCTGCTCTCTTTTCTCTTTCTAGACCAAAGAAGCTCTCTTCACAATTCTCCAGGACCTAAGGCCTGAAGACCACTTCAATATCATTGGCTTTTCCAACCGAATCAAAGTCTGGCAGCAGGACAGGCTGGTGCCAGTTACCCCAAATAACATCAGGGATGCCAAAAAGTACATCCATAACATGTCACCTACTGGAGGTATGATCAGAGGTAGAGATGGGATTGATTGTGTTATCCAACTAACTGCAACAGAACAGAGAGTGGTGAATGGGTCCTGGAGCATACAGAACAAAAAATCATTGGGATTTAGGTCATGGGACAAGGGAGTCCCATCACTTCCACTCAGGGTTATGGGTTCTTTATTAACATACGTGATGGGAAGGTTTCCTCAGACCCTGCCCATTGCAGAGGGTTTGGACAAGATGGCCTTGAAATGTTCCTTCCAACCAGAATTAGTCTGTGATTCTATGTTCTTATTAAACCAAATTTGATTCCATTATCTTGTTTATCTGGTGACACCCTCAGAATGGGAAAGCTTCCAAGGTTGTTTCTTGAATACACAGATGAAAACATACCCTGACAAAGGACATACAGTGCCAGTATTGTGTAGTTTCTGAAAGGCTCTGTGAAAGCAGGCTCATGATTTTGTCTGGGCTGAAAACCCCAGGGACGGAGCACAGGCTGTGGGATGTGGGATTGCCTTCTGCAAGAGTTAGTTGCTCACTCAGTACTGTCTTCTTGTCTCCACTAAGGAGCAGACAAAATGATATTTAAGAATTTCTCTGCCCTTTTTGCTTGTGCCTTGTTGCCTGGAGGGAAGTGGGCAGAGAAAACCCCAGAACAGTGGCAGAGTGCAGGCATGAGTTTTAATTTGGTTCATAGGTCTCCTGTGAGGCTATGGACAGCAGTATGAAAAGTCTCCAACTACAGTGAGGTTTGTAATCAAACATATTCCAGCAGCTGTGCCCAGGGAGCTGTAAAATGACCTATTCAAATCCTTCCCCATGGAAGTGGTCACAGGTGGTTGAAGGTCAGGGAGGGCTCCCCCTGAGCAGTGACCACTCCTAGCAGAGGAAATCATCAGATGGAAAAACACAGCAAATGGGATGGTTGGCTGAGCTGTTTGTGCTGTGAGGGGAATTGCTTAGGAAGTGGTTAAGGGTCCTGCCCAGTTAAACAATTACCAATAGTGGACTAAACTCAGAGAACAAAGCCTTTTACTCCTGAAGTGCCAAGAGAGCTGCGCAGGAACCAGCTGGGTTTGCCCATGAACCTGCCAGAGGACAAAAGTAAAAGGAAATGATTGACTGTGGCTCAACAGGAAGGTACAGTGATTCTCCACCACAGGTACTTCCGTTTTGGCTAACTCGGTGTTTTCCCTATAAAGGTGCTATTCCTTGAGCACCTTCCAGTGAACATGAACACCCACAAAGAACATGGTGTGGTTGCACCCCTGTGTTGTACTTACACACCAAAGAAACGGGACAAAAGTCCTGCTGCTAAATACCTAAGCATGTGGCAAAAGGCAGTTTTCAGGGCTTGGTAGTTCTATGATACAACTGAGTATAAAATTACACACTGCTATATGCCATGGTTTTCTTCTGGTTTTGCGGAAAAAATTCTTTCTGAAATTTTGGATCTGCCTGGAGATTGGGAGAGTTAGGATATTTGGGTGCAGGTTTTTTGGTTGAGAACCATTTTGCAGGAGACAGAGTCAGGATTTTGAGGACTTTTCAGAAGTCTTTGCTGCTTTCCTGTTCCTTGTTTTGCTGCAGTCACTGGACCTGTGCACACTGAGTTTCTAGGTTTGTGTTGTATAGGCTGACTTTCTATCACATCCTGTTGATAACCTTCCTAGATCTCCCTTTCCAGACCCCCAGGAGTCAGCTGTGTATGGCTCTTAACCCATTTCACCTGCTTTGTTTTCTAAGCGCTGTTTTTAACCCTGGTGTGCTGATTTTGCAAGGGTCCCACAGCCCGTCTCTCTGTGCTTTGACTAGAAATCTGTGGAGGAAGGGAATACTTGTACTCATTTTCCTGTTTTCTTCTTTTTTTTTTGAACACACAGTGGGCTTGGATCCTTTTCATGCCTATTCTAATGTACTTCTGTTCCCTCATTGACTTTGTTTTTTCCCTCCCACCCCACTTCAGGCAGTTCTATTCTTCACTAGCCAGTTGTTTTTGTGCAAACACACTCCCCAGCTAACCAAGCTCTTCCCTTTAAACTTTGTATCCCCTGGGGTGTGAAGAACAAACCCATCCACTTGTTTTCCCATTTGAAGTCTTTTTTTCGGACTCCAAGTTCTCTGCCCTTCAGAAAACAAAAGAAAAAAAAAAAAGAAAAAAAGAAAAGAAAAAAAAAAAGAGCAGAACTTTTCCTAGTTCAGATATCATCTGGGAGAGTCCCATAATTAAGTTTAACAATTTTTGCTTGTACCAGCCAGCCATAGTATGACTGTTCACCAGGCTGATTGCTGTACATTGAGACATTCAACAGCAATTTCACATGACAAACTGAAATTCATAATTTAATTCAAAAGACCATAAACAGCTGTGCCAAACTGGTGCTGAGTAACAGAGCTGAACTGAATTAAAGGGGTAGGGCAATGTTATGTGGAGAAAAGGGACATCCTGATGTCCCGAGATGTAGTCAAGCAACCCACACCCAAGCCAGTATTTTCCATATAGAGAAAGGTTTGAGACTCACTCCTTGTATTTCTTATAAGGTGAAGTACCCAGAAACTGCTTTGCTGTCCTGACAGTAATTGGCTCAGAACAAAGGCATTGATTTGGTTTGGAAAGTGTAAAAAAGCCTGTTGCCTATTTCATTGGGCCAGGGGCCAAATAGCCCACCTAAACGATTGAGCACTAAAGAGAGAGAACAAAGATCAGCTCATTTTCAAGGTGTTGTAGCAGGTGTATAAGACCTGTCCCTGTACTGTGCTTGGCTTTACTCTTTGTGTTTATATTATTTTCTTTTGTTATTAAAACCTTTCTGATTTTTCAAGACATCTGATCATGCCATCTCGCTAATTGCTTTAAGCCATTTCTCTGCAAGGGCTGGACCCTCAGAAGTTTTGGGAATCCCCATACAGAGAAGCTGTCACCTCACTAAAGGGAGCTTGGGGAAATTATTCACACCACTCTTAGAAGGAGAAATGATCTCTAATCATTCTGGTACCTTCCCAGGGACTAACATTAACGGGGCTCTGCAGACGGGGGCGAAGCTGCTGAACGATTACATTGCTCAGAACGACATTGACGCCAGGAGCGTGTCCCTGATCATCTTCCTCACGGATGGGAGGCCAACTGTTGGGGAAACACAGTCCTCCAAAATCCTCAGCAACACCAAGGATGCCATCCGGGACAGATTCTGCCTCTTCACCATTGGCATCGGCAACGACGTGGACCACAAGCTGCTGGAGAGGATGGCACTGGAGAACTGCGGCATGACAAGGCTTTTCCAGGAGGATGAGGATGCAGCCAGCCACCTCAAGGGGTTTGTTCTCCTTTTTCTGTTCTTTGGGTTCTCTGGGAAAGCATTTCAGGATTGAAAATCCTTTAGTGAGACATGGCAAGAAATTGGAGTTTCCCTGAGGCTCAGCTCTGCTTGGAGTATGATCAGATACTCTGAATGGCTACTCAGAAATTCCCTTTTTCTTAGCAGACCCCCTGAGGTGTAATGGAGCTTCCCAGCCCCTCAGAACAAGGCATTTGTTTCCCTAATTTAAATCATTGTTTTGGACATGTAAACCCATAGAACTGGGGGGCACAGGTACCAACTCCTCACAGGTGGATGGTGGGAGGAGAAGATGAATTTCATACATCAAATCAACAACATAAACATCATGAAAGGGATCAGGAATGAAGATTCCAATTTGGAGCAAAAAAATTATTTTTTTTTATTTTTTGGAAATGATAACCTTTTGCCCAAGATTCAAAATATTTGACTTTGAAAAACACACTAAGATCATTCCTGGGATAACCATATAGTCATCTAATCTCCTCATTCTTTGTGACCCAAACTCCTCATAAGTTTCCTGAAATCCTCATCCTTCAGCAGGACCAGAGATTATGCTCCTCTTCTGTGGTAAGGGAGTTGTAGTCCAAGGGGAGACCCTGGTAAGGAACAGCAGAAAGATATGTGACCACAGCTCTGACCAAAATGTTTGGCAATGTGTCAGTGCTTCCAAATAAAAATGTTTGGCTTTCACTCCCAAAATGCTAATGTTTTAACCAAAAAGAAACCAAAAAGAGACAGATATTGAGTACTGAACTCACTCCTGGCTCGTGCCTAACTCCTCTGGAGCAGTAAATCCAAGCACTTTCCACCAGGGCTTTGCCTTCTGTGGCAGTTATGTATGGACAAGAATTCCTTCTCAACTAAATTCTGGAGATCCATCTGTCACTCCACCCACATCATTTCCTCCTCAGGACATGTGTTTTGGATAGCAAGTGGCATTCCCTGGCAAATAGAGGATGTTCTGATTGATGGGGCTGCGGGAGCCCAGTGCTGCAAGTACTTGTTCAAACGCCTCTCTCTGATGAACAGCTCACTGTTTATCAGACTCAGTCATGGCAAACCCATTTGGCATCTGGTGCCAAATTTATACAGAAAAGCATAATCACTGCTGGAGGCCAATTCAAACCTCAGTTGGAGGGAAAACCTAAATGGGTGCCAGTGTAATTTTCTTTTTTATGCTCGGCGGGTTGTACTTTTATACAGATACTACTCTAAGACAGGTTGTGTATTTCCACCATTTGTTACAACTCAGAAGTTAATTTACAGAGAGTTCCCAAGTTTAATTCAGTCATGTTTTTAAATCTGGTGAGGTCTCCGCATGAAAGACAATGAGCACTCAGACTTTAAAAGAAAGTCAACCAATTCAGGCTTTGGGTTCCCTTGGAGAGAGAATAAAGCAGAAAGTGTGACTCTAGCTTCCAGACAGTCTGTTTAAGCAGATGTGTCAAATAAATGCAGCTTGAACTAAAAAAAGGGCTGAGGCCAATTCTTTGTTTATTTACCAAATTAAACTCAAATGACTTGCCAAGAGATGAGCAGTTTGGCATTCAAATGGGAAATATGGTATTCTTGGAGCAGCTTGGGAGGAACCTTCAAAAGCACATTGCCGTAGGGAAAACACAGTATTGTAAACTTGGGCTTTGAGCCTTGTGAAGGTTTTCTGGGCTGTCCAGTGAGAGGTGCTCTCACAAGTGTTGTTGGTCACATTAACAAGGCATTAAAGGGTTAACCCCCCTGGTTCCATGAAAGCCATGAGAAGTGAGTTCTCTTGTGCCAGGGTGCCTGTATATAGCAGCTCTTATATACATAATTCTGTATAGGATTCCTCCATTCCTTGGAAATGTCCTCATTTATGGGGGACGTGGTGAGATTCCTTCTTGATTTCCTTTCTCTGCTGACCTGCAGAAAACTGTATTACTGCCTATCCTACACTGACCAACCCAATCTAGGGTCTTTCAGAGATTCAGAAGCTTTGGTTTGGAATTTCTTCAGCTTTGGTTGACCTAACATTTTGGCCTTACAGTTTCTGGTTCTGGGATACCATGTGTAACATCACTAGAAACCTGTGGGCAACAGCATCTCGTCTATGTACATTTTTTAATAACTGAGGTGCTTTCTGTGAATCTTGAGAAGCCAATAATTTACTTTGAAGTGGTCACAAATATCTCCTTGCAGAGATCTGGAACCATAGTGGATGGGAAGTGACTGTCAGGCCATGCTGGAATATTTCTGAACATACTTAAGAGACTCTGTTTAGATGCCTAAGGAACAGTGAAGAATAAAATGGGACAGAGAATAACTTTGGTTGACAAGGACCTCTGGAGATCCTGTAATTCAACCTCCTGCTCTGAGAAGAGCTAATTTCAAGTTTAGGTGAGGTTTCTCAGGGTGAGGTTTCTTTGTCCACTAAGGGACAAAGGGCAGAGACATCCCCCACCCTGTTTTGCTGGGCCAAGTTAGAGTGGATGTGGTAGTTAAATTTGGTTTCTGATGTCTCAAACTGCCCCTGAATGACTTAGGAGCCATTTCAGATAAGCTGGCTGTGTCCTTGTTGGTGTCCAAGTGCAGGAGTGTGTTCACCCAGTGCTAACAGTGAAAAATGCGTCTTGCTTTAAGGTTCTATGATGAAATAGGGACACCCCTCCTCTCTGACATCCGTGTTGACTACCCTGAAGATGATGTGGAGCAGGTCACCCAGAACTTCTTCCCCAACTACTTCAACGGCTCTGAAATTATCATAGCAGGCAAACTCATCAACCGCACCTCGGATAAACTGCACGTGGAGGTGACTGCCAGCAATTCCAAGAAGTACATCCTCCTCAAAACAGATGTGGCTATTGACCTGCCTAGCAGAAATGACATCAGAGGTGTCCCTGGCCTGGAGGATGGCAAAGGAGACAATAATTATATTGAGAGGGCGTGGAGTTACCTCACCATCAAGGAATTGCTCAACTCCCGGCTGAAGAGTGATGACAGTCAGGAAAAGGACAGTTTGATGGAAAAAGCCAAGTCTATGGCCCTGGCTTACAATTTTGTTACCCCCTTCACTGTTCTGAAGATGAAAGAGGCTGGACTCCACTCAGAGCCGCCTCAGGAGGAGTTAATCAGCCCTTCCACTGATGGCATTGGGGAAAAGGTGCAGAGCCTGCAGGGGCACAAGGCTCCACCAGGTATGAGAGAAGAATAACCTTGTTCTGGTAAAAACAAATCTTGTATGGCCAATGTCTCACGGCTGACTTTGGCACAGGGGTGATCCAGACAGTGAACTGAGGGGTAAAGCTGAGATTTTCACTCCAATTTTGCTAATTGTGGACTGGGTAACCTTTAGCAAATCATTTAGGCCCCTCACTCACTCCCTTGAAGCACTTACTGCTCTGTAGAAACGATTGGAGAAAAATTGGTGTTCTACATGACACTTAAAGTGATTGTAGGAATATATCCCATAATCTCTCTGAATAATATCTGGGGAACATTATAATAATATATTTCTTTCTGCTGCTCAATAAGTAATTGTAACAGCCTTCTTTCTCCACTTCTAGGTATACACAGAGGGCAGGATAAACAGAGAATTAAAATCTCCAAAACTTCAGGTCAGTGCCTGTTTTCATGCCTTTAATAATGCAAAATAATAGCAGCTGATTTATGGAAACCTCAGATCACTGTGGTATAACCATCCATGTGACCAGCCAAAATTCTGTTTGTCAGACCTATAGAGTGGAAGGAAAATGAAAACAAAACCAAAATACAGAGAGCATCAGTAATGAGGAGTATGAGCAAGGCAGATGATCTACAACACTTGATCCTCATGTTTGAGATTTCTGCAGGTTACAGGAGAAGAGAAACACATTCTCTCTGAACTAGAAATAGTGAGAAAACCCTTTTATAAATAATAATGTTGAAATGTAAGAAAAGTTGAAAATAGGAAAAAAAAGAGAAAATTCTATAGCAGTTTACAATTTTCCTGTTGGTCCTGCACCTTTACTTAACTTTTCATACATTAAGCACTGAAGAATAAGTCCAGGTCAAGAATTCTGACTTGAATTTGTCTTGATAGGCTCAATTTTACCTTAGAAATGAGCATTTTTAGCTTGCCTTATTGATGGCAGCTGTCTGATAGTTGATGATAGGTCAAGGATTGTTGAAAAATTAAGACTGGGGGATCAACAGCTGCTGTTGACTGCTCCAATCTGACACTGAGGGCCAGGAGGGGTCAGCATGAGGTGGACCCATGCAGCAGCCTTTGGTCAGACAGTACATTTCTATGTGCTGTGGGGGATGTAGCTTGCCAAGAAAGAATGGAGGAGTTCAAAACACCTACATGATAATTCCCATAAATCACCAAAATTATATTCCGGGAAGAGAATATCCTGATTTTCATCTAAATTGTTTTGGGTTTTGAGTTGTCATTGAAAACCCAACCTCTTCTGTGAGAAAAACAAAACAATCTTTGCAAAAAGCAAAGCAAAACTTGGCATTTCCTGGCAAACTCCATCTGACCCTCTAAAAACAACAAACCAGGAGGACTTAGAAAAAACAGGGACAAACACACTTTAAGCAGCAGTTTTGTTGCAATCTTGGACACTGCAGTTTTGTGTGACATTTATTTCTTTTTCCATGTCTTCCCAGCGGATGGGGACCCTCACTTCGTCATTGATTTTCCCTCCAGCAAGTTCTCTGTCTGCTTCAATATCGATGGAGAACCAGGGGACATTCTCCGGCTGGTCTCTGATCATAGGGAATCTGGTGAGCAAAGTCAGTTTCTTGTGGAGGAAAATCAAAAATCCAGCCCCACAGCAGACCAAGCACCAAGGTGCCTCACAGGCAAGATATAGGAAGTGATAGGAAATTAGAAAAAGTTTCTTCTGTGGTTCAGCTTCACCCAGTTGCAAAGTCACAGCTTGCAAATAAAAGGTTTGGACACACCAAAATTGCTCTGCTGTGGCAATTTCCCCTCTTTACTTACAGTGCTGTTTGGTTTAGGACAGAGCAAAGTACTCCCCAAGCACCAAGGCTCTTTTAGTAAAAGGAAACCACCAAACTGGCTAGAGAGTCATGACAGTCTTGAGAAAACCCACATGAT
Organism: Brachypodius melanocephalos; assembly: GCA_013398615.1. Taxonomy (NCBI): domain Eukaryota; kingdom Metazoa; phylum Chordata; class Aves; order Passeriformes; family Pycnonotidae; genus Brachypodius; species Brachypodius melanocephalos. Next base: position 15,093,829 of record VZSR01001299.1, read on the forward strand.
CCAGGATCTGCTTTACCCAAGCCATTCTGAGCCTCAGGGGCTCAAAGTGTGGTCTGATCCAATCTGGAATTCTAAGCAGGGCAGCTAATGAGCAGATTATGTCCTGCTCAGGGCAGCAGTGGGAGAAAGGGGTGTCAAAACCAGAGACAATTCACAGGCTTGTTTTACAAAACCCCACAATAATGTTGTAAGGATTCTGTTCTGTGTGGCAGTGGTTTAGCCCCCGTATTTCTGTGTTCATGTCTGCCTTAGTATGATACAGCTCCAGGCAATGTTTCCTTTCAACTTCTTTCACAGACTGTTTGTGCTTGTGCTTGAATGATTTTGTGGCTCAAATGCAGAATGAGCTTGAGGAAAATAGACTCTGTAGCACTAGAACCTTGAGTCTTTGAAGACAGAAATGAGAAATCCCATCAGGAATAATGGGATATGGAGACATTTCATCTCAGTGTTAACGGTTTGGGATTAACTTGGGTTTGCAACAAGCCTCCTCCTTAATTGTCACTCTTCAGTGGGTGTTCAGAGGTTTGTGGGAAGTGAGTCACTGTCTTATGAACAATAGGTCATGAAATTATTAAAATGACTGGGAATCTTACTGTGGACATTTAGACTTTAATTGACTCAGTGGGACCTGCACCTTAGAACACTCAAAATTGGTTGTTTTTGTGGCACTACGTACATTGTGTGAGGATTAATGGGGCTGGGGGCACCTGCCTGCAGAGAAGACCAGTATTTCTGAGCTTGGGTAGATTTATGTGCTCTGTATGAGGCCATAATTTTATAACAGACTGATTATACTCATTTGAATACTGGTAAATGAAATAACTGAGCACAAGGTGGTGACCCTGCATGTCCTCAGTTGCAAGGCTTGTGTCATTGTGACAATAGACCTGTTCCTGCTGGGCCCCTTCCAACTCAGACTGCTCTGGGATTCTGTGATCCTGGCTTCCAGCTTTCATTTACTGATTGTTTTCCTGCAAGGTGTAACCGTGAATGGGCAATTAATTGGAGCTCCCGCCCCACCCAACGGCCACAAGAAGCATCGGACTTACTTCAGCACCATCACCATCCTCAGCAATAAGCCAGAGAGGTCTTACCTGGAGATCACACCCAAGAGAGTCATCCTGGATGATGGGGAAAGGCTTGTCCTGTCCTGTGGCAGGAGTGTTGTGGTGAGAAGCAGGAGCCTCGAGGTGTCCATCTCTGCCTTCTCCAACATCACCGTGACGATCCGGGACTCCATCAGCTTTGTCATCCTCATCCACCACTACAGGAAGCCAGCCCCACACCAGAGGAATCACCTGGGGTTCTACATCTCCAACAGCAAAGGCCTCTCTTCTGACTCCCATGGGCTACTGGGTAGGTGCCAGGTTCTCAGGTTCAGAGCTGTAAATCTGACGAAAATTATATTTCTGAGCAGAGACAGGAGGGGAGGAACAAGGCAGGTGGGGATTAAGTTCCCAGGTGAGACTTTTACATCCTCTCTCAAACAACTTCCCTTTCTAGCATCTCCAGCTCCTCTCCTGTCTTTTCCTCTAGGAGCTCTCTCTCCCTATTCCAGCTGTGCCTGGTTTTCACATTTCCACTCTTTTAATGATTGTTCAATCATTAGCATACACGTGCTTGATGCTCTCAGTACAGAGACAGAAACCAAATCTTCCACAAGAACTTTTTGTGGCCCCTTTCTTTCAAATGTGAAATGAAAGAAGAGCCACCCCTACCTTTTGAAGGAACTAGGCTTTAGGTAGGCTCAGCTAATGACCAGATGGTTGTGTTCTCTCAGCCAATGAGAAATATTGATGGTTTTGGTCATGTACAGGTGCAGAACCCCAAAACTTCTGCCATAGTTTCTGTGCCACTCAGACACCCCCAGGTGAAGCAAGAGATGATCCCTTAGCAGTGGAGTTTTGTACTCAGGCCACTCTCATGGATAAACCTCTAAATCCACACTTAAGTTTGGCCTAGAAGAACTTTCTCAGAAGAAGGCAAGGGAACAGAACTTGAATCATCAAGCCTAGGACTTTTTGCTTGCTGATGGACATTCTGTGGGTTATTAACCTTTAGTAACCATGTCCCACAGAAGGGAACTTACTACTGGTGGCTAAAAAACCTCTTTAGTGACCCATGGAAAAAAAAAATAGGGTTTTATTATAAGCTCTGTGTTTGTGGGATTTAGCAACGAATCACAGGAAGAAGATTCATCCTGCTCTTGCAGAGAAGCCCTTTACAGATCCATAAGCTGAGAATCCTCAAATGCATCCTACCAAAAAAAAAAAAAAAAAAAAAAAAAAAAAAAAAAAAAAAAAAAAAAAAAAAACCCAAACAAACCACTAAACCACAAACATTTATAAACAGGCACAAATCAGACAGTCACGGACTCTTATTTTATCTTGCCTTGCAGGTCAGTTCCTGAGCCACGAAGTTAAGCTGCTTCAGGAATCCCTAAACACGAGTCATCAGGAGGTGGGGCAGAACCAAACTGAGGCGTTGAAGGCAAACCCTACAAACACCCTGCAGGTGAAGGGGAGGCTCGTTCCTGTGGTGTGGAAGCAGAGGAGGATCTTCAATGGCCAGCAGGAAGTCGAGTGCTGGTTTGCCAAAAACAACGCGGACAAACTGATCGATGGGAGCTATAAGGACTATCTGGCCTCTCATCCTTTCGACACAGGGAGCAGCTTTGGGACAATTAACAGCCTTTAAAACCCACCACAGCAATGTGTTGAGGCAGCACGTGGACAGCAGGTCCCTTCTGAAGCCTTCGCTGGGCAACTTATGAATATTTCCTTACTTTTTTGGTGCCAAAGAAACCAAGGATTTTGTCCGATTTTGTCCTTGGAAATCAGCTCTCTTTCATGCTAAATGAACGTTCATCAAATTCCTGAAGAAAATGAAGGCTGGGGGAAAGGACGTGGTTGAAGGCATGATTAATGCTCTCCCAGTGGGAAGGGAGGGAGAAATAATCCAGTGAACAGTGCAAAGGCTGCTGGCCTTAAAACAAACCCATGCAGGGATCTGTGCAATACTCCCTGGGGCTGGTGAGTCACCCCACAAAAGGCACAGTGCCTGTTGAGGTGATAGGCTTTGCAAAGGAGTGACTTGAGTTCCTGCTCAAACCTTGGTCCATGGGGAAAGGAGAGAAAGACAGAGAGAGGAGAGGTGGGTGGATATTCATCTGCAGCGACCCATTAGCATCAAACAAAATCAAAACCTTTTATCAACAGGAGGGTATTGCTTTCCTGGTTAGTGGGATCAGGTCTGGATTTGCCCTTAAACATGGTGTTCCCTGAATCACTACAAACCCTTAAAACAGTGTGAAAACCTCGATGGGGTTGATTGCTGTCTTGGTGCACAAGCTGTGTGCTTAAAATGCACCTCTGGTCCTCAGCAGCAACAGAAGTGGTGCAGGCTCCCATTCCATGGAGCAGTTAATTCAACACAATTCAATTTAAATAACATTGCAGGGTTAGTGGTTTCTTGAGTCTTGACTCCCTCAGAAAGAAACAAAGTTCCACCACGAGCTTTAACAGACCTGCCTTGATGTCCTTGAGCATCACACCCCTTCTGCTCAGCAAAGATTAATATTTCCTAATTGTCAAGCCAGAACCCAGGACAGCTTGTGAGCCTACAAAGCAGCCTCTTGAATTTTGACTAGACGTTTCTAGCTGCTTTTGTAATCAGGAAGGAAGTCTTTATTTATTCCAAATTGTCAAAAAAATTTCATCCTGGTTTCCCCTGGCTTCTTCTCTTTCCTTACACTGCAGGAATTTGGCAGCAGGAGGTTACAGAAGGGTCTGCCAGCCACCCCCACTGCAGGTGGTGCTCCAAACCCAGAACTGCAAGGCTGTGGTGCATTTTAAAGTGAGGCATCACTGAGCAATGCTATAGATCAGCCACGGGGGAGTTTTAGCAGAGAACTTGTCCAGAGGGGACTTGACAACCACAAAGACATTTACATGGCAAGGCCAAACTGAGCTCATGAATACTCTGTCTTTCCAGAATTGAAAAGGAGGAAGGCTGGGTGTGGAAGCAGCTCCAGGAATTAAATTATATCCATGTGCTAGGAGAAAACAGTTGCCAGAGACCTAGAGAAATAGGTTCAATCTTGACTGATTTTTTTTTTTTCTCAGATTTAACAATTAAATCATATTGTTGCTGTTGGAGCTCCAGCTGCTGGGGGTGGGGTGGTGATTTTCCAGTTGCTTGATCAGCTTGTTAGTGCTGCAAGCACCGTGGCAGCAGAGCAGGTGGCAAGCATGGTTCCTTCACTCACACCATGTGCTGCCTGAAACAGCCAAAAGCAACCAGGCACGATTTCACTGCACTCTGGGAGATCCTTACAGAGAGCTCAGTTAGCACAAAATTCATGCCAAGGCTCGTACTTTGGAACAGAACATCAAGAAGAAACTACTGCTTTGGGCCCTGCTATCTTGAGAAACAGCTCTCCTGCGAAGGAGAGCTGAAGGCAAGACCTTCAGCACAGTCCTGAGCGTGGAATAATAACAGGTTTAATGCTTTGCTTGTGGGCCAGAAAGAGATGAGGAAGAACAGCTGTGAGGTTGACTTCTCTGCCCAAGAAGATCACCCACAGCCCTCATTTTTCCTGGCACAGAGAGAACAGGAAAGCGGCAGTGGATTTCTAGACACCCCAGAGTTTGGCAGGTGTTTCCATACTGTCCTCACTGAAACCTCCCCTCTCCTCCCACGTGGTGCTGTCCACGTGTATTGCTACAAGGAGTGACTGGCTTAGGCTCTCCCCTAGTCTCCTCTGTATATAGATATGTATATAATATATATAGACACACATCCTGCTAATAATTCGGGTGCATCATTGCTCCTCTTTCTCCTCCTCCAGCCAAGGAAACACATCTCTTTCAGGGCCTGAAGATTACAACGATCAAGTGCAGCTTCTCAGCCATATGAAGCACCTGGAGCAATATACTCAAGGTCTCCTTAAGGCTCCAGTTATCCATTTCACAATAAATATTTTACAGTGAACACTGCAGTGAAGCTTTCATTTGGTAAAGATAAAACAAGCTTTGAAGCTAAGGTTTTGTGTGTTTTATGCTGCTGGACAGGCTCACCGGATGATTGAAAGAATCACTCATGAGTTAATAAATTGGGAAACAAAGTAATTTCAGTGGAAAATTAAAAGTCACTGATGTTCTTTAGTCTCTATGCACTCATTAGGAGGCAAGAGCAGACTCTAGGGTTCTACTCCCACATTGAAATGAGAGTTTAACCACAGACTTTAAATACAGTAGAATAGGACATGGGAAAACAGTTTGTGCTCCTGCTGCCCCAAGAGCAAAGGCAGGTCATGGACTGTAAATCTCAAATTTTTTCCAGCTCTGAAGTGGGCATCACACTTCCCTCTCTTCACGAGGGGGAATATGTTCAGGCTTGTCTTCACAGCCTTTCATGCTGTCCCAGAGAGCTCCCAGACCTCTATGCAGTTATTGCAGTGAAGATGCATTTGTTCTCATCTCCAAGTGTGCCACAGAGCACTTGCATTCACAGCGACTTGTCTAGTGATTGCACACTGCTCAGGAATGAGGCTGAGCAATCGCTCTGGAGTGCAATAGAAACAATTGCACAGCACCATTTCAGAGATGGGGAGGGAACAGAGCTGCTGAAACAGCACTGGCTACACAAGGATTGAGAGGGAGAACCTACCCCGACATCTTACTTGTCCTGCTATTCCCGACTGTGAACCTTCTCAGCCAGCCTCAACTGAGGGCTAAAATGAAGGTCATGTCACTCACTGTCCAGTTTAGGACAAGGACAGTGCTTTTGCCAAATTTGCACTCTTCACCCAGAGCAGGATTGCACTGTGCAGACCCATAGCAAGAACAACACTCCAAAATACCAGTATTCCTCAAAACAGGGAGCAAGTTTCTAATAGGGAAGCTGTTTTAATCTACTACCAATCAAAACCTTACACAGCACAGGACTTACTCCAGCCCTTAACAGTGCAGAACTCCCCAGACAAACAGAAGTTGTGTTGTGAAACCAACTGCACTGAGAAATATAAATAATCTATTCAGAGCACTGTGTGCTATGCGTTCCAAAAGCTTTTTGATGTGCCAGCAGAAGTAGGATTCTGACCCTTCATTAAGGAAGAAAAACAAAAAAGGACTTAATTTCCAGAAAAAGAGTTTAAAGCTGCACAGCTGCAAGTGTAGCCAAGCGTGTCTGGTTCACTGAGGGGCATCCGAGACTTTGATTTGCATCTAAGACTTCAAACCACTTTGAAGTCAGGAGAAAAACAACAAACCAAACTCCAAAACACCCCCACCAAATATCTTCACACGCTCCAAGCTCAGCCTTTACATCTAAATCTATCCAAATCAGAAAATCCAAATCCTTTAAATCCTTAATAAGGGCTGTTTTCCTGGGAAAAATACAAGGGGAAAAGGAAAAATAAAAGATCAGTCCTGTCCATCACGTAAGGGGAGTTGTCTTGCAAGAAGCACAGCCTGGCTATGGCTCCACTAGGGATACCAGCCCAGTGGATCCTGGGTCCCTGCTCCAAGGACTGTCCTCCCATGTGGACTCTGGATGGGTCTCTCCACAGCTGTGTCTCTGCATCCAGCCTGGGAGTGGGGTGGTGCAGCTGCTCTGTGCTCACCCTCTCCCCAGGACAGCTGCAAAGTGTTTTGCATTTTTGTGTTTATAGACAAATACAGTTTGCTAAGAGGAGAGCAAACAGGGCAAAGCTCTGCACTTCACATTTGGAGCAGAAAGTGCCAGTCCTGGGCTGACCCAGGGTGTCTTCCAGCAGCAGTACCAGCCCAGGTCCTTCCTGATCCCCTGGCTCCCAGATTCAGTTTGAAGCAGATCCTGCAGACATTCCATTTGTTTATTTTAAGCTAAGTAGAAGGCGAGTTGTCAGCTTCCAGTAAACACTCCCTTGTAAGGTGGGGACTGGGATCCATCTCTGAGCCTGCTCTGGAGCCCAGCACATGCTGATGCTGCAGCATCAGGGCTTTGCACTGAAGTAGCTCCTACACCTCAACAGAAATCAAGCTCCGTGGCTCAAGCTCTTCATCTCTAGGTTTAGCAGAAACACAACCTCCCCCTGGTCAGGAAAGATTTCAACAGCTCCCCTTCCTCCCTTTCACAGCATTAGGGTTGTGCAGAACATTAAGCACATGAAGGCATTTAATCTATGAAGCAATTTTAGGTCAAATATTTATTGGATTCCTTATAAAACAGTAAAAAGAATCAGATCCACTGGGACAAGCTTCCCAATTCAAGACATTTAAATACATATTGCAAACCAATTCTTTTGAGCATTGTGCATATAAAAGTGTCACAGTTCAGGTAGTACAGAATAGAGCTTTTTTCTTTTTCTATTAAAAAAACAGACAATCTTTTCATTTCAGTCTCTAGCCCTGACAAAAAAAAAAAAAAAAAAAAAAAAAAAAAAAAAAAAAAAAAAAAAAAAAAAAAAAAAAAAAAAAAGAAAAAAACCAAAACAAAACCCAGTAAAAAGTCACACCCAGTTGTTCAGCCAGGGAAAATACATACCTGTATCCCCAACCTCAACGTGCCTGCATGTGGGGCAGACAGGTAAAGCAGATACTGCTCAAGCCTGTACAGGATGCACAGATAACATCCACAAGACATCTGCAGAAGAGGTCTAAGATGAGGCAGGCAAAAAGATCTCTGTAGATCCACAAGGGTCACCCAGTATTCCCCACCCTGCCCTTCCTTGGCCAGCTCAAGGATCACAGTGCTGCTCCTTCCTCCCTCTCCCTTGCCCTGCTGTTGTCAGATGACCACTTGATAGCTGGGCTGCTTCATCTTCTGGCTGGTTCCCCGGGGTCCTGAAACATCCTGGTCGCTTTCAGACTGATCAAAATCCATGTCTGGGGAGAGCAATACCTAGAAAGGAGAACAGACAGATGCTGAGGGAGTCAGAGGTCTCAGATCTTCGCAGTACTGCTTGCTCGAGTCAAGCACTCCTAGAGGGGTCTGCTGCCAGATCCAATCCTCTCTGGCAGGTGGATCAGGCCTCAAGGTCATCTAGACCATCTCTCCGACAACAGCCAAATGGATCTGGGCACAGGCACCACGACCATCTCATGCCCCAGCCCCCTTCCTTGGGCAGCTGAAGGCTCTGCTCCCCATGGGACAGGACTCACACATGGATGTTCAGAGGCCTGAAGCCTCACTGGAGATGTACAAAAACGAGGTCACATATTTTGTGAACAGCTGTACCACATGCCGACCTTTTTCCAGACCCCCAGATGCTTGTCAACTCCACAGCTCAGCCAGAAGGGCAAGCAGAGCTGCAGGCTCAGCTTCAGCCATGGCCAGCCAGCTCAGGAGCAGTGTCCTAGCCTGGCAGCACCTCATTTCTGCCTGGCACAGCAGCTCCTGGCTCAGTCTGAGTTGTGGGAGCCAAAGAGAGCAGTGACACCTCTCACTGGTGTTGGAGGTAAAAAAGCACCTTTTTCTCTTTTTACTGCAGGACCCAAAGGCTGCCCTTTGCCCCCAGGAACCCCTACACCCTCAGTACATAATTCCACAACTGAGGCTACCATGGGTTGCTCTAAACTGGCTGCCATCAGCCTGGAGCATTGCCAAGATGCAGACAGAGCCATGTGCAGGCATCATCCAGCCACATCCTCTGGAAGAGGAAAAAAGCTGGATTTCATCCAGGAGATTGGCTGCAGTGACTGCAGAAGAGCTGAAACTCAGTGCCAGCCAGCCAGCAGCGTGCATGGGTAATATTCATGGCTGGACACATTAGAATCATTGAATTCTCAAGGTTGGAAAAGACCTCCTAGGCTGAGCCCAACCATTGGCCCAGCACTGCCAAGTTCATCTCTAAACCTGAATGTCCCTGAGCACCACATCTACATGTGTTTTGAACACTTCTAGGGATGGTGATTCCACCATTTTTCTGGGCAGCCTGTGCCTGACCACCCTTTCAGTAAAGAAATCTTCCCTAATATCCAATCTAAACCTCCTCTGGTGCAACTTGAGGCTGTTCCCTCTTGACCTGTTCTTGTTACCTGGGACAAGAAACTGATCTCCACCTGGCTACAACCTCCTTTAAGGGACTTGTAGAGAGGAATAAGGTCACTCCTGAGCCTCCTTTTCTCCTGCATCCTCAGTTCCCTCAGCTGCTCCTCATCAGATTTGTGCTCCAGACCAGGCTGTTAGCTCAACCCTGTCCTACCCCCATCCCCTCAAACACCCACATCTGGGCAAGAGAAGCTGCACTGTCACTATGAAGTCTTCCTGTGCCTCAGCAGCCTCCCAGCCCAAAGGCCTAAGTCAAGGGATGGTTCATGGACTTTCATCCCAGTGCTCACACACAGAACATTCCCAACAGTCCCAGAGTCCAGGATCCCTTGGGCAAAACCAGGAGCAGGGGAATCACTCCTCTGTCTATCTCCACAGATAGTTGTGAATTCACGTGCTCTCCACTTGTTAGCACTCAGGCAGCAACACGGGGCCAGTCACCACAGCAACAAAACCACCAAACAGGAAAAACTGAACTCCAGTGACTCAGAGACTTCAAAGGAAGAGCCACAGGGGAAGATTTCCTGCTCCCCACCCTCACTCACACCCCAGCCCCTCTCTCCAGGGTTGTTCTCTTCACAGTCAGACACCCAAAGGACAGCAGCAGACTGGATTAAGCTCTCTTCTTGTCCCCCTCATTGGTCTCAAGGAATTTTACTTTTTTTGGTTCAGGACACAAACTGGAAAGTTTCCATCTCTCTCACGTGAAGATTTCCTCTGTTTATCACATTGATATTGTGATGCTGTTGAACCTGAAGAAATGTGTGGGTAATTACTCACAGGCAGCTCACTGTGAACTCACTGAGCTCCGACAGGCTGCAACAGACTGGCTGTGGGGCTTGTTGAACTGATGATTTGGGTGGGTTTCAGCTGAAAACTCAAATCTCCTTGCAGCCAAGCAAAGTGGACACAGTGCTGTGTATCCAGACCCATCCAGGCTGCTACTGCCCACCACACACTTGCAGGAAACTACACAAGCCCAGAGTCCCCCAGTAACCTTTCCACAATTCCCCAGGAAGCAGCACCATGAGAGAGCACCTCATTGCTGTGACACCCACAGGACATATCCTCAGATATCACTTTCAAGCCCATCTCCAATTTGGGAGTTTTCAGAACAACTTGGACAAGGCTCTTTCCCTGCAGATGTGTCCAGGTCAGGATCACAGCGGGTTGGTGGCACAGCTGGAGTGGGACATGGTTTCCCATCCTGGGACAAGGTGCTGCTGTCTCACTCTCAGACACCTCACACATTCCACAGCATGATTTGCCACGGGGAAGGAGGACTGTGAGGTGGGACAGTTTCCTTCCAGAGGCACCTCTATGCCCACCTTCACTTATCTTCCCTGTAAGAACCTGCCACCTGAGCTCGTCACGAGTTTGAGCTAATTAATTTTTTTTAAAAAAAATCAAAAATAAAACTGTTTCTTGGCTAAGCAACAGGCAAATCCAACTTGCTCTTGGACTTTCTAAGTGTTTCAACACTTAAAAGTACGGAGCTCTGCATTGGTCTGTATTGTATCAGCATCTTCATCTAATGAATGCCAAAATATGAAGGGAATTAGGACAGGTGCTGAACTCCATTCTGACCAAAGGCAGGCCCTCTTGCTGTACATTAATTTTCCTTCCAGCCTCAAAGTAGCCTCTAATTTCACCTTCATTTTTCTCACAAGTACCACTGTTACTGGACTTTTGCTTTAAGGGTTGTCTCTAAAAATGTAAGCCCTCAGGAAAGGAACAAGAAACTCATCCACCTCCCTGGGGAAAAAAAATAACAACTGAAAAAAGATCAAATAAAACATTATTAAGACTTGTTTTCCTGAGTGGAGGAAACAAAGAAATCACTGATAAAATCTGAAGTTCATTGGGAGTTACAAGGGCAAGAGAAAAGAGCCTCGGGTCAAGGGCAGGACACATACAAAGCAAAAATAAGGGCCTTGCAGATGAATTCATCTCCCCAGGCTGAACAACACTGGATGCAAACTGGCATTCAAAAGGTCCTTTTCTATCCCACAAGAGGGGAAAAAAAATACTCTATGAACATTTATAAAGCAGGGCAGGAGAATGAAACAACGCGAAGCTTAAGACTGGCATGGAGGGAAAGAAAGGTGAAATTCTTCCCACTGTGAGAAGGAGTTTGTCCCTCTCAGGGATTCAGTGTAAAAGAAGTAACAAGAGCTCATCCTCTGGTTCACCAAAGGAACTTTAAAGCCCACAAGAGGCTGCCACTTCCTTGGCTGCAGCCACAGAGTCAGTAAGTGACAGCAGAAGCAGGATTGCTGTTGTTGGGTTTCCTCTTGCTGCCCCTCAGAGCGTGGGCTTTTAACAGGTTAACTTCAGCCCACCCTTTCCATTCTCCTTCCTATCTCTCCCCCTCCGTTTTCCAAACACAAACTGCTGGTTCATGTGAAAATAATGACACTCCACTGGTGAGATAGGCAGAGGGTTGAAATTCAAGTCGGCAGTGAGATGGGGAGCGGGTGGCGCCTGCAGTGAGACAGCCCTGATGAGCCCTGATAAACCTGTGGGACACATTAGCTCTGCCCTGCACCCCTCAGCCCCCCTTCCTCCTCCACTGGGCAGCAGGGAAACAAGAAATCCCCCTACCTGAACAGGTTATCAGCAGCAACAAGCCCAGAAAATGCTCATTTTCTGCTTTTGAGTCTAAATTCCAGTCAATCCAGATGTAGGGCTCAGCCAGTCAACATGATCTTTAGTTCACAGCTTAAGAAGCTGACACCTGAAGCAGGAGCTTAAGGCTATTCCTTAAGGCCCAGTGCCGAGAAAGAGTTGGAAAACAGGTCACCCACTTCTCTATTTCTTCATAAGCTTCCTTCTCTGCCCAAAATATTTGTCAGGCCAGAGGCACAGGAACATGTCTGAGCATAAAGGAGGCAATCCCTGCAGACTGCTCCAAGGAGAAACCAGTCCCCTTGGTAGCTCCACTGCAGTGATGGATCAGAGGGTTTCAGGATCAACAGATGACCTACACATTGTTGATTTTTTGCTGAAGTCTTCAGAGAAAAGCAGTCAGGTACTTGGAAGATGAGAGAAACCTTTGACGGAAAGTGGCAGATTGTGGGAATTGAAACTTCCTGTCTGTTGACCTGCCAGAAGAGGCCTTTTTAGCATCTGGAAATTAGCAAGTGTTGTTCCTTCAGATTACCCAAAACTGAGCTAGAAGCCACAAAACACTTGCAGTGTTCCAGTGGAACAAGGCAGAGGTGCAGCTCCATCTCCATGGAGGAGCAACACCTGTGACACACCTGCCCATCCACAGCTGCCCCCATCTGTGAGCCTGAGCGCTGCAAGGTTTGGCTCCAAAAGTGTTGGAACCCTGGAGGCTGAAAATTTCAGGCTTTCTGAGCTGACCCTCAGGCAAGCACCACATTTGACCTGAGGCCTTGGAACAGGCTCCTGAGATTGAGTGATAGCACGGGGGTTTGTGGGTGTGGAGTTTGAATAGTATTGTGTGATCTCACAGGGTGAAAAACTTGGATTTGGGGTTTTGGTATACAGCAATGTGTGTGAGTCAAGATGGAGGGCTTTGGGCATTGTCTGGGTCCTTCTTCTCCACCTTCTTCTTCCTTCTTCATGGGTTTGGGTGCTTTTCTATGGTTGGGTGAAAAAGGTCTGCGCTGTGGACCTTGGGTGGTCATTATTGGGTCAAAACCATAAATAATAGAAGTGTCACCTCGTTATTGGGACATTATCACTTAAATAACCTTGGAGAGAGTTAGAAAGTCTCCATTTTGCCTTGTTTCTCTTAACTTGCTGGTTGGAACTCATGCTTCGTGAGACTGTAAATAGGTAAGATATAATAAACATCCAAGTCCAAACTCAAATCTGCATGTCCTGTGTCTTTCATCCTGCCCTCGGCAGAGATAAAGAAACCAGAACTGTAACACAAAAGCTGTGAAGGAGGTCCTTGTCTCCAACAGAGATGTCACCTCCTTAGCTCTGCTTCTGAGCTGGTGTAATCCTGACTGACCTTGGGCGTTCAGGAACACACCCAGCGAGCAGGGCAGGGCTTTACCACCAGCGACCTCACCAGAGCTGCTTATCCAGAGACAGGGCCTGGAGGAGCGACTCTCTTGTCTCAACAGCTGCTCACATCTGCCTGCCCTCCCTGCCAGAGAGAGGATTCCTCTGACACTGCAAGAGCAGTGGCCACTGCACCCCTGGGACACAGAAGCTGCTGTGCAGACTGCCAAGCACACACTGCTAAAGCATCACTGCCTCTGTGTGCTGCAGTGTCACCACTGATGGGCCATCCCATCTATCAGCACAGGAGCTGATTTACTCCTTATGAAGGAGCTCTCAGAGAGCAAGAGCTATTTCTGTTCATCCTAAATTCCTCAGCAGAAGCTCCTCCAGGAGCCAGTCTGTGATTGCCAGAAATTATCTTATCTCGGCAAGTCTTGCCAGTGAGCTGCAGGATATCAGCAGTCGTACACAGAACGCACTGAAACCAGGCCTGGGCGCCAGGAGAAGGAAGAGAATGCCTCCCAGGGACCAAGACTGTGGACACTGCCCAAAGGTCAGTGAGAAGCAGACACCACCTACCTAACAAACCACACATGATTAAGAAGATTAAGAAGAACAAAGTCTGCTGGAACTGCAGCATTTCCTCCCCCACCATAACTTTTAACTGTCAGGCTCAGACTATACAAAACACAGCTAAGGAACAATAATCTGGTTGAAAAAATACCAAATGCTGACAAAAATAGGATTCCCAGCTAAGCCTTGTCCTCTAAAAGGGATGCTAACAATTGCAGAGAGGAAGAAGTAAGCTCTTCCCAGGCAAAATTAATTACAATTAAATACAGCAAAGCTCAGAGTGACAGTTTTAGCCTGCACACACAGATCAGTGCAGAAGCCAGCTCGTCCCCCTAAGATACTGCCATCATCCAGGGCAGTGTTTCAGCAACACTTCCTGGGCTGTGACACTGTTCATGCTTCGAGTGAGTTTGACTTTGCAGGGGGATCACCCACATTCACAAAGCACCACCCCAGGTCCAGGCAACATGATGTTCTGTTACAGGGTTGTGGCAAAACACACAGGCCACCCCACAAGTTTGCACCTTGGTCTGAAACACAAGTTTGCATCCCTGGTCTTACCTGGGATTCCTCAGTCCTCCTGGCTCGAGGAGTTTCTATGGATCCATTGATGTCTAGGGTATCCTTCTGCTTGTATTTCCTCATGATCAAGCTGTCCACAACCCAGAACATAATGGCCTTGGGGAGAAAGAAGTTACATCAATAGATTGCAAAGACCAAATACAGAGTCATTCAACCATAGATATTTCTTCTCCTCTTGGCTTCTCCAGACATCCAGCCTTGATCAACCTCGTATCTAAATCAGCCCTGCATCAGTTGTGTCCATGGGGATTGGATGAATCAAATTCCTTAAGTCTCTTCTTACACAAGTCCTGTTGTTTCCACACTTGTTGAAGACCCTGATTAAATAAGACCACAATAGGCTGAGTTTCCACCAGAACATAACCACTGAACCAAGCTCCATTCAAAGTTCATGTGCCTGAACCAGTCCCTAGTCAGTTCTTTGAGGACCAGAATTTGCTTTCTAATGTGGAAATGCAGCCTGGGACGGTGGAGAGAGGCAGATCAATCCAACTTTGCCAGTGCTGCATCCATTGAAAGTGCATGGGATGAGCTGGAAGTGAGTTCAACTCCCTGCTTGTCCAGGGAGCATCTGAGTGTTAACACCTTGCTCCCACTTCCCACTTTAGCAGGTACTGAACAGCAGCTGAAGGATTACTCAGTCAGGGGAACCAAGAAAGAGCTGAGCTTTCATGAAGTTTTGTCAAACTAGTTTGGAGAACAACAGTTCTGGGTAACCTTGAGCACCTTGTAATACAATCTGACATCTAGCCAAATGACTGGATTGTCAAGGTCACAAGCCATCCTATAGGACATTAAAGGGTTTTGGGCATCCCCATGCCCGTGGCTTGCTGCTGAGATGAGCTCTCACCTAACGAGATCCAGCTTTATTGCAAGAGGTGAACAATCAGCCCCACAAAAGGGACAGGAATTGGGAACAGAGACCGTGGCAGTGACAGATTTCCTTACACACCCCTCCACCCTGTCCCAGCCACTTCAAGGCTGCCCCCAGCCAGTCCCTGTGCACAATCCCATGAGGGTGTTCTGTAATTTTCAAACCAGCCCACCCAGCACTTGCAGAGGCACCACTTACATTGACTATGAAAGGCACAACAAACATCACCAGGACGAGCTCCAGCTGAGGGTTTGGGATGTAACCCAGGAGGATCTGCTGAAGCTGCAGAGGAGAAAACATTCAGAAGTATTATTTGAACAGCTCTGTTGCAAGATCTTTGATGGAAACAGAGCTCTGCAGCCTATGCTTCAACCCAGCTCTTAAAAGATTACACAGGATATTCCCTTAGCCCAGCTGCCAAACACATGATTTGGTACAGAAATAAATGCTGCGAGTCTTTCAGTGTAACTATCCATGACAACAACTGGTGGGACTTCCCTTGGCTCCCTGGAGCTCATCTGCAGAACAAGGACACCAGCCACAAACAGTAAGCACGCAGAGGAATCCAGCAGCATCTCTGGGTCTGGATTTGTGCTGCTGAAGAAGTTCACATCCAAGTGTGAGCACTGTGGGCTACGGGGTTTGAAGGACAATCCTTGAAGAGATGAGTGCTCCCAGACTGCTGGAGATAACTCCAGCAGTTACACACAGTGCCTGGTACCTCAGACCCTGGTGAAACTGGACTCCAAACTGGAGTTACCTCTAACTCTCAGAATTAGGTTTTTACATCTACCTGCCATCAGGCCCCACAGGCTATAACTTTTATTAAGATAAACTTCTGATCAACACAATTAACATTGCTGGCATACAGAAGCAGCTGAGCAGGAAAAGACAATACACTACTTGAATACCTGAATAGCTCTTTCCAAGTTAATCTCTAAGAGTCCTCCTTGTTTAAACATGAGATCACAAAACACCAACATGGACTGACTTGACAGGAGAACACAGAAATCCTCTGGCAGAACTGAAGGAGCTCAGCTGCCAGCCCAGCCCATTTTAGCCTTCCAAGAATAAGAAGGAAAATTAAAGTATCATCTTATTCCATTAGCTTTTGACTAGCAAGAGAATGCACCAAAAGCCAAACCATTATGAGAGCCATGTTTCCCAAAAATTAAGTAATAGCTAATGATTACAGAGTGATGTTAGTAAGTGTGAGGATTAAAGGCTTTCAATAATGGGAATCATGAATCAGGCAAAGCTGACAAAAAGAAACCACAACAGCTACAGCTAGAAAAATACTGCTTACCTTTGTCCAACCAGGGATAAGCAGGACAAGGCTAATCACAGTCTTCTCAAAAACCATGATCAGCAAATAGAGGATACACTGGCCAATCCAGGCAGCAGCTTGTGGAGGGTCACCTGGAAAAAGAGAATATTGACTCTGGGACAGAGGACAGGAGGAGACAGCCTTGCTGGAAGGTTGCCTCATGCTTGATACTGACCCTCCTCTCTGTAAGAACCAGTCAGTACATACACACTCTTCTATAAAATATTGTAGATGCAAATAAATCATTAAAGATAAAATCTGTAATATGCTCCCTGCAAAGCCTTACCCACATAGTTATATAGCTGCCAGAAACATTTTGAAAATTTCAAATCACCATTTTCACTACAAGCAGTGAAATTTCTTAGGCCTGAACAGAATTATTTCATTGTGCTGATGAAGTGAAGAACTGTGGTTATATGATACTGTCTGAGCAAGAGACAGCGCTTCATCACCCCAGCTTTTAAAGCAATTCACTCAAAAAGAATCAATGTTAATTAAATATGCATGTTTCCAGTGGGGTACTCAACAAGAAATAAGGAAAAGCATATTTGTATTGTTAACAACAATAATGGCTCTGTATCTGTTACATGTGCTTGTTTCAGCCCTCTGTGAGCACCCTGCCAGCTGGTTATCACCTCTCCTGGCTCACCAGAATATCTCAGGTCTGCAAAACTGAGCCACTGTATCTGGCTCAGGAAAGCTGCAGCATTTCCTCTCACCACTTAAAGACAAAGATAACCCCTGGCAACACTTGTTCCCAGCATAATCTGGCCAGAATTTGGAATTCCATCTGTGCAAGGGAACCCTTGGCACTGACAGATGGCAATGCTCAGTGTGGTCAGGGGGCAGCAGGCTGGGAGCTCTGCTTCACTTTTGTCCACTTTCCCCCACTTTTCAGCACAGTTCTGTCAAGATGTGACAGGGGGAGACAGCACCAGCAGTCTGCAAAGGCACATTTATCCACACTGATGAAAACCTCTGGCCACAAAAACCAGCAGCACATGCTGGGATTTGGTAAGAGCTGGTGTCCAACCAAGCACCAGCTCCGTGGGGATTGGCTTCCCAGCAGGTGCAAAACAAGTTTACAGGTGCATTTGTCCTTATTCTGTTATTTGTTAGCAATGCACCAAAACATCTGCCTTGCTGCAAAGCCACAGCTAAGAAGTAGAGCCATCCTGCTAAGTGCCCAAGGTAGGATCACCTTGTGGCCCAAATTCTTAATTGCTCAAGCCATGACTGAGAAGAAAGCAAAGAGGAGTGGGGACTGGGAGGCTGAGAGTGCAGGGATGAGGAAAGCAAGCAGAGAGAGCCAAACCAGCAGGGACTGCATGGAGGGAGGGCAGGAAGAGGGAGCCAGGAAGGTTATGTGGAAGCACACCCAGCAGAGCCCGTGGAGGATTTTGGAGAGAGGAATCTCTGCTCCTTGGCAGGCAAGAGCTTAATGGGTGGTCTGTGAGGAGATGGGAGCAGTGTCAGAGGCAGCTGGCAGCTACAGGCTGGTGTCAGAAAAGCTTTGATCCTCCTAAAAGCCTCTCCCAACAGATCAGGATACCTGGCTGCTTTTGGCACACACATTGGGTCTAGTGAACCTTTTTGCCCCATACCCCAAAACAAACCAATTCTCCCAGAAACCCCCACATTATCCCCACCCGTCAGAGCTCCGAGTACAAACAAAAGAGGAAAACAAACACATCCGTTGTGTCCTTCCTGCATTTGAACTCTGTCCCTTCTGCTCTGTGTTGTCAGCTGTGCTCTGTCCCCCATGGAGGGACAGGACTAACAGCCACAGCACCCTTTGTGGATCTGCTCTCTGTGACAGCACTTCCCTCTGTCGTCTCAGCTCGCCCAAAAAAGCAGCAGCAAGACTGAGATCTCTCCCAAACACCTGCCCCCTTTGCATGGACAGGTCACTACAGGTGGCCAGAGTGTAATAAAATCCTGAAGATGTATCTAGTCTGAGGGCTGACCTGCAGCTTCTCAGAGTTGCTTAATATTAGCAAGACAACTTCTCTGGACATGCTTTGTAAAAGAAGATGTTTTAACAATGATAACAAATATTATCAAACAAAAGAAATATAAGTCAAACACGGTGCAGAGAAGACTCTTGCACTGTTAAGGCACTCCAAAAAAGCAACTGAGCAGTTCTGTGCAGTCTTTTAAAAATCTGTCTTGATGGTCCAGGTGGGTTTTTGGGCACCTTGCCCAATGAAATTTGCAACAGGTTTTGAGGTCCATTTCCAAAGCCCAACCAGTGCCTCTGTGCTGGCCAATTACTGGGAAAGAACATGGAAGTTTCTGGGTCCTTTACCTTATTGGAACAGCAAGGGGTGAGTCTTAAACCTTTCCTTACACGGAAACACCCACTGAGGTGAGGGTGCATTACTACTCACCACCACTCACCATCACAACAATGGCTGTGGCTCTTTGCCCTGCATTCTGTGCACTGGACAGCTCCAGGCAGGTTTTAGCTCACCAGGCTGATACATAGACCCCAGGAAAGACAACCTGCTTCTTAACCCACCTCAGGCATGGACTCGCCTGGGTATTCAGGACTTAACTTTCACACCCAGCAGGGAGATCAGAGGGTGTTCCTACTGTTATTTTTTACTGCATCCTGACCTCCCAAGCACAGGAGGCTGCTCTGTACCAAAATGATTCAAGACAAAGGTGAAAACCAAACAGCAGCATGGCCTTAAGGGCTGCAAAGGTGACTTAGAGACAGCAGCTCATTTCTATGTCACCAGGTAATGCAGCTGCTTCTTACCTCAGCAGGTGTGGAGTCATCCAAGGACCACTGATCCACCCCAGTATCCATCACCCACTAATCCACATCCTAACACCATCAATTCTCCTAACTTTGGCCAATAACAGGAACATTCAACTCAACATTTTCTAGCATCTCATCAGGGAAGCTTTTGGTGTGGTCCCTAGACAAGCCCATAAGACAGATTTGCCCCATCTCCTCCCACAGTGGGGAAAGGCTGGAAGAGTGGAGCTCAGCTCATGGAAGTGCTGGGTTCCTACAGAAAGCTGCTCAGAGGCATCCTCACATCAGCCTGATGTCTTTGATGGATCAAGTGTTGCCCAGAGGTGCCCTGCTCTGTGGATGAGAAAGGATTCTTCTTACAGGAAGTGTTTCTATACATAAATCTCGAGGAGAGCCCACAAGAATTTAAACTACACCATGTTCCCAGCCAGCAAAAACTAATCTGCTGCCTGAGGGCTAAAAAAAATTACAATAAAATAGATGTCCTCCTCTTTCCTACAAGGAAAGGAAAGCTCTGAACACAGCAGAGTGGGGAATTGGTCTGAATGATCTTTGCAGCCTTCACATCACACCTGTTGGGTGATTTTAAGTATCACTTACAATTTTAAGTATCCCTCTGAACCCTCCCAGTTTCTTGTCCCTGCTTCTAGCTAGAAGGGAACCCAGGACATCCCAGCTCTACCACATGGAGTCTTCCACAAACCTTTCCCTCTAGCTTAATGAACACCCTCTGCTAAAACCTGCCTGTGAGGTTTTAATTTTTTTTTTCTTATTAGAGTTGGGATTAATGTACAGGAGACACAGTTTGGTTGTTTTTTTTTTTTTAATTTAGGGTTTAATAATTTTTATCTATAGTACAGACTTACAAGTCATGAGCTCTAACTAGTAAGGTGGAAAATTGATCTTTTAAACTTTTCTAAGGGTTTTTTA
Source organism: Brachypodius melanocephalos (assembly GCA_013398615.1). NCBI lineage: Eukaryota > Metazoa > Chordata > Aves > Passeriformes > Pycnonotidae > Brachypodius > Brachypodius melanocephalos. The sequence continues at coordinate 15,113,902 of VZSR01001299.1, forward strand.
AAGCATAAACTATCTAATAATGAGATGACACCTACATTATTTATACTTTTAACCCAGTAACTGACCACTCAGGGTCCTCAATGTGGGTCTTTTCACTCAATTAGGAAAAAAACCACCCAAAACCATGAGGAGGGAGGTGAAGAAGGATGTAGCCAACACCTTGGATCCTCCATCTTGCCCCATATATATAACTATATACTAAAACCTTAAATGCTAAGTTTTTCACCCTGTGAGATCACACAATACTATTCAAACTACACACCCACAACCCCAGTGCTATCACTCAATTTGGGAAGCCTGTTCCACAGCCTCAGGTCCAATGTGGTACTTGCTTGAGGGTCAGTGCCTTTTAGCACAGAAAGCCTGAAATTCTCAGCCTCCAGGGTTCCAACACCTTCCTACAGCCATCTCCCATCCTCCTAGAAATTAATACCCTCCTTCACCCCAAAGGAAGCACCCACTGAATTCTGACTGCTCTCCTCCAGCAGCATTCCTGGTGCTCTCCACCACCAGCAAAACCCCCTTGGAGCAGCCCAAGAACCACTGGAGGCTGTGGCAAGCTCACAGAAATGTGTCAAATATTCCACCCTGCGTGGGAGCCCAGCTGCTGGGGAGCCAGAGCAGCAGTGCTTGAGGTATTTGAGCTGTTACCACACAACAGGATTAATTTTAATCCAGGCTGCCTAATGCACTGAGCTGTCAGCACAGCCCACATGTTACTGCCAGACAGCTTTATTTACAGACTGCTGGGGACTTGTGAGCACAGAGCAGGTAGGAAAAAAAGCTCAAGCACAGCCAAAGTGAAGGGTTCAGGGGGTTTGAGGAAAGGTTAAGTATTTGAAAGCACTGGAAGTTGTACTGAGTGACAAGGTAGAGGTAGAAAAAGTCAATAAAAACTTATTGGGAGATACTCAAATGGTGCCTCCAAAACCAAGGGATCCAATTATCAGTGCCAAGTACAGAAGAGGGTAGGAAATAGGAGTAAACTCTGAATTCTGTGAAATGCTCACTTGGAATGCAAAACAGGTTTTTAGAGACAGGAATGTGATGCATTAGAGTAGCTAAATTGGTCCAGTGGACACCCCAGATCCTCTCTGGCATTTTCTGCCCCTGAACTAAAATGATTGAATCATAGAATGGTGTGGCTTGGAAGGGACCCCATGGGCAGGGACACCTCCCACTAGACCAGGCTGTTCAAAACCCCTTCAACCTGGCCTTGAACAATTCCAGGGATGGGGCATCCCCAACTCCTCTGGACAACCTGTCACATTGCTGAACCAGAGAAAAGTGAGTGCACAGCTGGAATCTGTCCCCAGTGTGCACTGTCACTGCTCTGGATCTTTGCCCCCTGTGGATATCCAAACTGCAGGGAACAGTGCTGCTGTCATCCAGTTCTAGGAGGCTCAGAAGTTGCACCCCTGCTCAGAGCAAGGGACCCAAGCACACACTCAGCCCCTGAGCAGGAACCTCAGCCCTCTCCTCACTTTCCCCCCTTGGCCCTGGGGGTGGAAAAGCCCAGCAGGCTGAGCACAGGACAGCCCCTCAGGTTAGAGCTATTTCCAGCAGTATTTCCTCAAGCATTAGCAGCCAGCTCCCTTGACTGCTCCAGGACGTGGGAATATTTGTTATGGAAATTTTGTACAACATCACCACGGGGCCAAAAGCAGCCTACACAGGTCCTCAGTTAAACTCAGCAGCTGGCACAGAGCATATTCTCTTAGAACTAAATTTGACCAGCAGAGTTCAACAGGCCACTAAACAGACTTTGAAGGCCTCCAAGCAAGATGCCTTTCCATTTCCAGACACTGAATGAGCACAAAGCATCAGGCTTAGATAGCCAGTGACCACAGCTACACAAGTCAACATCCAGATGGACATCCAGAGGGACATTTTCCAGTGAGAACACTTTTCCTCCCTCTCATTTCTTAATGCTCCTCTAGAAAAATTTACTTGCATGTTGCAGGAAATCTCTCTCTTAATGCAAATCCATGGCATTTGCTTATTTAAAAGGAACACTGAGGTATTTCTAAAGTAATCCTGGAGAATTATCAAATACAATTAAGATGTCAGGACACTGCAGCCATACAAAAGTGTTCTCTAGGAGCTGCTCATAGCCATGGGGAGGGAGAAGAGAGCTGGACCAGTTTGGACATAAGGCACAAAGTTCAGTCAGGCTTGATCTGCACACCTTGACTGGAGCCAGCACCTCCCCTGCTCAGTCTGTCCCAGCCCAGCAACACCTCCAAGAACTTGGGCATCCATCTCCCACCTCTTTCGAAGCTTGAACTCTGCTTTGTTCTCCTCCCTGTGATGGTTCCCTACAGGGACAGCTCCTATAACCATGACCTGCTACAGCACGGGTGCAGTTACGGAAATTTCACAGAATCATCACAGAATGATTTGGGTTGGAACAGATCTTAAAAATATCACCTAGTTCCAAACCCCCTGCCATGGGAGGTTCTCAGGGTCTCATTGAACCTGGCCTTCAACACCTCCAGGGGTAGGAGTTTGTTAGCTCTGAGTAGGTGTAAGGGAACCCTCATTCCCCAAAGCCCACCTGTGCCAAGAACACGCTTCCCCAATCTTTGATCTCAGGATCCAGGACCCTGAGAAGCGACAGCACTCTCCAAAATGCAGTTTCCTGTGCTTAGAGGCAATTCAGAGAGTAATCAAGAGCTTCTGGGCAAAAGATGGAGGAACATAAGCAAACAGGAGCCTTTGATTCCCTACTAGCCGTAAAACAGGTCATTCCCGGCTGCAGCAGGGTTTGGCCATGAGCTCAGGCACAAGAGAGGCTGATCTCAGAATGCCTGCTCTGGGTTTTTGGAAATATGGAAGTAATTGAATTTTCTAAACAATTCTGGACAGCTGGATGCTTAAAATAGCAGCATAGATTTAAGTGCTTTCCCTCCCCTTTATTTCACTTCTCCATTAATGCAGCTGCACAGGGGGAGCCAGCCAGGGCTGCAGAGGCAGGAGAAGCAACCATAGAGCAGGAGGAACTGCTGCAGCCCACACCAAGGGACAACTGCAGTGCTTTGCATCAGCTGCAGGGATGCTGGAAGGACACAGCTGTGACAGATTTTTATTTTTTTTTGCCCCTCCAAGTATATGCAGGAAGATGGGTACTGGCTCTACTGGACAAAACCACAACCGCTCTGTTCTGATGGCACCAACTGCTGTCTGCAACATGGATTTGGTGCTCCCCTGGTTTTCTCCTCTGCAGGACTTACATTGCTTCCCTCTGTTCTCCTGAGGAGCAGAAGTCTGGTACAGCAATTAGCCCAGAAAATGATTCATATTCCTGGAGCCTGCAGCAAACTGTACAAAGTTTACAAGCCTCTTCCCAACTGTTTTGGAATTTACTTAACACCAGAGATGAGGACAGGAGTGTTTTCCTTCCCCAGCTCTGCCACAGGATTGCCTTGGACATGTCACTTGGCTCCCACCTGAATTTTCCACTGGGGTCACTGTGGCCAAAGACCTGCACCAAAAACTACTTTATGGATGAGATATTTAACCCCCAATCCAAGAACCAAATTCAAGCAACAGCACAGACTTGTTTTTTTACTAATGAAAGCAAGATTTTTCTCAAAGGAGTGAGCTGTTTCTGTGGTCCAAGCCAGCCTTAATGAGGGGCCAGCTACAGCTCAACAGAAGTTCATCACTGCTCTGCCAAGACAATTTTCATGTTTTTTGCTTCTGCTCAACTGCAGACGTGGCACACAAAGCTGAAGCTGTTTCCTGAGGTGGTTGGGCTTCCAGTTGCTGCTCCAAAGGGGAAAAACTCCAGTTCCTGAACTGAGAATATCTGGATTCTTCTGCTATCTCACCTGACTGACTTTAGGATCTATTATAAAAGAGGAGCTATTGGGGAAAATACAAAAGGTAGCAGTCCCCCCTCACCAAATGCCTTCTGTCAGGATGCTGAAACTGCCCTGGAATCAACCTTTGAAGCCACTCTCAGGTTTGAGGAGAGCCAGCCCTGCCACATCACATCACCTCCTTCCCAGCCTGTAGCTGCTTCTGCTGCCTCACAAACCCAGCCAAGCCCTTCACCCTCTGCCATGACCCATCTGCACAGAGTGAGACAGTTCACAGGGCAGTGGGGTCTCCAAACTAATCCCAGCTGGGTCCAAGTTTCACCAGCTCAGATGCCTGACCAGCTACGACAAACACAAAGAAACAAGAATAACTTCAGAGCAGACTCAGTGATTAACATCTTAGAGGCCAGACTGCAATTTTTATCAGTAAGATTTTTTGAATTCTGACTGAATTCATCTGCACATTAGATGTAATGTGAAATAGGCAAAGCATTACTTTTTCCCTCTCCCGTGGCTTCCTGGCTCTGCTCTTTTGGAAGGGAACTGCCACCCTCTAGTGGGGCTGGCTGAGAGCAGCTTTTTGGAAATGCATTCTCCACCTCAAGGCAGGAATTTAAAGAGAAAGAGGCCACACTTGAGAACTCAAGTTTTGGGGTCACACCATACCTGTATGATCCTTACTATAGCTCAAGGCAAATTCAAGAATAATTCCATATTCTGAACGGAGATGGTAGGGAAAAACCCACAAAAGAACCCTTCACACCTTAATTTACCATATGGATGTCCTGGGGTATATTCTACATCCCAGGAAATGCTCAGCTTTTCCTCAGCACCCTGCTACACTCCAGTGGTTCCAGCATTTAACTCACTCTCACGAGCTCCTTGAAGAAGGGCTGACAGAAGGCAGCTGCTCCCATTTCAGCCCCAGACTGTAATTCCCGCCATTTTCTTGTCCCCATCCCCAGCTGGGAGGACACCAAGCCCCTCTGGGCAGAGCAGGTGACACCTACCATACTCCCCAAAGACCAGGTATGTGTATTTCTTGTGCTGCACGATCCAGGAGACAACTTTCACCCCCAGCCAGATCAGCAGCATCCCCAGCGTGGCATCCAGGATGAAATTAATAAGGTAGCTAGGAGCAGAGGAAAATTCATGTTTCAGCTGTGTTCTTCAGTCTTATTCAAAACCTTTAATTTCATAATGGAAATTAATATTAAAAAACAAAAAAAAACAAAAAAACCCAAAAAAACCCAAAAAACCCCCAAAAAAACCCAAAAAACAAAAAAAAAAAAAAAAAAAAAAAAAAAAAAAAAAAAAAAAAAAAAAAAAAAAAAAAAAAAAAAAAAACACACAAAAAAAAACCCAAAAAAACCCCAGGACTTTAAAAATTAAAAATCCCCCCAAGATTGTTAACCCTGCTTAACAATCCAAACTCACTTTCTTTCTCTTTTATTGCATTTTCCTAAACCTTACCAGCAATTTCTTAGTTTAAAAGCTCATTCAGGAGAAAAGGGACAGGCTCCACCAACTCTCTGGCACTGCTCATTTATTCATATAGCAATAAATACTTTTGAAAAGTAACCCCCAAAAGCAGGGTTTCCATTTGCAGCATCTTTTTTTTTTCCTTATTAATAGGAATGAAACCTCGGGTTTCAGAGGAAGCAGAGCCAAACTGCTCCAGAATTTCACACAAGAAAATGGCAATTTTTTGGGCACCACAGCTGCTCTACAAACTGGGCAGCAGAAGAGGCAGAAAGTGCATTTTCCTGAACAGCTGCAAGAGGCTCCCAAAAACAGACACATAGACCGAGAGGCAGGTTTTGGGAGAGGTGATGGGCTCTGGCTCAGCAACAAGAACTCTGAGGTCCCAAAAACCTCAGGTTCAGGTCCCATTGCACATCCAGGAGCTGAACGCATCCCTGCCAGGAGATTGTGGCTCAATGGATTTGAGGGCTGCAGCTCTGGATGCTGCAGCGTCACTGGGCAAAGTGCCAGAGGCAGGAGACCTGCAGGGACCTCCTGAGGATTGCAGGGTCCAAGCTCTAATCCAGGACTTGGTATTTTAATGAACTCCAAAATTAAAATAAAATTTAAAAAAAAATCTCATAGACTAATGTGCTTTTTTATGCACTATTCCATTATTGCAATATTTTCTGCCAGATTTCTACAGCAAGAAGAAATTGCCAAGCACAAGGCTAGAGCAGTGAACATTTCCTTTTCCAGAACTCGACACTGCCTCTGAACCAAGAAATTGGAAAAAAATAATCTGCTTTTGATATCCACTTTGAAAGCACAACATGAAGTTTTTCTACATCCAAAAGCTCAGGCTGGCTTTTTACAGTTTCCAGCTGCTGAAATCAGAGCATTCCACACAAACATGAGGCTCTGGTGGTTTCTACTGGGCAGGACACAGAGTGTGAGCCTCAAAGCCCAGGGACAGGGCTGGAGGATTTTTAAGCTGCCTGGTTCAGGATGACAAGCCAGGCAGTGCAGGGAAACATAAAGCACACATCAAAAATAAACAACACACCCAAAGGGCACAGCATAAGCATTGAAAGGGTTTATTTTGAAAAGCTGTCTGTTTAAAAAAAAAACAACAATACATCATTGGAGGGGTTATGTGCAGCCTCAGCCAAACTTGTGTCTGCTTAAAGGAACATGTCAAGGTGCAGCACTTTAACATTAAAAAAAAAAAAAAAAAAGAGACAGGCCAGAAGGTTTTAAGGAGCATTTTGAAGCCTAAAGGAGCCTTTCAGAATGAGATGAGGTTAATACTGAAACTAAATTTTTATCTGCAAAGTGGCTGAAGCAAAGGTGGCACTTCTACATTAAGCCTGAAGTTTGGTTTAGAAATCCCCCAAACAGGATCAGCAAAGAAGACAACAGAGGCCACAAAAACAAGCTCAGCAGGGTTTGTCCCCATGCAGTGCTTCCAATGGATCCATTCCCACTGTTTATGGCCCTTCCCAACACAATTCTCCCTGATGTAGGGCATGAATGCAAGTGCCTTGTGTACTTACAGAGAGCAAGGGTCCTCCTCAGTGAGATCAGACAGAAAAACATTGGCAAAGTGGATGAAGAGGGCACCTATTGCTTGCTTGGAGGTATCATAAAACCTGGAGGAAAAAAACCCCAAGATTTTCTGGAGGAGTTATGCAGGGAAGTTTATTTCTAGGGAACACCAGCTGCTTTATGGAGGATTTCCTTGGGAAGCAACAGCACATTCCACTTAACAATTAAATGTCATACAGCACACACAGGGGGCCTAGAAGATTGTTAATATAAGAGGAAAAAAATATTATAAACACAGTCTTTTCAAGTTTCAAATGAAAAATCTCACCATATCCTCCAGGGACGTCTCTCTGCCTTTGGTTCCTTAAATCGTTTTACTGCAAAGAGAATTGGAGAGGTTACATTACCCAGGTGAACCCACTCCATGTGTGCAGTCAAAAAATCCTGCAGCACCCCCAGCATTTGCGAGTTTAAATCCTGATTTTAAATTTTCAAGTTTAAAGCTGAGCAAAGCCCAAGGGTAGGGGTGGAATCACTGTCCCTGGAAGTGTCCAAAGGACACAGATGTTGTGCTCAGGGACATGGGGTGGGCTTGGCAGTGCTGGGTTAATGGTTAGACTTGGTGATCCTGGATGGCTTTTCCAACCGTAGTGATTCCATGATTTTATTCTCTGGCCTGGGTGAAAACCAACCAGAGGCAGTGGCTGCATCCATGGGTCAGGATGGGCAGCAGAGATGTTTGGAGAGGTGTGTGCTGCTGGCAGCCCCCAGCAACAGCATTCCCATGCCATGGGAGTGACCTAGGGAATGCTAAGGGAAAGGTCATCACTGCCTACCAGCCCTAAAAACCCTTCCAGGCAACTTGAAATTACAGCAGTGACAGTGAAGGAACTCTTCATTCCCTGAAAACACACCAAGGTCAGGGAACTACTCTGTTCTCTCCAGCTGAATTTGAGCACTCAGAGGGCAGCCTGGGCTCCTTCCCCTGGGAAATGCCTTCCTGATCCAACAGGGAAGGATGCAGGGACTTCCCTGACAGGAGCCTTGACATTTCAAAGGTGCAGCTCTGTACTGCTTTTACTGGCAAGGTGACAGGGCAATACATGAGAAGACAAGGGTGATAGGACAATGAGGAACTTTTTCAACTAAAAGAAGAGATATTAGGTTGGATATTGGGGAGAAATTTTTTTTATTGTGAGAATGGTGAAGCACTGGAACAGGTTGCCCAGAGAAGCTGTGGCTGCCTCACCCCTGGAAGCATCCAAGGCCAGGTCTGACAGGGCTTGGAGCAATCTGGGACAGTGGGAGGTGGCCCTGTCCGTGGCAGGGGTTGGAATAAGACGGTCTAGAACGCCCCTTCCAACCCAAACCATCCTCCAATCCTGTGATCTCTCCTAATCCCAGGATTTCAGTCAGGCCCATGCAGGGTTTTGGTGTCAGTCTCAATTCCACAGCAAACCAGCACTGCAATGACCTGATCCATTATTGCCAGTAATGAGTAACAAGGCATCAGTCAAGTGACACCAGACATTACTGCAGCAGTTTGTCCTACCCCTGTCCAGAAAAATCCCCTAATTTCCCTCATCCATGTGAATCCCTCCATGAGATATCCCTGCAGCAAGGACTTCCATCAGCACAGACAGGATCTATCACCACTGATACCTCCAAAGGCCAATTTTCATTCCACCTACCCACAAGCATCAGAGCCATGGACCAACCAAGTGGCCAGAAGTGTTTAAACCAACCCTCAGCTCATGGGGGCAGAGAGCACAATGCTGCAGAGAAGCTGTTGGAGGGGTCTTCAGGCCACCAGGCCAGCCAGCTGACCACCAGCCCAACCACAGGAGCTCCAGGCGTGATTTTCATTATTTTCTTAATGAGAAGTGACATGTTATGCATCCACAGCCACTCAGGCTAGAAATACAGTAATTCAGTGCGATAAGATGACAAGAAAGAGGTAAGAAGTTAATGGTGTGGTGCCTTGTTGAACACAGCTTGTCATGCCTCATTAGATTTAAGAGAGTTATCTGAGACTGTGTAATTATCAGAGACAGTAAAACTGTTGTATTAAAGATAAAAGCTAGTATTATAGAGAAATAATTAACTGCTTAATAGGGCATTTACTGTGCAGAGCTGCAGCAGGCTGTCTCCAAATTAAACCAGAAATCCAGCCAAGATTACCAGAGCTTAAACAGGGAGCAGAGTTGTTTGGTAGATGTGACCTGAGGTTGGGGGGGATGTTAAATCCACACAGCAGCAGCACATCTCTGAAGGCTCCAGGAGATGATGGAGCGGACCATGAAGCAGCACTTCTGTGCTTGGTGAGCACAGCAGGGCTCTGGAGACTGAGCAGCAACTGCAAAGCTTCCCTCTCCTCTTCCAAACACTACAGAGAGCCAAGCCATGGCATGCACAAGCACAGGCTCAGCTGGATCACACTGGAGAAGAGCTAAAATCTCCTCTATTCTTCTCAAAATGTGTTTGTATTCACTGCTGTCCACTCAGTTTTCCACCAGCTGTAGGTGGGTTTGCTACCCTGGCTCAGACAGATCAGTCCAATCCTTAATATTTACTTTAGGGAAAGTTATGCATGCATACCTGAAACAAATTAAAAATTGTAGTTTACAGCACACAGAACTGCACAAGATTGAAGAGAACCCCCATTCAATTAGATTGAAAATGAGATTGGAATGTACCTGATCCATACCAGAAGGCATCAGGAATTTGTCTTCCCAACTGTGCTCCCAACCACAGAATTGAATTTAATGCTGCTTCCCTTCTCAGCTTTGTCCACATGCCCAGCAAGCTGTCTCGTGCAAGGAAGCAGTGTTATTGCACATTTTGGAGAGAAATTATTCACTGTGGGGGTGGTGAGGCCCTGGCACAGGGTGCCCAGAGAAGTTGTGGATACTCCATCTCTGGAAGTGTCCATGGCCAGGCTGGATGGGTTTGGAGCAGCCTGGGATAGTGCAAGGTGCCCCTGCCCATGGCAGGGGGTGGAACTGGATGATCTCTGAGCTCCCAAACATTCTGTGATTCTGAGATTTTGTAAGAGCCAGGGAGGGCACCCAGGTCTACCCCATCAAACGTGAGCAGAGCAGCACTGGGATGGTGCTGCCTTCTTCAGGGTCTGCCCTCACAAGCTCCCACCCCTCCTTGGCTCCAGCTGCTGCAGACAAAAAGCTGTGAAGCTGAACCAAAAAGGGAAGGAAAATGAGTGACAATTTGGAAGATCCCCTGCCCACGGCTGAGAAAGGGTAGGGAAGGAAGCAAAACACTTCCCAGCCCTTCCTCTTCAGTCAAGGACAATAAAGACCATACATGCTTGGAATTCCCTCAGAACCACCAGGCTGGGTGGAAGCTGACATCTGAATGAGAACCTGTGAAACGTTAAAAGAAAAAAAAAAAAAAAAAAAAAAAAAAAAAAAGATTTGCTGGAGTCTTTCACTATGGATCTGGAAATAGTCAGAAAGCTGAAAGATAAAAGTACAATGACAGCTGTCCTCACTCTCTTTCCAGGGTAATACAGAGGTTAATACTCATTATGGTGTTCTCTTGATGCAGTAGAAAGGGGGACAGACAGCTTTGCTCGCCTTAGACAAAGACAAATGTTGTGAAGTTACCAGAGCTTGTCACAGTCCATGTCCCACAGCCTACTTCTGCTTTTAGAACAAATCTCTGATTACAATAATAGTTCAAGACGAGGACAGTAGCAACAACAGCCCTATTCCCTTGTGCTGTTCCTCACCCATGCTAGAACAACCTCCCTGCATCCCCCACTGACCCCACACTGCATTCAGACAGACCTGCTGCAGATCTGTGCATCAGCACAGGTAAAAACCCCTAATTTAAGCAGGATCAGCTGCAGCATCAACCAGCTGCTGATCAGCAAAACAAGCTACCAACTCAGGTTTCTACAAAATCATAGGGGGAAACTTATCTCCCTAGGATATGCTTAGACATGCCTGGCTGAGAGCCAGACCACCTCCCTGACAAATCTTACTGCAATCAACCACAGCATCCTGAAGCTGAGGTTTGGGAGGGAGGTGTTGTCTCAGCAGGCAGAACTTTTGGGATTTGATTTACAGGGATCCAAGCCTGACCCCACTGAGCTCAGCAGCAGGCCTGGGGGATGGATACTGAAAATGAACCTGACATGAGAAGCACTTTTAGATGCATTAACACATCTAAATTGTTGAAAGGTGCACCAAAAATAAAGTCTGAAATGCCCCAAACTGGTGATACTGCTACCTGCTCTTAGGAAGGGATTAAATTGACTGCCACAAATCCCATCTCCAGGGCCACATCCCACTAGCAAGAGTGTCAAGATTTTGTTTCTGGCCTGTGCCAAAGAGTACTCAGAGCTACTGTACCAGGGAGGAAAGAGCAGCTCTTCCCTTGCCCAACCTCTGTGTTATTTTCAGCAGTACAGTCTCCAATAACACATTTCAACCTATTTTGCAGGACACACCCTTTCCCAGGCTCTTTCCAAGCCCCAGGCAGGAAAGGAGCCAACATGCAGGATAGAGCCAAACCCCTGGGGTCTGCACTATTCTTAGCCTGAGCCTGCAGCCACTCAGACAGCTCGACCCCAGACACAATGGGAGGAAGCAGCAGCCACTGTTTGCAGAGAGCAGCCAAGGTGCTGCTGGCCAAAAAAGTGTGAAACTTTTATCCCCCATCACTTCAGGGAGCAGCAAAAGTCCTGGTTTTCCTCCTCCAAACAGCTGTCAGTGGTTTGATGACATGGACTGCTGTTGACTTCCATCCTCAGGTCTGCACCAGGTGAATTTAGTCATTCCTCCCAAAGAGCCTTGTACCAGAGCTATGAGAATGAAAGAAGCATCTCTAGCAAAACTGGCAGAGCAAGGGACAGAAATTGAGACTGTGCTCATGGAATCACAGAATGGTTTGATTGGAATGGTCTTTAATGATATCTCATTCCAACTCCCTGCCATGGGCAGGGACACCTTCCACCAGACCAGGCTGTTCATTCAGGAGCCTCAGCTGGAACATTCATCCCTCTGGAGTCTCCAACTGCCCCAATGAAGGCCACAGAGAACCCTGCCATGGTTCTCAGTTTTGAGCTCTACCCTTTGTGTCTTATTTTTACACAGATTTTTAAAGCTGTTATTTTAGCCAAGTGCCAGGTGGTCACCAACCAAAGCTGTGAGGCAACACAGCATCAGTTGTGCTTTGCACACTGAGAACAGAACATTATCTGCTGACACAGTAGGTCCTACAGGACACCTGGACTGAGGCTGGGCTCCAGCTCAAATGCAGAACATCCTGGAGGAGGATACTCCTTCCACATAAAGCATCACTACATTGCAAGCCAGTCCCTTGGAAAATGGAGTTTAGACAAGGAAAAATAAAACTAAGACCATAAAATCCAAGATCATTAAGAGAACACCACCTGAAGAGTGAAGTGATGCACAAGCAATTATCATAGAATCACAGATGGTTTGTGTTGGAAGGGACCTTAATGATCATCTACTTTCCACTCCATTTTAGCATTACAGACAGCATTTTATCCAAACCCAACTTTTATCATTAAAGTCTCTCTGCCATATAGTTTTCTTACAAATGCTGTTAAAAAAAAAAAAAAACAAAAAAAACCCAAACAAACAAACAAAAAAAAACCAGCTGGAAATTTAACAGACTCCTTAAAGCTTTGCAAGCTCCACCTCATAATCATAAAACACTAATTTCCCTGTACAGTTTCTTGTTGCATTTAGTCACCCATAACATCAACTGCTCAGATGTTGCAGAACCAACTCAGCCAGGTGCAAGGTGCTCAGCTGCCCGTGGATCACAGGTAACTTCTCACGAATCTCTGCTCTGCCAGCTCATTTCTCATCCTGCCCAACCCCTTTGCTCTCTCAGAAACCAGGAGCTTCCCAGACCCCGCTCGAGGGGTGACAGCCAAGGAAGGGTCAGAGCAATCAGCAGCTGCAATTCCGAAGCTTTGTGGAAAGCTGTGTGCAGCTTAATGAAGCACACTGAGTGCTGCACAGACCTTCCAGCACACAAAGTGCAACACGTGCTCCCGAGCTCATCCAGTTTTCAGATGTACTGAAGCAGAAGGGAAACGTGCTGAGAGTCCTGCCATGTGCAGCTCCTCTCTTAACCCAAAAACCTACATGTAAATCAGCAAGGACCCAAACTGCACGCTGCCAGAGACAGTTCACCTCTGTGGCTTTGTTTCTCTATAGACGGAAATAGCATTTGCAGGGGTGAAGTTGGAATTGAAATGTTCTTGTGTGTGAACAATTAAAACCACACACAGTTATGCACTTTGTGTGATAGCAACTAAAGTCAGCAGAGCCTGTCTTGGGCATGGTAAGCCTGCAGTGTTTTTGTGTCTTGGGCAGATTATTTCAGAACAGGGTGGAAGTCTGGACAGATCAAGTGCTCTAGCATTTCTTTCTTCTTTTTCTTGACATTCTTCTTCTTCCACCCACCCTCATGAGGTATTTTCAGTGTAAAGTCAAAACACAAACCAGAAAGCACTCAGGATACTTTTGAAGCACAGAAACAGCACTTCAAACTGTGTACAGCAACCACCCTGAACTTAGCACTGGGGCAGAATCACAGGATGGTTTGGGTTGGAAGGGTCTTTTGATGGTAACCTCGATCCAACCCCCTGCCATGGACAGGGACAGCTTCCACTAGACCAGGTTGGTCAGGAGACCCATCCTGACCCTGAATATTTCTAAGGTTAGGGCATCCATCATCCCCCTGGGCAACCTGTTTCAGCACCCTCATTGTAAAAAAATTCTTCATGTATTTAGTCTAAATTTATCCTCTTTCAGTTTAAAACAAATGCCCCTTTTCCTATCTTTACAGGGCCTATTACAAAGTCACAAAAGCTGGGTTAAGTTTGATTTATCTGGTGGAGATGAGTGCAATAGCTTCCATGAGCCCCTCTCAAAGTTCACACTTCTGAACATGAGGATACTCTCTCTCATTTCACCATCCAGGAGAAAAATCAACACTGAAAGCTCAGCTGGAAAATCCACAGGGATCTAGAAAACACAGATCACAGATCAAGGGGATACTTCTGATGTTCTTTAAAAACTGGTTTCTACCACACAGACACCATTTCTTCCACAGGAAGTCTGGTGAATTCCTGCTCTGTGGCTCTGCCTCAGGACAAGCTACTTGGACCAGTGTCTAAAACACCATCCCAGGGGCTAACAGAGCATCTCCAGCACCAAGTCCTGCCTGGGGGTCAGCGCCAGGGTCCCTACTGCAAACAACTCTGCTTTTTTAAGCCTAAGATCAAGGCAAGATGTGCTCGAAGAGTGTGTCCAGCAGCAACATGCAAGAGGTGAGGAGGAGACTGCTGTTACATGAGGCAGGATCAAGACATTTTCAAAAGTAAAGCTGAAAACCAGATTTCCCACTGGGTTGTGGGGGCTCAGTCCAGTCCAGCTCTCCTTGCCTGGCAGCATGAGTGTTTTCCAAGAGCAAAATCTATTTTCATACCAACATCACAAGTGCTACTACACCTCATTCAGCAGCTCGGAGGGCTGCCAAGACAGTCTCAGAAAAAGAAAAAGCTGGAAGAGAAACAAATGTTCGTGCATGTCCCCAGTGCTGTTTGTGGTAGAGTAGAAAATGGATATACCAGCTCCAGGGAAAACTTTTTCCATTCACAATGGAGACAAAAATTCTTCAGCTCCCCAATCTGTTTCTCCTGTCCTCTAGTGAATTCACAAAGAAGGCTGTGGATGTAATCTGTATGAAAGATCTTCCCTCATTTCAAACAGTTTTGCTGTCCCCTGTGCAAACCTGAACAACTTTTGCTAGTCGAGAACCCCTTCCTCAAAAAAAAAATAGTTTCAATGAATAGCAACAGCCACAGGGACTCAGCCCTCAAAAGCACACTCAGCCCTGTCAGCTGAGATAACTGCAACGAGCTTTCTTCACTCAGCTGAGTGATGCTCAAGGAAAAGCATTACAAACTGCTTCAGATGGGATTGCACAATTATCCCCACTCCTCAGTGCCATGACCTCCCCCAAGGGGATGTTCTTGCTTGCCCGGGAATCCAGATTGCCACACGCCCACAGCTGCTGGGCTCCACTGCCTCTGCTTTCAAGTGTTTGTGTCTCAGTTGTAGGACTGTCCTTACAGCCAAAGCACCTCCAAAGCCACCCCAGGCAGGTGGAAAGGGAACACCTGTAACACCTCTTTGCCATCTGACTCCCAAATGGGGCAGAGCAGCAACCAGAGCAAGCCCTGGTCACACTGGGATTAGGCTTGACCACAACCTTAAAGATGCTGCTGGAAAAGCCAGAGAGTGCTTGTAGGCTGAAATGAACTGTCATCACTATTGCTCATGGGAGTTGACAGAATAATAAAACTCCACTAAACAGCTGTCCTGGCTCCCTGCCAAGGCTGGGCATCATTTACTTCTGGGTCCTGTTTTCACCACAGAAAGGACTCATTTCACAAAATCCACTGCAATGGGGAGCAACCACCCCACTCAATCATTCAAGACTGATTTCCTCCTCCATTTCCAGGGTGGCAGGAGAGAATCTTTCCACAGCCCCAAGAAACACAAACACAAATTGCTTTGATAAAAACAAACTTATCCTCCCTGCAACAGCCATGCTTGGGACCCACATTCTGGAGGAATACTCTGAGCACATCCTATGCATACACACCTGCAAAAGTTTGCAGAATGCCACATTATTTTTAGTCTGAGTTCCTCTGCATGTTTTTGAGAGCTCTGAACAGGATCTGCACAACTTGGAAATCTTATCTATCCAAATCCAGGTGTTCCTATAGCTGAGGTAGTACTTTAAAGTAGAAGGAATGAAAAATGCACTGGTTTGGACAGGAATTCTGTAACATGGTTTTGTTGGAAGGGATCTTGAAGAACATCCAGTTTTAAACCTCTGCCATGGGCAGGGCCACCTTCCACTAACTATCCCAGGTTGCTCCAAGCCACATCCAGCCTGGCCTTGGACACCTCCAGGGATCCAGGGGCAGCCACAGCTCCTCTGAGCAACCTTGTACCAGGGCCTCACCACCCTCGTGGTCCTTGTTTCCACGTATTAACCCTGCCCTGCAACATCCCAGCAAAGCAGAAATCACAGTAACAAAACCAACAAAACCAAGATTGTCACAGTACTGAAGGAAAGAAATATCGAAGGGCTGACTCCAACAACAGCAACACCCTAAATTCTACATGATGTAGTCACCCAGCTGGGACTGCCTGGCTGGATGCAATGAAGATGCAACCAAAGTTCCCAGGAAGTTTTTTGTCTCAGCTCCAGAGGCTTCCATACCTCCCCGACACCTTCTCCTTCCCAGAAGACTGCCAGCTGAATGTGCCACAGAAACAACCCAAAAGCTGCAAGCTGCTGCCCAACATAAAACTGTGGGTGAGCCCATCACAACACAAACAGCCTGTCCAGCAGATCCAAGGAAGCCTCCAGCTGGAAGTGTGTGACTGGGGCACAGATAAGGACCAGATGGGGTGGATTAGGGACCACCAGCCCAGCTGCAGCCAGAGGAGGTGCTGTGGTTGCCATCCCACATCTGCCCTCGGGGTCCCAGCCAGCAGCTCCTCCACAGCTGAGACACAAGAAAACCACACAGGATCAGCTTTCGGTTTCTCTTCATTAACCAGGAGGTTGTTAATGTTCACAGAAATATCAGCCCTTGCACCAGAAGTCAGCCCTGGGCTGATTTTCTATCAGGGGTTATGTAGCCTTACCCACAAGAGGTATTCCAACATGATTTACCGAAGTCCTTGATTTTATGGGACACCCCATGGAGTTTATGGGACAATTAACCCATATGCACACATCACTAGGGGGAAGAGGAACAGAAAAAGAAAATACCACTATTTTTACTGTAAGTATTTGGTGAAACACAAGCAGTGGCATGTTGCAATTGGGCTGCTCCAGCTGGAAGGAGGTATCAGTTATCACAGGAGGAACTTGTCGCAGTTTTCCCTGGCAGCTCGGTGTTAACCGCAGCGCTGGAGCCTTTGAAAGTGGTTTCCAAAAGGCAGAAGGGGGCAAGAGAACTTAAAAATCTGCAACTACTTAGCCAGAAAACTTGGAAGTTTTGGTTCACTGTCACCACAGGCTTTTAAACAAGGAAAACAGATCGAGTTCTGGCATGTTGATTCAACTTGTGCTAAACCACTTAACCCTGAAGAGCAGCAACACACACACATTGCTCTGAGCAAAACACAGCTGCAGCACAAAACAACAGTAAATTTTCACGACTCTTTCAGCCTTAGTACTCCCCACCTTTTTACAGGATAGAAGAGGTTGGAAAAGAGCGCTGATACCATCAAGTCCAATCATTAACCCAGCATCGCCAAGTCCTCCGCTAAATCACGTCCCTAAGTGCCACATCCACATGTCTTTTAAATCCCTCCCGGGACGGTGACTCCAGCACTGCCCTGGGCAGCCCGTTCCAATGCCTTCCCCTTCCGGGAAAGAAGCTTTTCCAAATATCCACTCCGAATTTTCTACAGTGTAACTTGAGGCCGTTCTCTCTGGACCCGCAAATCGCACCTCGCGGTGATTTTTCTCACTCCTCAACTGATTTCTCCCACCACCACCCCTCGCCAGTAACCAGCAAAACACTTTCCCTTCCGTAACCTCCTTCCCCAGCCGCTCAAGCCCTAAAACTTTGCGCAGCTGAAGCGAAAACCAAACAAAACAACCTCACAGCGCAATTAAATCGCCCTCACCACTCAGCGCCGTGTCGGACACCCGCCCCGTTTCTGTCAGCTCCTCCCCGGCAACTCGCGGGGTTACACCAATAGTTTTGTTTTTTTACCCTTCATTAAAATTTTCTAAGTGACCGAGCAATGGCTCACACACACAAGCGCAGCCAATTTTAACAGATTACAGCCGCGCGTTCCGCGGAGCTTCATTACCATCAGATTAGGGCTGGGGACGGGAGGTTTTTTAAAGAAGGAGCATCTGGCGCTGCAACCGCCGGCTCGGGAGCATCCCCGGCGCGTCCCTTCCTCCCAAACCCAACCGGGATTTAGCGCAGAATTTGGAGTTTCTGAAGTGACCGGGCACCCATTCCCGAGCAGCGCCGAGGTGCTGCCGGTCCCCCCCGGTCCCCCAGCGGGCAGGGGGTGCCCCGAGCTCCCCGGTACTCACGCATGAGGGTGCTGAAGGCGCAGAGAGCCAGCAGCGCCTGCAGCAGCACCCCGAAGCGCCCCAGCAGCGCTCCGCTGCCGCAGCCGTGCGCCGGGCGGGGGGCGGCCATGGGGCTGCGGGATGCTAGGGGATGGGACGGGAAGGTGCAGAGCGGTGCGGGATAAAGCAGCACGGAATAGGGATACGGATGGGAAGAGGGACGGGACAGCCCCGGCCCTACCATGCACAAAGGCGGCCCCGAGCCGCCCCCGCCCCCCGGCCCGCCCCGCCGGCAGCAGAGCCCGGGGCGGGGCGGGAGGGGAGGGACGGGGACTGAGACGGGGATCGGGAAGAAGTTGGAGATGAGGATACAAAGGCGACAGAGAGACAGAGGAATGGGGATGAGAATGGGATTGAGTTGG
>VZSR01001299.1:15138496-15183737 GCA_013398615.1 Brachypodius melanocephalos
CACCCTGTGATATCACACACTTCTATTCAAACTCCACACCCGAAATCCCAGTGCTGTCACTCAATTTTGGAAGGTTTTCCACAGCCTCAGGTCAATGCAAGGTTTGCTTGGGGGGTCAGTGCCTGTCAGCACAGAAAGTCTAAAATTTTCAGTACCCAGGGTTCCAACAGATCCTTAGGTTTGTGGCTATTTGGACAAGGATAGAACTGCTAGAAAGGCTCAACATTTGCTGTTTCAATCAATTACTTTCTTGAAAATTAAACTTGTGTTTTTCTTATGTAAGAGTGGCCACATACAAGTTCCTTCAAGCTTAAGACACCTTTGAATTTATGGCTATTGAGATCTGGGCAAAATTCCCTGGGTCTGAACTGCAACAGAATAGATGTAGGCTGGCATCAGGACATCTTTTCCAGGACTAGTTAAGAGGTGGAATAAGTTGTTGGGGGCAGAGGGAGAAACTCTGCCACAGGAGGATTTTAAGAATATTCATTTTTTCAGAATCAGAGAATCATGTAGGTTGGAAAAGACCTCTAAGACCATCAAGTCCAACTATTAATTGAGACCAACCAATAGTCTTCTCTCAGGGACAGCTGGGCAATTCCTGCTTGAGGTGGGAGAATTGATGAGCTGATCTCCTAAATTCTCCATGAACTGCATTTTCTTGGCTGCTCTGCTTCCTTTTGCCAGCCTGACCTCGTGTTGCAGTTGTTTATTGGACAGACAGGAAGTGTCCTAATCCTGTGCTTTTGGAGATCTCACTCCTTTCAACATCCTTCCAGTTCAGGGCATCAGACTCCTCCTCAGGATATGAAAAAAAAAAGAAAGGATAAGGAGAAAAAAAATCCACTCAAACACGGTTTTGTTCCTTACAGCTCTGCTGTCTCTCTGGCAGACATGAGGTTGCCTCAGGAAAGAGGAAGCTTTTTTTTCTCTGCACAGTGGTGGGTTTGGATGAATCCTTTCAGGTCTTTAGCTGGATGTGGGAATCTGACAGCTTGGGTAACTATTTATGCAAAAAGATCGGTTAGGAAATGGAGAGCTACCCTATTGGAGAAATGTTAAATATTCACAACGTTCCTGTAGCACGAACCAGAGAGGACCTTGATTATTTTCCCCCGAGTTCTATCACTTATTGAGAGCCTTGAAATAAAATGCTAATTTGCCAAGGCCTGGCAAATATTCCCTGCTCCCAAGCCTTTCTCCATTAGCACTTGAAAACCACAGGTTCCTTCACAAGCCATCCTTGATGTTTTATAAATGTTATAGCTGAGACATCAGCTTTTAATGCATTTTTCACAGCTGCAGCAGAGGTATTATTTCCATTCAGGCTGCAAAGAGTCACTCTGGAAGGGACCTCAGTTACCTCTCCTGAGGTGTTCCCAAAACGGCACATGCTACCTAACCTTAAACTAATAACCTGCTCAAGGACTCCATTTCACATTTACTGTGCAATCTCAGCTGCAGAGCCACAGGTCAGGAGCCTGATGGATCCTTACAGGTACAAAAAAAAACCTTTCAGAAGAGAGCTCAGCCCTGGCTAAATTTCACATGGGTGAATTTCCATGAAAAAAACCCCACCCAGCTGTGGAAGAAAAGGGGTGTTAACAGTGTTTGGATTAGAAATGGTGCATAAAGCATTGCAACAAACAAACCTTCTCAAGGTTCAGGAAGAAGACTGTCTTCAGCCTAGAAACCTCAGTCAAATCTGCCCCTGTGCTACCTACAGTGTTTCTTCCCAGGGATTGCTAAATAAACCCCATCGACTGTCTTAAAACTGTTGGGTTTTACTCACCTAGTTGTTCTCTGATGAGAAACATGCACACACAAGCCCATAATGATCCTATTGGGTATTAAATGGGAGGAGGAATTAAAGCAAGGAGATGTGTATTACTTTAGCATCCTCAGGATCCTGCCCAGGAAATCACTCAATTTGAGTCCCACCCCAGTTCATTATCCAACATGCAAACATGGGGTGTGCACTGCAGGAGGCACAGAGAGCTGCTCAGCTAAACCAGTTCTTCCTGAAAACCTGCTGAAATCTCAATTTCAGGTGTAATCCCTTCTTGATGACTTCATCTCGTTAAGCAAGGAACAAAAGTCACAAAGAAAACACCAAGGGAAGGATTGCTCATTTCTCCTGTGATGGATAGCCTGAGATCTGGTGGTGTTTACTAAAACACCTTGCTCTAAAATATGCATTTCATTTAAAATAATAACTTTGCTGTTGTTATTTTTTTTCCCCCACGATGATATCCAGTGGTTTTCCAAAGCAGTAAGCACAGTGATGAGGTTGCTTTGGTCAGCTCTGTGTTTTATGAACTCAAGGAGAATCTTTTCCCTGATTCCAGCTGGCATTAGATCAGATGTGTAAATCTCACCCTTAGATGAGATCTGACACAAAACAATCTCAGCTGAAAGAATCCAGTTACCAGAGCTGTGTTTTCACACTTTTAGCTCCCAAACACTGGACACGTGCCACAACGTACAACTTCTTTTCCAGCAGAATTGTTGCAGCATAATTCTGTGCATGTACTGAGCTCAGAGTCTCCTTCAGCACTGGAGGAGAGGCTGTAAATGCAGGGAGTTGGGTCTGTTGCTTTTGAGGTCTTTGAGATGTAGTCCTGCAGCCAAAACTGGCTTTCTGGGCTTTCTCAAATCATGCCTCCTCACCCCATGCCTGATTTTGGCTTCTGGAAGGATCCTTAAAGTTCTTTTCAGAGAAGTCCCAGTGCTCAGATGAGCACAGCTCACAGACAAAGCTTTCTCTGGCTCCAGAGCCCAGCACAGTGTGGATGCAGAGCTGCACAAAATGCCTGGCAGCTGCATCCCAGAGAAGCTGCATCCCAGAGGAGTAATATTTTTACTGCATTTCCATCCTTCCCAGGAGAAGAGAAAAAAATATTTGAAGGAGCAAGACAGCAGCTGCTGGAGATGATCCTACAAATCCATCCCACCCTGCAGCCCTGCTCTCGTTTTCCATAACTGCATGGGCGGGGCAAGACACACCTTTCCAATCTGAATGATTCTACGATCCTTTGAGTAAAGCACAGCTACAAGTTCCTTTACAACAAAAAGGGTTAGAAAATTGGTTTGCAGAGTGATTTACAAACCCCCAGTCACTGTATGTGTCTGAGGCCAGATCTGTTCTTTAAAAGTTTTACTGACAGTGTTCTGCCAGTGAAGGAGTGGAGTTTTACAGTCACTTTCCTCTGGTACATGAAACTGAAAAAAGGCTTTTAACTGGCCTAAATTTTACTTATTGCACCAGAATAGTAACTCTACAGGCTGAAAAGCTGATTTTTTTTTCAAGGAGATTTGTGCCTAGTGACTCCCATGAGCTCTGCAGTGTTCTTAGCTTTTGGCACAGCTCAAAGTGGGGGTCCCAAGCCTGAGATTTTTCCTCCTTGCCTGGGAAGAAGTGGCCTGTACCATTCAATAAGAAATTATTTTTAAACCAATACTTACTTCAAATTCAACCTAAACAGGGTTTCTCCTTTCTTCTACTGTATTTTTTTCTATTTTCAGCCTTGTCCTAATCAAGGGCTGCTGTTTAACAGGAGACCCCTTAGCTTGATGCTGATGTAGGCCATATGTTCTTTTCCTCCCCATCGCTTCACTTCTGGATGCTACAGCTGAAATACAAACCCCTGGATGCCCAGGGATTTCCAAAGGCCAGAAGACATCTGCTTGCCATCACAGATGTTTGCAAGTTAACACATGGATGAAATAATATCAGTCAGTGAGATTCAGAACTGATTCAGATTTCCACAATTAGGCATAAATGGTGCTTTAGATGAAGAATTAAACAGGGATGAAAAAATTGAAACATAGGAAACAGTAAGACAACAGTTGCCAAATGGATTTCCACCTTTCAGACTGGAGTGAAGGCACCCAAATCAGCTTGGTTACAGGAATCAGTCTTGCTGTAGCTGGAAGAAATGCCTGTGTGGATTCATTTGTCTCTGTTTTCAACACGCAATATACTACAGCAGCTTTGTGGTTTCTGGATAAGTGTGTCTGCAGCACAGGTCAAGACCAGGCTGGATGGGGCTCTGAGCACCCTGGGGTGAGACACTGAAATGTTTAGGGTTGATGGTTCCAACATTTGCCCTTTTGGGCTTTGCTGGTGCCAGGTTTGCACCCCAGAGGGGGAGGAAGAGAATTTCTGGTGTGTGGTGTCATTTCATTCTAACCTGCCCCAGAAGTTCTATCAACAAGAACTTGAGTTACTCTCACCTCTTGAAGCAGGTTGTAACACCTGGTCTAGTGGAAAATGTCCCTGCCCGTGGCAGGGGGTTGGAACTAGATGGTCTTTAAGGTCCCTTCCCAATCCAAACCATTCTGTGAGTCCAGGGAGGCAAATGTGAATTTGGAACCCATACCAAACCAAAGAGGTGAAGTGGGAAGTGACGGCTTAGGCTTTGTATAATGCATAAAAAAGGGAGATGTGCCAGCAGACATGAGTCCCACAGGGAGATCTGAGTGGGTCTCCCTTTTCCTGGGGGAGCCAGCACAGCCACATTCAAGAAAAATGCAAAGTGAGTTTGTCTCTCCAATAAAGCTGAAATTTTCGCTCTCCATAAATATCATACTGTTCAATTGCTGTGTCTATACTGATCTCCATGAGAAAACATCCCATTTTTTTCTTTTTTTCAGTGGAATCCCATTGGCTGAGGCAAAAATAATTCCAGAAATCATTTATTTCTTCAGAAAGTGTGGGAGTACTTGTCCCTGCTGCTGTCAGTTCCCATCCATCCCTTTTATCAGGCAGTATCAAAACACTCTCTTCCAGCGAGGACTGCTCAACAGCACACAATAAAATTGATTCATTACTCATTTTCTCCTTATTATCTTTCAATTGCTCCAGCTCTTGATACCACTTAAAGTGGACATTAGCTCTTCGTAACCGGTGTGTGAATGCTTTTTCTCCAAGCTTTCATTACATATATTTTCATTTAGTCTCATTACACCGTGTGTCTTTCTCATGAACTTCTTATAACGCCTTTATACTCATTTGTTTGTGCTCTGCCATGGTGAGGAGTGAGAAAGCAAATGGATTTCTTGAAAAAGCTGGCCCCAGGTGCTCTGCAGGTGTAAATGAGAAGTATTTAGTGCTAGAAAGCGATTTTATTTACAGGAGCTGGCTCTTGAGCTCTCCAGACTGAAAAAGGCAAAAATCATTAAGAATGAACTCAACTTTTGTGCTCATCTTTGGCATGAAAGCAAAACTGATTAAACTCCAGGAGGAGCAAGACTTTCTGCTTATAATTAGCCTTGAAATGGAGATGGGAGCTGAAAGCTTTGTTTTTGGATAGAGGGGAGGATGATTTAAACTTCTGTCTGCTTTGGGAAGGATTACAGTGACAGTGAATTTAATACAGTTTTGCAGACTCTGATTCGTACTCTGGAAGGAAAAGTCTTCCCAGTTTCCACACTCATGCAGGATTTAATTTAAAGTTCAAACCAGTGGAGCAAACTTCATAAGTACCTGCAAAATTTTGTCATACAAGCATATTCCCCATATCCCATGGGGAATCTATGCTCCCTCTGGAACCTGTGGGACCAGGGTTTCTTCATGGCTTTGGATTGGATTTAGGACTCTTCTCACCAAACAGGTCCAGACAAAGGTGTCTCACGGGCTGCTTTGGGCCTGGAAACCAGTTTTCCTTTATTGAGACAAGTCATAGTTAATACTCAAATGTGGAAGTTGGAAAGTCTCAAGCATAGATAAAATATTTGCTATTTACCCTGGAGGGAGATGAATTTCTTTTCCAGGCCCCTGCAGTGATTTCTCCCCCCAATTACAAAGGGGATTAATACTTCAGCTGCACTTATCTCAGTATCTCCTAGCTCAGACAGATGAATACACCCTTCAACATTTCATGGGATCAGATTTCTTTTTAATTAAAGCAGCCCTTTGTTTCACTGTGGCTCTAAAAGTCTTATTTATCATTAAATCCTTTAGAAGTCTCTTAGGAAAATAATTTCCTGCTCCCGGTTTTATTGAGCCTTTGGATCTCCTATCTCTTGTCACCTGTAACAAAGTGCTGTAGGAAGGAGCAGAGCTGTATTGCTTTCATGTTCTCCATCAGCTCTGATATGGATGGTTGTTATAAAGGTTCATACATAATATATGCCATGTCTTAGAGCAGCCCTGTAAACGACTGTACAGCTGTAAAGGTTTCTTAACTCAACCAGCCTCGAGCTACCAGCTATAAAAAGGCAGTTAAGCAGATTAGCATTAAAACTACCTGGTGAGATGAAAAATGGGGAGGCAGAATGGCCTGATGGTGGATCCTTGGACTGTGACCAGTCACGTGGGGAAGTCACCTTTCTGTGCTTCCAACCTGGCACTAATCCTTTTGGGGATATTTCTCTGTAATTGCGTGGTTTGCCCCCACAAGGGCTACCTCTCTGAGCACACACAGGGAGGATTTTCCAAGCAGTCCAAAGGAAATGTTGACCCTCTCCTACCGGGTCTGAGTTTCCTTGGTCTCCTTTGAAAGTGCTGCCTTTGCTGTGAAAATGCCTTTGAATGACTTTTGCATGCTGAGTTTTCTGCCTTTTTTCTCTTGCAAAGCTGGGGAAAAGCTTTTTTTGAGCCTGTTCTGCCAGAAAGTGAGGTCCCATTCCTGTCTAAAAAGCTTCTACTGGCCCCAGGTTTGGAAAAGCTGAGCTGAATATCAAATGCATTTTAAAGCTTATCATGAGGGAAATCAAAGTCCTTTCCTTCCCTGACACCTGTTGATACCCATCAGAGGAGGAAAGTGAATTCTGTGCCCTGTGCTGTCCATTGATCTGATCTGGATCAGTCTCCATGGACACTTCTCACTGCTCCCATCCTACACTGGGCTGGGCACAAGTCATTCCACAGGAACAGAGGAACATAAAAGCTACAGAGTCACAGAATGGTTTGGGTTGGAAGGGACCTCAAAAATCATCTCATTCCAACCCCCCGCCATGGGCAGGGATGCTTTTCCCTAGACCAGGTTGCTTAGAGCCCTATCCAACCTGGCCTTGAACACTTCCAGGGACAGAGCATGGAAATATCCCCAAAATACTGACATTTCCACAGAAAAAAAAACCCAAACCAATTCCATCTTTCCGAATGCAGTCTTGGGTACATCCATTGAGGGATTCCAATGTGTTACAGGGACACTGCACTGGCCAGTAGAAGAAGGCGTTTTCACATAAACTTTCATCTCTGACATTGCTTTTCAAACAGAAATCATTCTCCCTGGTCCTGTCCTGTTGGAATCTCTTCCAAAGTCCCCTTTTGGCTTTTCCCCTGCTTTTCACTCTTTGTTTATGCTAATAGCTAATGAGCTGCCTTTGTGCATCTTGGATAAATCGGATATTTCATAGACAGTAACATAATCAATTAATTGACTGCAATCATGATTTGTTTACCTAAACAGTACTTTAAAGCCAATGCTTGTCAGCAAGCATTTCCTCTTGACAGGACTGTGCAACATCCTTTTGTTTGTAAGGAGGCAATTTAAAGGACATTGAGATTAGGACTAAGAAGATTTGTCAGGGTAAAGCCTTCCCTCATTTTACATGATGAAATTGTAGATGTGAGCAAGAAAGCAGCAGCTGTTTGTGCCGAGCAAACAAAAATGTGATTTTTTCTGTGTAAAGAGTTGTGTTCCTTCAGACAAAAGCTTTTTTTTTCAGAGTACTAAAACCTACTCTTCTCAACACTATGCCAATAAGCTTTTACATTTATACCTGACGTTTATAATGAGAGGTGATCAAAAAGCAAGGAAGGAGTAGAATTTTTTCAGGTTAAAATGTTTTAGCTGTTGGAAGCACACCTTCCTCAGTTAAGATCCTGAAAATCCTGTCCAGTGCTAGCGAAATGTTACCAGAATTTACCCTGTTGGTGTTGTTTGCTGTAAGGGCAGATCTCCAGCCTCCAGGACAAGCCTTGTCCATCCATGGCTGGTCTCTTCTCAAGGTCACTGGCCATGTCCACCTTGGTCTCTTCTGGGATTAATGAGGCATCTCTCCATCCTCAAGAAAAGAGGTGATTTGCAGAACAAAAAGACTGAAAACACAGCCCATGAGGGTGGCAGTGATGTGGCACAACCCTCTCTTGGGAACCTGGCAGAATCTCCTAAGGGTTGTTGCTGGGATTGTGTTGGAAAGCCGTGCTGGACTGAGGGAGGTAAACTCATCCTCAGTCACACTGTACAGAGGGAAATCCTTCAAGTGACCCCTGAAGGCACCCAGGTTTCATCTCACAGGGAATGACTTGGTTCAATCCAAAAGAAAACCTGGAAGATGATTAATATTTATGATGTGTGACAGGAACAAGGTGGGAAAGAGGTTTGGGTGTTGGTTTTTTTTTTTTGTTTTTTTTGTTTTTTGTTTTTTTTTTTTTTTTTTTTTTCACATTATAGCTGAACCCACAGAAAAATAGGGCTGGCATGAATGTCAGAAGTCAGGAGATGTCAGGAGATGCCCACTGGAAATGACTCCTGTCCAGACTGTAAATCCTGGCCTCCAGCAGTGCCAGTTTATAAAATCAAAAGGGAATCAGCAATTAGGTTGAATTGCACAAAATCTCTGTCTCATTAAACGCCACCAGCTCTCGCTGAGCACACCCCGTGCCGTGTTTTAGGGTTTCAGATCAGTTCCACCACATAAATCAGAGTGGTTGACTCAGATGACACAGTTGGTGCCTGAGGGCACCTTCTTCTCCTGGCACTGGGGGCTCTGTGTGAGGGTGTCTGCACACAGCCAAAATCCAGGGCTTTATTCCCATGCTCCTTTCTATGTGTGAATCATGAAACAGTGCAGCCTTTATTGTGCCCCCTGGGATCCAGCAAAACCCAATGGGATACCCAGGAAAGACTCCTGGGTTTGGGGGCTGAAGCTGTATCTCATCCCCTTAAACAGGAATTTCAGAGCAGCCAGGATGGATGCTGAGGATTTTCACCCTCTCTATGTGTGGCAGCAGCTAAAAATTTTTTTTTCCCAACCTTGAATCTTTTGGGGCGTTTGGCTGCAAGTTTGTGACAGACGCAGGAGCTGAGTCTCTCTGCAGGATTTCAGAGTGGTGTGAATTTCAAAGAGAGCAGATGCTGCTCTAGGACCAAATCTTCCCAAGGCTCCTGCAAGCCTGGAGGGGCCTGAAGGTAACAAGACATGTCCTGGGCAGGTTTATTGAGAGTCTAAAAGTGGAGAAAAAGGTATCAATGTCATAATAAAAGTAAAGACTTTGAGGAGCTGACTTGGTCCTAGAGTCACATCCAAAGCAGCTTGCAGCTTTTTGAGTTCCTTAAAAATCTCCCTACATCCCTAAAACCTATTATTTGCAATAGGAAATCCAGGAGAGATTTAAATTCTTAAATATTTTTATGGACCTGGATTTTAATTTGCCTAGATTTTGGTGTCCCATCTGTACAGTGCTTCCTTTCTAAAGACAAAGTACAGGTTACTTATAAGGTACAGAATATGGCATTTTTCAGTAGTGAATTCTTCGAGCAGTTTGTTACACCAGGGCATTATTCCTCTTTTCTTTTTAGGGATGGGAAAGTGAGGCACAGAGGCTTGTCAGGGTAAAACCATGCTCACCTGCAGGCAGGACATGAACTATCAAGGGGCTATAGTCTGAAATGAGACCATAAAATTAATTTCATAAAAGAAAACCCTGTTTCCTTCTTTACTTATAAGCCCACAGCCATGTCTTGCTCAGCAAAGTAAAAAAAGTATTAGTACTAGTAAGAAAAGTATTTATACACCTTCCCTCCTGATCCCTGCACTGAGATATTTAGTCCTGATTTCATTATGACCTTAAATATGTTACCTATTACCTTTAATGGCGTGTTGTAGACTCCTCCACTCATATGCATCCTTATTAACTGTGCTTAGCAACCTGGCAATGAAGAAGCAGAAGTGTCAGCCTCTTCAAATTAAAATAAAAAATCAATTATGCTCTTAGGGGCAGATGGAGATTAAGCTGAATACAATGTACAGTTACTCTGTTGTGGAAGCTGAGGCCTTTATGTGCAATTAGTGGCATTTTGTTCTTAATCTTCCTCCTTAATAGTGAAGGAGCCATTAAAAGAGCAAAAGCCATCCACAAGCCTTTTTCATAGTCAGCTTCAGAGAGACACTTCTAAGTGCATCATTTTCATCTTAGTACTGTAAAAAAAAAAATCCCTCAAAGTACTGATATGACCTTTAAATACTTTGCTGTGAATTTGGGGGTGGTGCTGAGTGGGGGCTGGAAGGAGGGAGGAGAAAGTCAAATGAGTAATTGCAAGATTAGGTTTTGTTGCACAGTGAGATGTTTGCCAGCGATATTTTGGGCAGAAACTATGTTGTGGATGGGCATTTGGGCTGTTGTGGGAATGTGCCAGGGCATTTCTGCTCCTAAATCCTATTAGGTACCAAAACCATGGAAATGCCTGAGCTGGGTTATGGTCCACCATGGAGTCAGGGCACTGAGAGAGCCAGACCAACTCAATATTTTGCAGACTATGATACAGAATTCACTCCACGTGCAGCAGTGACAAGAAATGCAGATGTGATGCATAATTCACACTTTAATAAAATGTGAGCCCCTGGTCATCCTTGTCAGTCAGAGATTTCAGTCTTGTTCTGCCATTATGGATATTCCTGTACGAAACAGGAGAGAAATAGAGAATTTAGTTGTTTGGCACCACAGAACTTGGAAGAAACACCCCAGTTAAGTGAAAGTTGTAAGCACAGTGCTGCATTTGAGGTCTAAATCCATTCCCACTGTTGCAGCCTTTCCCTGGCACTGCATATCTGTGTGTGAGAGCTCAGCTCCTCCTGCCTCAGTTTCCCCAGCCTCCCTTCCCAACACCAGCTCAGAGAGGCTAAAAACCAGGAGTTTTCCTGCCAAGGCAAAGCCTGTAAACACCTGAAATAAATAAAGAAGCTGTTGGTAAATGGTAGAAATGAGCAACTTTTTGATATGAGAGAGGATCTCTCCTGTAGTGCTGGCACGATCAATAAGGCTCGTAGCTATGAGCCTCAGCACTGTGATTTATTGGGTGTAACGTGTGCTTACTTCTCATTTACTGCTAAGGTGGGAGAGCTATTGTTTAGCACAGAGACCACGATTTCTGGGCATTCCTGAGCTGCAGGCATGAGGTACTGGCTCAGATTTTCCAGTTAATATTAAAGCCAGTTATTGCCCTGCTCCCGAATAGCCACAACCCCTACGCAGCGATTTCTAATCAACAGGCAATAAAAATAAATCAAATTGGGTAAATAAAGTGCTCTGGGCTATGGAGTTGGTGTGTGGGTGTCCACAAGGGGTTTGTGTCCGGGGCAGGGTGTGCAGGGCAGCTGCTGCTGGAGGCTGTGGGGTGCCTGGCCATGAGAACTACAATTTGAGAGGTGATGATCCCTTTTCCCTGGTATTCCTTGAGTTCCTGCAGGAGAAAGGCTACACCAAGGGACCTTTCACCTTTCCAGGGGGAGTTTTGCCTCTTCAATCACTGCACAAAGGGCTGGTGCTGCCAAGAGGTGCAAAGCCTGTGAGACCACAACCCAATGAATATTTCATGAATCCCAAGCCAGCAATTTCTTTGCTGTTCACAGCATTCAAGAGGCAGGAGTTTTACTGTGAAGCAAAAAGAGGGTGTTTAAATTTTGGACTCACTTCACTTATGCTAATCTCTTCTTCAGATCACGCCTTAAACACATGCATTGAAAGCTCAGATACATCGGGAAAGAAAAGGTATCAGAGAAATTCAGCCCGAATATGATCTCCAGGAGATGGCACTGTGAAACAAGTCTTTCAGCATCCTAATGCCACCTCCCAGGGACCAACTTCTCCCTGAATTCGGGATGATGGATAAAAAGAAGACAAAGGTAGAAGTGAAAGTCCTGGCCCGGGGGCTGTCATGAAATAAAGGCCTGATGGTGTCTTTACCTCCTGTAAAGATTGTGATAAGGTAGGGTGAAAACTTGTAAGCTGAAGGCCACAGTTTGTTGAGAGGAGAGGGAAAATACAGAGAAGCTTTGCTGTAAACCCAGGAGCAGTCCCAGGAGGTGATTATGGCAGAGGAACAATTAGGAACTGCACTTGACTGTGGAGGTGGCCCCAGGTGATGTCCTGTGCCTCCTCTATGACACCAAGCTCCTGTTAGACACTCTCCATCCTTCAGCTCATTTAGGCTGGACACTGGTAACCAGCCCCAAATAATTCCCCAGTGTCAGCTGCATAGCCCTGCTCCTTTTCCAGTGCAGGGCAGCTTGGTGTCAGCATCCCAAAAGGAGGCAAATGCTTCCAAAAGTGGAGATGACCACATTCTTTGGGTTAAAAGGAAACCTGGCTGCCACCAAGGAAAACTTCTGCCCAGTCTCATAGTGTTTATCACAGATGAAGCTCCAGAGCCTGAGCTTTGCCATTTTACCTGTACAAAAATTGGCTGAGATCCCCCCATTTGCTCTGTCTGCAAGGCTAATGCCATTTACTCATTTATGAACACAAATGTCATCTCGGCACCATGTCAAGCTTGTGAGAGGTTCTGAGTCTTTCAGGCACCTGCTTAAATTTGGCCAGAAATGGAAAATCAAATACACAACCACCTACAAATCCCATAATGTCCCCCAGAACATTTAGCTTCCCAAGCCAGGAGAAAAGAGAAAAATCAGGACAGTTAATGGCATAACATCTCTGTTTGTATGTGTGTTTGTGCCTCCTTGTGTAGGGGATCTTTAACATCTCCATCTACCCTCCAAAAACCTGAACCAGCTGAAGGCAACAGCCTGGAAAATGGGAAAAAACCCTGTGTATTAGTAATCTTATCCTGCAGATCAGACACTGCTAATATCTGATCTAAAGTAATGGGACTGTCTGAATTTCACTGGGTTGGACAGTGTTCTTGTGTCCAACTGTGGAAAATTTGGAATGTGAACAGCTATACCCTTTGGAAGTGATCATCAGAGGCAACAGCAGATGGATGTTCATTACAACTTGGGCACTTGGTACTCAGGTAAATCTTTTTTATCAGTGCTACTTGCATAAAAGTGCTTTAGTTAAAAACAACAACAAAGTTCAGATGTGAAACTTCTGTTCCCAACTTGAAGTACAAGATCAGGTGCCATGGTTGCCAACAAATGTAGCACTAAGGAGCATGGCCAGCAGTGAAATTAATGGAGTTGCTTTAGATCAGTGGATATACATCCCTGAGTGTCTCTGAATCTGAAACTGGAGCTGATCTCAGTGTGTGTTTCTGCCAGGGCTTAATTCCATTTTACATCTTGGGATACTACACTGGCACAATTCAGTATTTCTCAAGGCACTTTCCTTTTTTACCCAATGATGCTCTCAAAGGTAGCATTAAAACAAAATCTCTCAGCAATTACTGCAGTTCATGTCCACTAAACCAATTTGTATTCTCAGCAATGAGCAAGATGCAAAGTCTTTGCTGCCAACAAGAGCTGTTAGACTCATCTCCAGCTCAGACCTGATTTAAATCTTCACCATTTCATTCATATCTGAAAGCTTTGTTGTAGCAGCCACTTAGAAAAGTTCCAAAGGAATTTTGTTCCTCAGCTTTAATTACTATTATTATTTTCTTTTTTCAAACCATCTCTTCGGATACCATCCACAGACATAATTTAGATCACAAACTCTTAGAAGACTTTCTTCCACATCTCTCCATACAGGACCAATTGAACCATCAGTGCTTCAGAAAGTCTCTAAGTAAAACAAAAAGAGGCCAGGATAGAGAAAATCAATGTGAAGAGGGAAGAAGAAGCTCCAGAGAAGACACTGTAACCAAAACTTCTGAAAAGACCTCTTAGGCTGAATGTAAATAAAGCACAAAGGCATCTGGTGTTAAAGGAAAGGAGAGGAAGAAACACCTGAAGTGCTGTGAGAGCCACTGTGGCTGTGTCTGTCCCTAAACTGGATGATGCCACCAGCTTTAGACAAAGACAGGCTGCATCCAGAGGAATCTCTGTAACCTAACTCAGAGCAGATTAAAAGGAGAGAGAATACAGATATGGCATTTGCAGAGCATCTTCCTTTCAAAAAGCATGTTGAAAAATCTGAAATGTCACCATGCTGAAAATGTCACTCACTTCCACAATCATCTGGACAAACAGGACTTCGGTGCTCTCCTGGCATCTACTTGGGTTTTCAGTCTTATTTTGAAGTTCTGACAGTGTTCCACTGCTGTTTTGAAATCCCATCCAGCCCAAGGCCTGGAAGAGGAACTGCCTGATTTGTGTTTTCCCGGAAATCTGCTGAACAGGAGAGGCTGAGCCCATGCCCGTGGCCTCTTGGAGTGTGAATGGCAAGAACATGGATTATGGTGAAGAAACACTGTCTGCAATATTTGCTCTTTTTTCTCCCAGTCTTTGCTATCTTCTCAAATGTATTCCAGAATCAAAATATTTCTTCATCTTTATTCCACTCCTCACTTGTCTTCTTGCACAAAATCCATGAGAGGCTGGTGGAAGAGAAAGGGACTGGAGAGAGTGGAAGAGAAAGGGTTTTGGGAGGTTCAGTGGTGAATCCTCAGCAAGAAGCAGTGAAAAGGGTGCTGCTGCTTGCAATGGGGCAGAGAAGAGCTGGGGTCACCTGTGGGAAATCAGCACTTCCCCAGGAGTGAGATCACCCTCTCTGCTCCTGCAAGAAGGGATGCTCCCAAAATCGAGCTGCAAACTTCAAACCTCGGCTTGGGAGTGACCAGGGGAAGGCAAGTGGAGACAGCACTTGCACCTGAGCAAGAGGGGTGACAGAAAATTGGCGTGGGGATGGATACAGCAGCGTTTGGGGTTAGTTCCAAAGGAATTCGTGGAAAGGACAAAGCACAGGACTCGCAGCTGCCTCAAAACCGCGATGCCCCTTCTCTCTGCTCCCCTCCAGACCTGTTGAATGTGTGTGCCTGCACCAACCCCCACCTCGGAGCGTGCTACAAAAACATCCACTGGAATCCTCAATCGTACCAATCGTGCCTGCAGGGAGACGGGAGCTGGGGCTCCAAAAATCCCCGTCAAAGATGCTTTACGCAGTCCCTTGAGCAGGGCTGCAAGAGGGGAGGGGGGCGAAAAACCTGCAGAATTCACCCCCAGCTCCGCTGCTGAGCAAACCGGGGTAGGGGAAGCTCTGGGATCTGCGGCTGTCGGAGCATCCCGAGAAATCCCGGCTGCAGAATGGGGGTTCATCCCCATCCCTCCCATCCCAGGGGATTTTTCTGACTCCCTCTAGAGAGCAGGACCAGCCGGGCGGGGGGCATGGGCAGTGGTGCCTGGCATGATTTTCCAGCCCCGCAGCGGGGCTGATTTTCTCGAGAGGGGAGAAGAGAATTATCTATGCGATCTGAAAAACCCCGCAGTGTGGCTGTACGTGCGAACACCCCCGCACCAGCACGGCCGCGCACACCGGCGAGCAGCGCGATTCTGCCGTGAATCGCACTCGCTAAAGAAAAGAAAAACCACCAAATAACCCGAAAGGAAAATAAAAAAAAAAATCCCCATCCAATAACCCGAGGAGCAAAGGAGGGAAAGTTGTGCGTGTCCCTGCGCGCCGGGAGGGCGGAGGGTGCCCACCAGTTGATTTTACATTCTGCTTCGTGTCTTCGCCGGCTTTTCTTGATATATTTTATTTATTTTCCGCAACGGGGAATAAACAGGTAATGCCGGAGCCCGGCGAAGCGGAGGGAACGGGCGGGCTGAGGGATGCGCCGCATTTTTTGCTTCCCCTCTTTTGCCCCATCTCCCTCCCTGGAAGTTTCTTGGCGACACGAAACGAAGAGGAAAAGCAAAATAAAAGCTCGCGGCGAGCTGTGGGGAAGGCAAGCCGGGAGGTAGCGCTCCGCTGTTGAAGGCTTGGTATTTTATGGCATTTTTAACGCGCGGGCGGGAGCCTGGGATGCCGCGGAGCGCTGCCCCGTACCGCGGAGCGCGGCCGAACCGCGGCATCGCTTCCACGCGTGGATCCCATCCCTGCCCTCGCCCTCTGAGCCCAGATTCCCGGCAGAGGAGCGGCTCAAGGCGCGGGGGCACAGCGAGCGCGCAGCGCGGCGCAGCCGGGGCGGTGTGGGTTGGGATGCTCGCGTGATTGTCTTCACGGATTTTTATTTATTTATTTTAACCCCTCCTTTCTTGAAACTGCTGAAAAAGGTCATCGGAGGAGTTGGCTGCTAAATATTAAAAAAAAAAAAAAAAAAAAAAAAAGGCAAGAAAGAAAGGGAAAAAAAAAAGCCCTAAAAAGAGCGGCAGGCATGCGCAGTGCGCGGATGCCATATTGGAATGAGTCTGCCGCGGGTGCAGGCACGGGTGGGCTCCGCTCCGCGCAGCGCCGCGCACCGCTCCGCGGCGGTGAAAAACGGGGAAAACACCCCGAAATAAACCAAACTCGCACAGGTAAGGCACCGCGCCCGGCAGCCACCCCTCCCAAGCACTGCCGGCTGGCATTTCTCTTTTTTTTTTATTTATCGGGTTGGGCAGCGCTCGGGTGGAGAGGGTCGCTTTCCCCTTTCCGAGATGTATTTAAAAAAAAATCTTCTAATTTTTTTTTTTTTTTAAAGCGTGAGAGATGGGTGTGGATATTTCCCCTGCCCCGTTTTCCAGGCGGTGATCCCGTGGTGGAGTTGTGGAAGTGTTGGCGTGCCGGGGCTGAGCCTCCGGCCGGGACCGGCGCTCGGAGCGCGGCTGCCGCTCCCCGGCTGCGCCCCGCGGGCCGGGAGGGTCCGCGCTGCCGCTCGCATGCATCGCAGGCGTGCGGGGCTTTCTTTTTACCTCGGCAGATCGCATTTTAGATGCTCTCATCTCCTTCCTCCCACCCCCTTTTTTCCCCTCCTTTTCTCTCTTTTTTTTAAGCTTTTCCTCCTTTCTTCCCCCTCCCTTTCCCCCCATTATTCCCTTTTCCTATCTTTCTTTTCCTTATTGTTTTATTTATTTATTTTTTAAGTTATGCCGATCGTCTTTCTGCTTTGCTGCCAAACGCTCGTGCGACCTCCTTTCAGATTTACAAGGCTGATGCACATCTCTCGGAAAGAGTTATTTTGGATGTGCGGGTGGTTTTCTTCTGAATTTGCGGGGGGAAAAGGAGGAGGGGTGAAAAAAAAAAAAAAGCTGCTGCAGGAGGCGAGAGGGAAGAGGAAAAGAAAAGAAAAGAAAGCAATCAGCTGTGCCAAAATGTGCAACCCTGATCTAGACGTATTTTCCCGTAGCGCTCCCGAACTGCGGTAAATGAATATTTATAAAGCTCGCTCAACATGGCGGGTTAAGGTGTCTTCGAACAAACTGCAAATAAACATTTTGAGAGGAGAAAAAGAGGGAGGGCGGGGTGCCACGCGTTTGGTTCAACTCTCTTGTGCTGCTCGGAGAGGTGTGCGGGTGGATTCGGTGCGGAGGGATGAGGATGAGGATGGGATCCCAATTCGGGGTCCTCTCCCCGGCAGGACCCGGCGGTGGGAAAAGTACCGGGACGTTTTGTGTGTGCTGGGAAAGGACGTGTGGGGTTGGAACCGCCGCCGATTTGCCTTTGAATGCCAAAATCGCAGGCGTGCCATGAGAAAAGAAAAAGAAATGCGCCGGGAGACAGAGCGCTGATTTATTTTGCATTAGCAGTAGACGTGTCGTGGGATGAGATGTCCTGCTGGAGCTGTCAAACCATCCTGGGCGCAGTCAGCTGAGGATGGCTGGGGTGGTTGGGTTTGTTTTGTTTTGGTTTGGTTTGGTTTTTTTTTCTTTTTGCATGTTTTTGTTTAGCAAAAACACTCTGGAATTGCTCCACGCGGAAATTTCGGGCGGCAGACGAGTGGCTTGGGCAGTGCGAGCTGCTTCTCTTGCGGAGAGATCCTGAAAACCCCCACGGTGGCGAATCGCAGCTTTTGCAAAGCAAGGGCGGGAGTTGCAGAGAGTTCTCAGCGAGTTGTTTGTGCCCTTCCCGGCTGCCTTTTCCAAATGTATTTTCCAGGAGGAGTGGAGGAGCGAGGCTGCCTCAGAGGCAGGGAAAACTTCCCCGGTGCCGTGCAGGGAACGCTGCGGTGCTGCTGCTCTGGGGTGGTTTCACGGTGGTTGTGAGATGTAAACTTTGTGTTTTGAAGTGTGGGAGGCGATGGGATGCTCCAGCACCGCAGGCTGTCAGTGCCTGGGTGTGGATGGAGGAGCCAGGGAGAATCCAGGAGTGGCTGAAGAGCTGATCTTCTGCTCATTTCCCTTGGAGATGCTCCCCGAATCCTCGCTGTCATTTTATTTTGCAGGAAGAATTGGAGATGCTGTTTGCACACCTTGCCGTGCACTGCGAGGTTTCCCATTCCAAAAAGGCTCTGATCCATCCACCCACCCGTTTCCCCCTCCTTTCTCCAGCCCTGCCAGGATCAAGCTGGCTCAGGGATCCAGCAAACTCACATCACAGGGCGTGATGGTGGGGAGGGGGACAGAGGAGAAGATGGGGGTGAAGTTGTGATTTCTTATCAAAACGGCAGAAAATGACATTAATTACAAGCAGAGAGGCTTGGAAGGCAGTTACCAAACTGTGGTGGGATTTGGGTGGCAAAATCCATGCGGTAGCAGTAGGGTTTTCTTCGGGGTGGGAAGGGGTGGAGCCCTTGCAGAAGGGGAAGGTATCTTCCATCTCTGCCCTCCCTGCATCTCCCCATCCCCAACTTCGTTGTGCCTTGGACTGGACAGCTTCTAAAAGCAGTTTGTGCCCCTGGTACTCCAGGAAAGAAAGTGTGGTAGCAGGGTGGTGACCTTGTGTCTGAGCAGAGGAACAGCTTCACCTGGTTGTATGATGGGATGTGGAGATGGAAGGGATTTGGAAAGGGTCTCTGGAGATCCATCCCTCTGAACATGGAGCAAACCTTCACCAAGGACTTTCTTCCTGCAGTAGCAGAGAAGGGTGCTGGCCAGGATTTAGGGCAATTTGTTTTCCCTCTCTAGAAGCCTTTATATGAAAACAAATTTGATTTCCTTTGCTGCTGACAAAGTAAGAGCAGGTGAGGCAGGTTCTTTCTCTGGGGTTGGGACTGTTGCCTGGGTGAGCAGAGATGCAAGTGGCTTTTTTCCTCCTCTTTTTTTTCCCTCTCTCCAGCAGATTATTTATGAAAATATCCTCACAAGTCTAATAACTTCAGTGCTTATAAAGGATTAAGTCCTAATAACTCCTGTGATAAGATGGAGGCTTGGTGTAATCTGTTACTAAGTGAAAATCTAAAAGCCATTTAAATAAATACAGCAAAGAGCAATCAAGAGATTGGTACCTTGTACACAGCAAGGAAATACCTTTCTAATGATTTTTAAGGGGTGCACACAGGGTAGTGGGATAGTAAATACATTATAGGCAAGACAGTATAATTTCAGTTCTATATTGAGAAAACGTTTGCAAATACTCAGCAGATGCTACATGTGGCAGAGGTGGAGAGTGTGTTTTGCACAGATGTAAGAACATCTGTACAAGACAGTATACAGTTATATAGCTGTGATTATGAGTGATAATTGACTGGCTGGACAGACAGTTGATGTTTTAATGAAGCATTTATTAAAACTTCATGGAAGTGTTACTAGAAATAGGGTAAACACCACAACTGCCAACACTTTAGACTGGGGATGCTTTTCCCCCACTCCTGGCTTGTGCTGTGCTGAGCTGGTGTGTTTTGGGTCACTGTTTCTGGCCTTTCAGAGCCATGGGATGCTGGTCTCAATGAGTGAGGGGATGTGATGTTAACCTTGCTGAAGAACAGCACATGGTAGAGAAGGTGCCACCTTATTTCTCCAACAGATATTGGGAAGAAATTCTTGGCTGTGAGGGTGGTGAGGCCCTGGCACAGGGTGCCCAGAGAAGCTGTGGCTGCCCCTAGATCCCTGGAAGTGTCCAAGGCCAGGCTGGATGGGGCTTGGAGCAACCTGGGATAGTGGAAGATGTCCCTGCCCATGGCAGGGGATGGAATGAGATGATCTTTAAGGTCCCTTCCAGCCCAAACCATTCTATTTCTGTGAGTCTTCAAGGGTATTTCACTGGTTAAATTCATGTTGATGTTGGGTGAGCAGAGGCATGAGAACATCTAAGAAGGTATACAAGGATGGTGATGGTTGAAGGAAGTGGTTTGTCCCTGACTGTGTCCAAGTGATAAAGTAAAGGAGTTGTGAAAAACTTCAAAACTTGTGACACATAGCCAAAACTTGAAGCAGAGGAGGCAGAGGTGTGTTCATGAGGGTTCACAGAAAAAAAAAAAAAAATATGGTGACCACAGGGTCCATGTTTTAGATGACTTGAAGGTGTCAGAAGTATTTTATTACTGTGAATATTGATGCAGAGTCTATCAGCTGGTGCAGCAGGATCCTCAGTGCTGAAAATGAAATGCTGTTGATAGTAGTGATGCCACCTGCAAATATGAATTTGTTCTGTCATTGTAGCATCTGGTCCCTAGGGTTTTTTTGGGATTACAGTAGCTGATGGTACCTTGTCAATATTTAAAACTCATAATTTGAAACTGTTGATCTTTGCGTGACAAACCCCGATGAAACCTTTCAAATCCATCCTATGGGGTTTTTTTGCCAAAAGATTTCTCTTTCCTTTATTTTCGGTGTCTTGGGGTATGACTCCTACAGTGGTTAAAAAAGTTTGAGTTGCAAAATAAGGCAACACAGAAACGAGAGTGAAGACTTCTCCACTGACATTTAAAAAACTCCTGAAAAAGTTTATTTTGAGATTGGCCTTTGGTAAGACCTCAACAAAGCATTCTTGTGAAGGCTGATTTGGAAAATGTGTTCACAGCTACTCCCATTCTTATGAATCAGAAGTGTTGATCTAAAATAAAATAGTAATAAAAAGAAAGGAGAAAAAGCCCAAAACCAGGCAGTTCTTGACAGCTGACCCAGAGATCAATTCTGAGTAAGTGTGAGGCTCAAAAAAAGTATGTGCAGAATCCTTGCTATTTTTACTCCCAATTCCTGCTTTCATGACTAATACTCTTAGCATCACTGGATGGCTTGTGCAAAGGAGACATCTTTTCTTGGGTAAAGTTCAGAGACTCAGTTTGTGCATAAGTTAATTAGGAAGTCTTACATTTATTTGCTTGGCAAGGAAATGGAATTCCCTCCTAAAATCCAGGAGGTGACATTGTGCCTGCCCCTGTTGTGTGGGAGATCAGATAGGACAACCATAGGCTGAGAATCCTTAAGGTCTAAAGGGTCCTAAGTTCCTTGTGGAGACTTTTGGGTAGAAAGCCATAGCTCTCCTAGGTGCATCCAAATAACATCTTCAAAGAAAGTTCAGCAAAAACAAAAATTAACTGGTTCTTGGAAGGTGTTTTCAGTGTGGGAGCTCAGTGCAAGTGTAAGATCAGGCTCCAAGATGCTTGGTTGGGGTGGTGGTGAGGCATCAAACCTGGATATTTTGCAGCAGCTCTCATGTTCACATGAAATGGAATCTGGTTTGTTTTACCTTGGAGAAATTGGATGGAATTAGCCCCGTAAATGTGACTTGTAGGACTCTATGAGTTAAAATATCTTGTGCAATTTGGTTCAAGATAGAGCTTGGCAGGGCTCTGCTGGCTGCCCCCACATGTGCTTGGCGAAGGGGAGGGTCCTCTTCTTCCTGCTGTTGTGCTGTGAGGTGGCTGGAGATGGTTGTGAGGGCTGGATCTTTTTTAAATTTTTCTTTTTTTGGCAGATCCTGCCAGTCAGTGAAGCTGCTTCTGGATGTAAAGCACTGACAGGGATGTAAGTGCATGTAGGACTAAGCCCAAGAGCTGATCAGCTGTGCTGTTTAAATGAACCAAACAGCGCCAAGATCTAAAATGTCTTTTTTTTTTTTTTTTTTCCTAAAAAGTGTTGGAATCAGATGGCAGATGTTTCCTGGATTCTGGTTTGCATCTTGTAGGTTTTTTTGGTTTTTTGTTTTGTTTTGTTTTTGAAAACAGCTCTGACTGCTGCAAAGACATAGAGGGCAGAACTGATTGCACTGGACAGTGGGAGTTTGGTTGATGAGGGACTTCTGAATTGGGCTGTAAATTAAGTCCCTGAAAACAGTGTTTTGTGTTTCCTGCTGGGTGACTTCTGTAGCTGGGCTGATTGGTGCCACTCAGGGGGTCTGACTGATTAATTTGGTCCATGTGGTTGGTGTTTGGAGGTGATCAGCATCACATGCTGGGGGTTGGAACTCGGTGATCTTTAAGGTCCTTTCCACCCCACCCCACTCTGTTCTGTGATTTTGCCTAACAAGATGAGGTGTCTCAGGATGATAAATCAGCTCTGTGTCTTCATGTTTCCCATCTCAAAGGCTTCCTGGTTTCAGCTCTGTTTAAAACACAGAGGTGGAAGAAGACAGAGTGTTGCCCATGATTGTTGCTGTGCTTCTTTCTTGCAGTTCTTTTTCTTATTATAAAGGGCATCGATGGCATTGTCCCAGTCTTCTTCATGGGAAGAAGAAGATTCTCAGCCCTGGTTAAGCTGAGAGGTTTAGAAGATGCCCAAATTTAAACATGCCGTATTTCTAAGTGGTTGGTGTATGTTGGGTGCTTAGCATGGGTAGAAGTGCTTTTACCAAAGTGGGGGGAAAAATCATGGAAATTGCTTGTTGAGTCATGAAGAAGGTGACAGACACCTGTTAGGTGACAGAACAGCTGGGAAGAGGAAAGATTAGTATGTGGTGACCTCCTTGTCCTTGGGACACATGCTTTTTGGGGTGCTGAAGGTGGGGATGTCCAGGGTTCACAGGGGCAATGGCAGGAGTACAAGTGGGGCAGAAATGCCCCCTTGCCCCTGCTAATAAAATGTCCAACTCGCTCAGGAGAGGGAAAACTGAATGAAAAAGTGCTTTAATTTTTGAGGTTTGATCTAGTCCTCAGAGAAGTTTGTGGCAGGTTTTGACTTGAAGTCCATCTCTCAGTCCTTAGGTTTTATTTACACACAGGGCAGCTAAGAGCATGATGTGACCTAAAGCCTGGGTGTCTGCCTGTCGTCTGTCTCTCTGTCTTTTCTTAATACTGCAGGGCTTTTTTTGTTGTAAACAAGTTAAGAGTCTCTAATTAGGTTTGTTTTACTTTCTGTTACCTTATCTTACTACCATTTATATCTGTGTGTATCCCAGACTCAGGAGTGTGCCAGGTAGGGAGGGTGAGGAAATTACTTAGTGGAACAGGTTTGTCTCTGTTGGCATCAAAAGTGTGAAGCTTTTTGGCACCAGTGCAAGAAGAGAGGAGAGCAAGGAGCAGCTGAGTTACAGGGGCTGCCACCACCTTGCACAA
The DNA here is from genome assembly GCA_013398615.1 of Brachypodius melanocephalos. NCBI lineage: Eukaryota > Metazoa > Chordata > Aves > Passeriformes > Pycnonotidae > Brachypodius > Brachypodius melanocephalos. The sequence continues at coordinate 15,161,695 of VZSR01001299.1, forward strand.
TCCCTTCCCCACCCTGTGTCTTCAGAGAAGTTTAGTTCCTGTCCTTCTCTGACTTTGAGATAGACGATCCAGACCATCCCTGCTCTGGTGGTTCCATAATTTCCTGTTTTTACGTGTTTTCCCTCTAGGCTTCCTCATTTATTTTCTGCTGCTGCACAAATGTTGACTTCAAGAGCAGAAAGATGAGCCCTGTTGAGTGGCTGGAAGAGGTCTTGGACTGGCCATCCCTTACCCCAGGGCAGGATTAACTCTACCAACATCAGTTTCTGGACAGATTAGCATCCTAACGCCTCCAAAAAGCAGAGCTCTGTGCCCTTCCCAGAGTGTGTCCCATTTCTTCACCAGATTCATTGTAAGTGATTTCTTCTTCTGTCCAAATCATATCCCCTTCCTGCAGTTTAAACCAAGCTGCCTACTTCAATCCACCAAGAACATGGAAAACAGATTATATCCTTTCCCCATTCAGCTGTTTTTTATGTATTTGAATATTGTGAACATTCCTGATTCTCCAGAGTACGGGGGATCTTTTCTTCCACCCCAGAGTACTACAGAGAGCTGTTCAAAGCAGTAAATTTCCCTTATTAAAATCCTGTGGGGTCTTCAGTATGAAAGAGAAATTGTCAGTTGATATAAGTGAAAACATTTGGTGAGGGAAGCTCTCAAATAAATAATAAAAAAAGCCCTCGCAGGAATTTGGAAGAAAAGTTTCCTTGAAAGGTTTCCAACTGGTACTTTGTCTGAGAGGAGAGACAGGCCGTTTTTCTAGGAGGTGGAACTGTTACTTGATGTGTTCAATAGCCCTTTTGAATGAGCTTCCACTGCATTGTGCAGATGCTCGGGGATGTAAATATTGTGGCAGGCTGCCACTAGCTGTGCATCCAGGATCATGTCCTGCGGGGATGAGATCCCTTTCATCCTGCTCCACAAACAGGACCAGTCCCACATGTCATCCCTTCACTTGAACTACTGGAAGGTGTCCCTGCCCATGGCAGCAGGGTTGGAACCAGATGATCTTTATGGCCTCTTCCAGCTCAAACCATTCTGTGACTGATTCAGCTTGTCTGCTGGGGAATTTGGATATTTAAAACGTTAGCAGGTGCTGTGCAAGAACAGGAACCCCCTGAGGGTTGTGGATCTCATCTGAATTTCAGGTGTTTGGCTTGAACCACTTGAGTCAGTCACCACTGGATGTGATTTTTCTTGGCTTGGTTTAAGCTGGATATTTGGAGAAAGTTCTTCCCCCAGAGGGTGGTTGGGCACTGGAATGGGCTCCCCAGGGAATTGGTCACAGCACCAAGCCTGACAGAGACTGTGAAGTGTTGGGACAACACTCTCAGACACGTGGTGGGGTTGTTGGGGTTGTCTTGTGTGGGGCCAGGAGTCGGACTTTGATGATTCTGGTGGTTCCTTTCCAGCTCAGGACATTGTGTGATTCTCTGACCCTGCAGCCACTCTCAAGTGTCACCGTGCAGAGAGGTGGGACCGTCTCCAGTCAGTGTCTGTTGCTGGATTTTGGAGGGGCCGGAATCAATCCCAGATCACTGGGAAAGTAGTGGAATTTATTTCTCCACCGTTCAGGACTCAGCATTACAGTGACACACCTGGTTTACTATCCAGGCAAGAGGTTTCAAGGATGCAGGACCTTTTTTGTCCTCCTTGTGTCAATCCCAATCAACCAAGTGTGCATGGGGGGAGAAAGTGAGTTTATCAGGAGTAGCTTTAAGGAAGAGCCCTAGGGGTGCTGGATTTGTGTGTGGGTAAGGGACCTCTCCCACAGAAGATTACTCCAAAGGAAAGAAAACCAGGATGGAGCTGACAGGAGATGAGAAATGTAAAATGGTGTGAGGAAGCCAAGGCTGTGCTTGTACAAAGAGCCAATATTGATACAGATGACAAGGCAGCACGCTGGAGATAAAGGCAGGGCTGAGACTGACAGCCGTGGGAAGAAGGAAATAAAAGAGATTCTTTATTATATTGCCTGGCTTTTCCTGCCTGTGACTTAAGAGCCTGGATCTGAATTAAATACCAAGGGAATGGGAGCTGCGTGGGGGGAAGAATCGGATCAGTCTGAACTACCACTGTGCAGAAACAATGAGCAAAGGATCTGAAACAAGGGAATTTCCCCCCTCCCTGCTCTTTCAAATGCATTTAATAGAATTTTCCTTTGTGCTTCTGCCTGGTGTAATGTCACCTTGAGCCTCTTTTGGTGCTGTTTCCCATCACCTTGTTCCCAGGCTGGCTTGTGGTTCTGGGTTTGGTTTATAGTGGGTTTCACACTGGCAGAGGAATTGGAGTACAGTGGTGTGTGCTGCTTGTGTGATGTTGATGATTGCAGGCCAGCCCGAGTGCTACTGTTAACAGTATGGCTGGGGACTCTGTTTGAAGTGTTAATTAGCAGCAATTAATAAGAAGCGAAAAATTAATACCCTGTGTCAGCTTTCTTTGCTAGTTAGTTATATCAACACTAAAGCTCAGAGCTATTTTGAAGCTGGTGTTTGCATAAGAGTTGGTCTTGTTGTCACATGGTGTTGGGAAAATACTGAAGTGCTCTCCTACCATAACTGGTAAACCTATTATTCCCAAAATAAGCCAAGTAATGGCCTCTAATAGATCCAGTTTCCTTGGGATGTGGATGCTCTTGACATGATGTTTCAAAACTGGTAAGTTGTCCATAGCTTAAGAAAAAAAAAAAAAAAATTAAAATCGAGTTTAAAAACCCAAAAATGTTGATGATGTTGCTGAATGTGTCTCAGAGATTCTGTATTTCCCCCTTTTGATTGAAGTGGGCTCAACCCCAGTCCCAGCTGGGTCCAAGTTGTGTTGCAGGCACCTTGAGCAGGTTCTTGCTGATTTGCCCATCCACTTTCTATTTCTGATGGGAAATTCCATGATCCAGGGGTTTGAGTCCCTCTCATGGGTCTGGTGGCAGATTTGGGACTTGGCTGTGTAAAAAAAGAGCAAATACTGTTGTTATCTGGTTGGGCACCTGCAGCTTTTAATCAGCTCCTAACTTTGTTTTATCATCATCATAGAGGCATCACAAGATTTAACTACAATACCAAGAGGATTATGTTTCTTCATGGTGTTTATATTGTTACCCCTGAGCTCTCTTTAAGGTGATGGATTTGTTGTGTTTAAGTTGATCTCTCTGTTCCTCTCCACTCTTTGAATTTTTTTGGTAGATCCGAGTTATCTTCCATTCTTGTCTGGTCCCTGGCAAAAACTGAAACAGCCACATCCCCCCAAGGTTTAGCTTTACCTGGCATCTCCCCTCCTCTCACATTTAACAAGCCTGATGTAAAGTCCTGATATTTAGCTAATTTATTATTAATGGTATTTATGGAAGTGTTCTCTACCAAAGGAGAAGTGGGATTTTTTTTGTCTTTCAGTAAACTGATTGCTTCTCGTTTCATGGTTAATTGAAACTTAATATACACTGGAGATGAGTGATGTGTGTGTTCTGAGGTTAGCTGCACTCAGAATACTCCAAGTCCATAATACACTTAATTCATTAGCAAGTTTCATGTCAACATGAAACATAAAGATGAAGTGCTGTAGTAAAATACTTTCCTTTTTTCTTTTCTTTTATTAGCAGATTCCTTTGGGGTGGGGAACAGAAATTTCTAGCTTTGCCTGAGCAGCCTTCAGTGGGAGTTTCAGTCCTACCATGGTCCAACTAATGGATACCAGACACTTGACATGCTCCTCATCTCTTTCAGTTCTGATATAACTGCTCACACACATCCATTTCTTCTTTTAAATTGCCACAGGAGCAGCCTTAAAATCTGGGAGTGAGAAATCCACGGCAGAACACTCTCCTCCTTTCTGTTTTATAACCATCATATCCAGTCTTCTAGAATATGCCTCCAGAGTAGTAAAAGTTGAAAAAATCCCATATATTTTTACAGTCTTATTACATCCTGCTTTGCCTGGCCTCTGGCAGTAAACTTCTTTCCTACTTTTAGTCACACATTTTACAGAGCATTTTGCACCGGTGCTGCCAGCACAGTCCTCTCTGGCATGCAGGATTTGGAGGCTCCTCTAATAAGCAGCACCAGTCCTCCCCATCAGATATTCTGGACACACACCTTCCCTACTGCCTGTCTCTGCTTTAGCATATCTTGTGTGGATAGCTGGTTCCCTCTGTGCCCATAACCCCAGCTCTTGGTTTCTCTTTTTCAGTCGTCCCTTTGACACCTTGTAATTCATCGGCATCTCGGAGTTCTACTGAAAAGCTCGCTTTGGAAAGCTTTTTTTAATCTACTCCTAAAGGTGCATCTCGGGGTATTGCTTGTCTGGTGGCTTAGTGTGGCTGGAAAAACAGTTCTTATTTAGTCTGGTGTCTGATGCAGGATCTGGTCAGCCTGCCTGCCCTTCCTCGTATCATTTTTCTTTTCTGCCTGTTTTTATTCCACTTTGAATTTATTGTGGTCACTCCTTCTAGAAGAAACTCCTCTGCTAACACAACCCAAATTAAAATCAGTTAGTATTTGCTGCCCTGCATGTTAAAACTGGTACATTTACCTTAGGTGAGTCCTCATTCAATAAACAGTTGCAGCCAGCACAGTTTCAGGAGGGTATCTGCATTTTGCACGCTCAGTTTTATTTTCTAGAGTTACTCCAGTCTCTCTCTTGAGTGTTTTTGCTTCAGTGTTTCCTCTGTTTCATTATCACAGATAATGAAAGTTATCTGTGATAGTGGAGTATCATAATAATATGGATAATGGATAACTTTGGAAGTTTGAATATTTATGGAGTGAGATACATCTCACACAGTGTTAGCCATCAAAAAGCTGAAAATCAAGGGCAGAAATGGCTGGAAGATGGTCCAGATATTTTTTCTTTTAGCATGGGTTGTGCTGCCTTGTGGGCTCATCCTTCTCTCTCTGTTGGTGGCATTGGGAGCTGGAGGGAACTTCGAGATGTGAAACCTCTGGATGCTGTTTATTACCTTATTATCTTCTCTGTTGTCATTATTTTTGCTGTTGCTCTTATGATATTGTTGCCATTAAGGTCCTTTGTTGTGGTTTTCATCCAACCCCAGCTCCGGGCTGGAGACAAGACCAGGATGGAAGGGTCACCCTCAGAGAGCATGGGATGTTTAGGCTGGGAAGGATGTCCCAGATCTTTCATTCCAGCTGTATCAAGATGGGATGACATGAAAGCCATCGGGAAAAGCTGGGGGAACGGGTCGTGTAGGGACAACAAATCCCTCATTGCTTTTTGTTTTGTTTTCCTTTTAGCTCGTCCTCGTTGCTGCAGGATGAATTAGGAAGGCCAAGCCTCTTCCCCTGAGCCATGGAGACGAGGGCATCCTTCATTGCCAGCATGAGAGAGACCCAGCAGCTGTCCCCAGAGCAGGATCCCAGCCCTGCCAATGGTGATGGGGAGCAGTTTGATTCAGGTGAGCTCCTCTCCACCCCCACAGCTCCTTGTCCCTGCTGCAGCTCCTCACAGGCAGAGCTGGGAGCCAGGGAAGCACTGGGAATGGTTGTACAGCTCCAAGGCCTTTTTTTTTTTTTTTGAGTCTTATGGATTGGACTGTGTCCTGTGATGGGAAATAGGAGCTTTTCTTCTTCTGGACTTCATCTGCAGTATGTATCAGCTATTCAAAATTCAAACAAACAGCCATGGAAAACCTTTCCCAAGGCATCATATTGTGTTCTCCCAGCTTCCCCACCATTTTTAATTCTGTTGAAGTTTAATGGTTAAGAGAGACAGAAGAAACATTCAGAAATTTACAGTATCTCTCCTTTGTTTTGACCTTCCCCCTCATTTCCTTCACTGTTTTGTGGAGTGTTTGAGGTGAGGGGGCTTCACAAACACTGAGGAGAGCTGGCCACATGTTGTCCTTGTGCTCACAACTGAGTTTGTAATGCTCTGGGATGGGCTCCTGAAGGTGTGAGGACTTGCTGTGCTGAACTTGGGTGTTCTATGGTAAATGCAGAAAAGTAGATGCTACCTTCTGGTGATTTTTGCTGGAGTCAAGTGCTTTAACTTCCCATATCCACCCTTAGCACGAGAAAAGTACATTATGGCTAGACCTAGCCTACTTTCTGAATCCAGGCTTCTCCCTCAGCATGTCAGAAATTTGACCACTCAGCCTTCAGTTTCCTCACTTCTTGCAGCGGCTCAGTGATTTTCCCGTTTCCTTGGCCACCAGATCCTTGGATTTCCAGAGTGGACACGTCTGGGCTGATCTAGTCACCACTGGATCTATTTTTATCTGTGGTAGAGAGCTGGGAACCTCCAAGATGAGGTTCAGTTGGCCAACCATAGACATTTCTTTGGGAATGAAAAGAACTGGCCTGCAATGCCTAAATTTCAATGGGTTTAAGGATTTTGGTGGCTCTCCCACGACTGTGCCAGAGGTTTGTGGTTGCTCAGGTGTGTGTGTGTGTGTGTGTGTGTCTCCCTCTCCCCACTCCTGTTTTGGGAGCATTTCAGTGCCCTGTTCACTCAAAAACTCATGTATGTGTATCTAGGTGCTACAAATAAGATGTCTAAGCAATTTGCCTTAAATACTTTTTCCTCCAGTGAAGCCTGGGAAAAAAAAAATAATAAAAAAAAAAATCTGTGTTTCTAGAGCCACAGGGTTTGGGTCTTTTATCCCTTTTCCATAGCTGAACATCCCAGGGGGCTGTTAACAGCTGGAACAGTTGCATTTTTATAGTGTCAATGCATGAACACTTTAAAGCCATCGAGAGACTGGCAGATAATGACTTGTTGATTTTATTTGCCATCCTGGGCTTGTTTATACATCACCGTATTGTAAACCAGCCAGCCTTGACTCTTTCATTAAGAAAAAGCTCTGGACCTAAGTACCAATAATTGGAAAGGGAGCTGGTATGTAAAATAGGTTTAATGCCAGATTTATCACCTCTCAGGGTGTCTTGTGCTCCTCAGCAGTTGGGTTTTTGTGATGGATGAGGAGATTTGTGTGCAGCCCTGTTGCATGTGTGGGTGATGTTGGGTCCTTTGGGCTGGTCTCATCCCTGTGCCACTCTGGGTTTGCTCTGGATGCCCCCCTGCCAGAATTCCAGCAGGGAACAAAGTCCATTAAAAAACCATTTTGAAAACATACAGTCCCTTTCAGAATTCGTTGTGGTGAAATGAAGCAAAATAAACCATTGATGCTGTGATAAATGAGTACTCTGACGTTATTTTTACAGACCTTGTAAAAGTAATTTCCTGATAAAGTCTGCAGATAAAACATGGTAGAGGAGCCAGGCTGGTGATGTGTCAGAGAGGAATGAGCTGACAGGGAGGGAAGGCTGCAGCTCTCACTCTGCCTCTCCTCCAGGCCTTGAAGCCTCATTATTTGGGTTTAGAAAGGAGAGATCTGGGTGGTATTGTGTTAAACAGGTGCTGTTACGAGTTTTTCTGGGCAGCATGTGAAAGAACTTGCCAGTGAGAGTCTCTGTGCTGCCCATGGCAGAGCAGGTCAGGGTTAATAAGGTTGTGAAGGACTTGAAGCATCCATAATTAGCATCTATTTATATTTGTTAAAAAGCTTTTTCTAAATTCTGGAGAAGACTCTGACCCCCCTGGAGACATTGCTCCTTGCAAGGGCTGGAGGTGATGCACTGAACTGACTGAAAACCTCTGCTCCTGCTGCTCTGTCAAGGGAATCTTTCCCATAAGACTGCTGGGGAAGGCTGGGGAAAAGGAGACACTGAAGGAGAGGCTTGCCTTGACTGACACAGGAGATCAGAGCAAAACCAGGAATAAAAACAGACTACACAGAGAGGATCCTGGGCTGAGGGAAAGGGCTCGTGCTCTGAGATGGAAGTGCCTGACCAGGAGAGAAGAGAGCCCAGGGCTGACCTGCAAGTCATAAAATCACGGAATTATTTAAGTTGGAAAAGACCTCTCGGAGCTTTGAGTCCAGCCATTCCCCCAGCACTGCCAAGGCCACGCTCTAAGCCATGTCTCCGTGTGCCACCTCTGCGTGTCTTTTAAATCCCCCCCAGGGATGGTGACTCCAGCACTGCCCTGGGCAGCCTGTTCCAAAGGTCCTGAGCTGGAGATGCCCTTGGGATCATTGGAACAGCCCATCCCAACCCCACAGACTCAGGTGGATGCAGGAGCAGGGAGCCATGGGGCAGAGGGGATGATGCACTTTGAGCTTTTCCTGTCAGGTGTTTCTCACTTTTGGTGGGGTGAGGATTGGTTGTGCTCAGGGTAAAACGTTGCTTAAGCAATTTCAAGCCTGGAATGGATAATCATATCTGCCCATCTACTGGTGGACTAACCTGCTTGGTTTTAGAGGCTCAGCCTTTGAAATCTCTGCACACAGCTCTTCTCTGTAACATTAACTCTGCAGGGTTGCAGGCATGAAGGCTGAAAAATAATCCCTGTTCATCTAAATTGCCTGCCTGCATGATGCAGAATTTTTCCACCAAGCTCCTACCTTGTGGTTGTGGCTTATCATTCAGTCAGGGTTGAACAAACCCCTCATTCTGGGTCAGATACCTCAAGTAGAGCCAGCTTCTGTGCCTGAAGGTTTTTGCAGTGATTGCAAAAATCAAAGCAAAGCCCATTCTTTATTCTGGCATGAATTTGTCTATATTTGGATTGTAATCATGGAATTGGGTTATTTCTTGCTGAGTTGAAGAGTCATCTGGTAGCTTCTTTATCACTGGAGTAAATGTTGATTTGCATCTCCATGTTTAAGAAGATGATTTGAGTTTAGGGCGAGGAGTCAGACTTGATGCAGCAGTGTGCAAGTGTTTAACAGTGTTGACAGCTCAGCTTTGAACTCCCAGACACATCTTTACCCTCCACCAGCTCTGTCTCAAAACCCCTCTTCTGATGCCCCTTTTCCCCCCCTCACCTACATGGGTCTGGTGCCACAGGCAGCAAATAAAAACTGTGTCTTCCCCTTTTAATAATGAGAGATTCCCTTTGCACAACATAATTTTCTCTGGTCCTGGAAACTGGAGACCTGTAGCAATAATTGCAATAAATTAACCCTGCCTTTTTCTTCATAAAACTGTCTGGGGAGGGTTCTTAATTCAGTTTGTCATGAGTCACTTTAATTACATCATGACCACACTGATGAATGTTTGGGCAGGTAAAGGGTCTCGCAGAGTTTGCCTGATAAATGCTTATTGCAAAGAGCTCATTGCTAGATTGTAAATATTTTTGCTCTGGGGATGAAACTGGGCTTGCGAGATTGCTTGGGAACAAAATGAAAACAATCAGATCTGGCTGATTTTCTGTAAGTGAGAGAAGATTTATTTTTAATTATTGCTGTGTGCGTTTCAGAGATGGTTTGGAGCCTTGGCTCTACCTTCAGTGTGGTAATAAAGGAAGAAAAGAAAGAGCGATCATGTCCAGCCCTTCGTGTGGGGAGGGATTGTGTGGGGCAGGGGTATGGGTGGGGGAGAGAGGATACAGAGCCCCAGATCTGAAGGGGAGCAGGGAGTAAGAAGGCAGTAGGGGTCTAGTGAGGTGTGCTTGGGGGTTTGGGGAAAGCAGCTGTAGCCTTGCGGGAAGAGGGAGGCGTGGGGGCTTTATCTGAGGTTTATGGATGCAGTGTTGCTGAGGAAGGAGAGGAAGGGTGGCAGGAGTGAAAATGGGTCTCACTCACCTCAGGGCTTGGGGTGTTGGCTCTACACACAGCTCAGCCAACAGAAGCATCTTCTGATTTATCACAGGGGCACTGCTGTAGTTAACAGTGCTGAGGGAGCCACTGTGAGGGCACAAGGACATGGCACCTCGGTGACAGTGGGCAGGCAGCCACCTCCCTCGCAGCCTGGGAGTCATCAAATGCAAAATAAGAGAGCACAAGTGCCTTTTGCAGTGTATGACGGTTTTGTGCCCCCACTGCCATGGAAGCAGAGTCATTTCTGGTCTCAGTGTTGGCTGCTAAAGCCCCAGAGTCTGCTGAAAGCATGGGAAGAGCTGGTCAAAACACAGATCCTTAAAGCAAGCTTTCTGTTTTCCCTTCTGTTGATGTTTATACTGGTTGCTATTCTCACCCTGAACTCTTTGACACAACTTTTGCCTTCTTTGGCTGTGTTTTAGGCTGCTTTTCTTTCTTTTTTTAATTTTTTTTTTCTTTTTGAACAGATGAAGGCTCCAGCATTGAGGACACAGACTTCAACTGGGACGAGTTCCTGGAGGAAACAGGAGCCAGTGCTGCTCCCCACACCTCCTTCAAACATGTACGTGCTTCCTCTGAGCCTTATGGATGCTGTACACATTCCCTCTGCTGGTTTTCAGGGGCTCCCTGGAGTGGAGTCTTATCATTTTGGGGAGAAGCTGTCCCTCCACACCTGACAGCCTGAGTGGGAATATCCCCTCAGCCAGTGTTAGATGACCTTAGTGTGTTTGCAGTCACAGATTGGACTTCTGTTGCTGTGCCACTCCCTTATCCTCTGCCTTTGCATTAGACTTTCCATTGTTGAGGGCTTGTATTGCTCTCTTTTTGCTTATAATGCGCTCATTTTTTTTTCTCTTCACCTATTTTCCCCTCTACATTCATTGTTGTCCATGCTGACCTATAGAAATAAATCCCCCAGGAGTGTTTTCCTTCCCCAAAGCTCCTTTTAAAGCCTGATTTACTGACTGGCAGAGTCACTCAGCACTACAGTTCAGTGTGGCTCACAGGGAACCATCTGAGATGCTGTCTCAGAAGTATGGGAAGCAGGGGCTTGGGCAGGTGGTGCATTTCCTGGCTGAACATAGAGCATACAGCCAGCTGTGATAGGGACAGATGTGTGCTCTGCTCTGTGTTAGCACAAGTAGCATTTGAAGGCACCTCTGGAGATCACCTGGTCAAACCACCTTTGTCTCCAGGTAATTCTGTGGCTTGTTTTGTACGGCTAAAGGAGCTGCAGGGATGAAAAATTCATCTAGATCTGAAAAACCAGTACAGTCCTCCATTCCCTATTTTGTTTCATTTTAGCCCAAAGTATTGCAGGGGGAAGGACCATAATTCTCTATACTGGAGATTGGCAGGGCAATGCTTATTGTGAAGTTTGTTCTTGATCCAGCAGCTGTTTGGAGAGAGCATCTTGTCCCAGATTTCTGCTCCAGGCTCAAAGTAGAAAGTTTTGTGCTTCATGAAGCCATTAAGGATGTCTTCAGTTGTGTGGAGATGCCCAGCTGATCCTGCTGATCCTGCTGACTGCAGTGTCTCACAGCACCTCAGTCCTGGAAATGTCAGTGTGGGACAGATTGGTGCTGGGGACAGTCCTTGGTGACTGCTTCACAATCTGGAACTTGATCCTCAAAATCTGGCCAAAAACCTGAAAGCTGTCAGAGAAGATTGTGTTATCTGTCTGATTCTACTCTTGGTGTGATTTCCAGTCACAAGTCTCTTGGCTTCCAGAGTACCTCGTTGGTGTTGTGGTGAGCACAGGGGGAAAACCAACAAATGAATCACTCTCTGCAGGCATCAGGCTCAGGTGCTTTGAGCTGCAGCTGCCAGTCTGTACTGGGAGGAGGCCAGGACATCCAATTTGTACTGGGACATTGCCAGTCTGTACCCTGGGTTATTTATGAGGGCTCTGAGCATGGCTGAGATCCTTTCTTAGCACTAATTAAAGCAGTGCATGTCACGGACCACCTTCAGTGTCAGACCATCTCCAAAGGTCCCTCTCAATTGTTCTGTGGCTCTGGGCATTGATTGTGCTGGAAGTGCCCACACAAGGAAAGGCACATAGAGTGCAAGTGATGAATGGGTTTGGCTGGGCAGCCCTGGGGTCAGAAGCTGGAGTTGAATGAGTGAAGGATTACTGCTGATGGGCCAGAGGAATGTTTTCTCAGCAGCTTGGCATCCCGCTGTCTATGAAATCCTCAGCTGACCAAGTAGACTATGTTATATTTATCTTTGCAAGTAAAAGAGTAATTTTAAACTGCCATCTCAACTGGAACTCAATCAGACAGGCTTACCTAGGTTTATAATCCCTCTGGATTCAGTAGCTGATAAGGTTCTCAGAAACCTGTAACAACATGTCCTTAAACATCTCCTAAGGAGTGACAGGTTAGATTTTGGATGGTTTTGTGAAGACAAGGCTGGCACCTGACCAGTGCACTGGCATCCACCTCTTTATCAACAACAGCCAGAAGCATCCCCCTGGTCCTTGGAACACAGGTTGTCCTACAGCAGGCCCTGGTGTTCATTAGCAGTGTCCCAAAAGAGATGCACTAGCATCTCCAATGTCCTAAGGCAAGTTACAGGTGGCCTGTCACTGCCGAGATAAATGGAAGTGATATCTCCATCAGATGGCAGGACAGTGACCCAGAAAATTTACTTCTTTCAGCGACAGGTCATACCTCATTTTCCAGGGTGCTGGGAGGGGGAGTTGGTTGAGGGTTGAGCTGTTGAGGATGAGTGCAGTGGAAATTCTCTCCCTTAGTCTGCCTAGTACAACATTCAGCCCTCGATGCTTGTCAAGCCTCTAGAGGTGCTTCAGCGTTGTTATGTGACTATTTATTGTAGTTGGGCTTAATTCCTAGAGGTGCTTCCTACCTGCCTTTCTGTGTCCTTTGATTTACCTGGTGGAGCCATGCAGTGGGAAATGAAACTTCATTTGAGCTATGCTGACTGTACCTGAGACATTTAGGGATTGAAGATGAGAGCCAGTTCTCTCTTGGATGTAGTACAGCTGAAGGTACCACTCCTGCACTTTGGAACCCTGCATGATGGGACATGAGCCAGTGAAGCAGGAATGGAGCTGCCCAGACAGATGGAGAAGGAGGTGGTTGGATTAAGAAGCGCAGTCAGCTCATGTCCTATCCCAGGGTGTGGCGTTTCACCACCCAAAGCCTGCAGTGCAGACCTTTTTCACCCAATTACAGAAAACCACCCAAATCCATGAAGAAGAAGGAAGAAGAAGATGAAGAAGGAGGACAAAGACAACACCCCAAATCCTCCATCTTGGCTCATCTGTATTACTATACACTAAAACCCCAAGTTCTAAGTTTCTAGGACTCCAACACCAGGGCTGCTCTTCAAGGGCAGCATTTCCAGAGGAGGTGAGCGCGGGGTTTCCCAGCAAAGCACAAAAAGTAACACCATGCCTTTCTCATTTCGCAAGGTTGAAATCAGCCTCCAAAGCAGTTTCCAGCCAGGGATGAAGCTGGAAGTGGCCAACAAGAGCAACCCAGACACGTATTGGGTGGCTACAATCATCACCACCTGCGGGCAGCTCCTGCTGCTGCGTTACTGCGGCTACGGGGACGACCGCAGGGCAGACTTCTGGTGTGACGTGATGACAGCAGACCTGCACCCCGTGGGCTGGTGCACACAGAACAACAAGGTCCTGATGCCTCCTGATGGTGAGTTCTGCCCGGTTTGTTGGGACTGTGATCTGGTGTCGGGCTGTGGGTTCACCTCCAGATTCGTGGTTGGTTTGGGATGGGCGCTCCAGGTCCTCAGCTGGTGTTGGGTGATGTGGGCAGGGTCGTGTCCCCACAGGATTCAGTGTGCCCATGGTGGGCAGGGTCGTGTCCCCACAGGATTCAGTGTGCCCATGGTGGGCAGGGTCATGTCCCCACAGGATTCACTTTGCCCATGGTGGGCAGGGTCGTCGTGTCCCCACAAGATTCAATTTGGCATCAGCCTCCAGCCAAAGGGTTTTTGCCCTACTCGGTAACAACAGGAGGCACTGCCATAGGGAGTTGTCTTCTTACTGCTGAGCTGTAATGCTGTGATTTTCACTTTGGGGTGAAAACTGTCCTTGTGTCCCTGTGTCTTGTGTAAAGCAGGGGTGAAATTCAAGAGTGAGAACAAACTAAAATAAGCAAGATCGGTTTGGGTGTAACCAAAATCAGAAGCTGACTTTGCACTCAAAAGCGTTTTGCCCTGAAAGTTTTAAACCTTCCACCACCACACGCTGGCGGCTTTTAATTCCAGTGGCAGATCCACGTGATTAAAGAGAGCAGAATTTGGTCATTATTGGTTAGGTCATGTCCTGATTGGGAGCTATTGGGTGCACAAAAGCTGAATGGAAGTGTTGTAGGTTTCTGAGTCGGCCACGTGGAGCAGTTTGTTAATAATACAATTTGATCCCCAGTGTATAAGAATATAAATATGTGTATATAAAGGGTATGTGCATCAAGAGAGCAGCTGTGGTGTATCCTTGCCTACTACATTGCTCCAAGCAGAGGCATATTGTCAGTGTTGCTCCTAAGTATTCCTGCCATCTATCCCATTTATTCTGGATCAAGGGAAGAAGAGATGAGTATTCAGCCTCCAGGTCATGCATACATTTAAGGAAAGTCTCATTTAAGGGTTCTGCTGCTGAAGTTACTCGTTGCCTTTCTGCTGTGTGTGGCCACTGAAAACAGTGCATGTGCCAGTTGTGTGCCACGTGGGAATTCTCCTGGAGAAAGTGTTCCCTGACTTCCCCCTGAAGTGAGCTGTAGACACAGTCTTTGAATCAAAGCTGACATTCCTGCCTTGCAAATGCTCAGCTGTGAGCTAAACTTACCTTTTTGTACTGGTCTGTGTGTTTTGAATAAACACAAGATTGATTGCTTTAAAAAAAAAAAAAAAAAAGAAAAACAAAAGTCTTGAAGTTAAATACAGCTGAGAAATCTCTTGGCTTAGTACCAGTAAATCAAACTGATGTGAGAGGGGTGAGGTATTTTATTTTATTGGCCTCTTAAACTACATTTTATTATGTGGATTACAATCAGTGTTACCAGAAAGGTGTAGAGTGCTACAGACTAAATCTCAAATGTGAGAGTCAGGGGGGTAAGAGAACTTACTGAATGTCATAATAGAAAACAACAATTCCCTTATAACCTGAGGCAACTGCTTTTCATGGATCTGTTGGAATTTGCCCTTTGGGTCGTGGCCACTCTGTGTGAATTGCCTTGCATGAGTGACTGCAAGTGTGCAGTGTGCCCTGCATCCCTTCTCTGGTGGGTGATGTAGCTGTACACCAGGGTGTTGGATGTGGGCAACTGCCCTGTTAGTTTGGGGTGGGTTTTTTTTTGTTTGCTTATTTTCCCCCTCCCGCTCCCATTTTCAGTGAATAAACTTTGTCGAATATGTCACAGTATAATTTTCAAAAAGAATAAATTAAATGCATGGGTGGTTATTTCAAAAGAGATTTCAGCATTTTAGAGCTTGGCTCATATTTTGGAATGAGGTCTAAAATTCCCAAGAGGAACTGAGACTTCAGGACTTACAGAATCATAGGACCTGTGCTTTGATAAAAGGGAAACTGCTGTTCTCAG
Organism: Brachypodius melanocephalos; assembly: GCA_013398615.1. Classification (NCBI taxonomy): domain Eukaryota; kingdom Metazoa; phylum Chordata; class Aves; order Passeriformes; family Pycnonotidae; genus Brachypodius; species Brachypodius melanocephalos. The sequence goes on from VZSR01001299.1 coordinate 15,176,896, forward strand.
TGAGCTCTGGAGTTTTTTTTTAAACCTCTTTAGCACTGCACATTATTTTGTTGTCAAACCTTTGAGAGAAACAAAAACCAGCTTTAAATGGCATGGACCCAGTTCTGAAGGCACCAGTTCTGCACATCTTGATTACAGTGAGTGTATCTGTTGGCTAGACCATGCAAACAGCGTGGCTGGGGCTGGTTGTCTGTCATTAGGCTGAGATTTTAATCAGGAGCTGAAGGCTTTGGTTAAAAAAGCAGAGTTGCCAAAATGGACTTGTTTAACAGCCACAATGACAGCACTGGGACAATGCTTTGTTTCTGCTTCGAGTCAGGTTGGACTGATGGGTGCTCGTCTTGTAAATGTGATGCCAGACAAGAATGGCAGAGTGATGGGACAAAGAATTTCATTAGATGGGAGAGAGATGCAGCAGAATGGGCTGGTTCAGTTCAGCAGATCGATAGAACTTGATTTAAAGTCCAGCACACACAGAGCTTTTAAGAGGCAGCTGCCAAATAATTGTAGTTTATGATCCACGTCGAAGGAAGCTGATTAATTTACAGACTGCTGCACTGTTATTTATGGGGTGACTTCAGTTGCATCATGGTGCCTGTGGCCTGTGAGTAAAATGTCAAGTCATGTTCTGTCCTCCTGTGACATGATGGTGCAGTCACCAGATCAGGAATACCTGAGGTGGCAATAAAATGTCTTGGTTTATGGCAGGATGGTGAGAGTGCACATGTGCCTGTGAGCTTCACGCTCCAGCCCCCTCCTCCACAGGAAATCAAAGGAGTAAAATTGTAGTTACTTCAAGCTTTGCCATTAATTATATTTTTCTCATTACAAATCGGTGAGTAATTTGAATTGCAAACTCAACTATCCTGGCAGAATAGATCTGTTTACCATTCAAAGCAAAATGAAAATTATTTAAATTAGTTAATATAGAACTCATTTGAATGAATTGGATGTTTATTCATGAACTAGCTGAGGCAAGTGTGAAGCTGTCCTTATGGTCTGTAGCTTTGGCACTGATCAGCTCTAATGTCACGTCCTGGGACAGAGATTTCTTCTTTATTGCATATTAACTGTGGTGTAAGCAGTGGGTAACTACTGCCTGATGTAGCTGAGTGTGAAATTTTCACCCTTCCTGACGAGGCCCTTCAGCAATTGTAATTCATATGAGGAAGGACAACCTGCTTCAGAGTTCACTGGCAGTGACAGGGCTGTGATGGTGCGGGAGGCTTTGTTCCCTGCATTATAAGGGTGGGATGTAAGGTAGATTTTCCGTCAGTTAGTATATTCCCTGTTATATCAGCCTGCATGGAAACAGGGATAGCATTTATCCCCTCCTGTGCCTTACCCAAGCACTCTCTTCCTCCTCAAAGTGCAGTTGTTGGTCGCCCATCCTTCATCCCTTGGGCTGCTTTACCCACTGAGCATTAAAAATTGAAGCCTAACTAAACTTTCCCGAGTATTGAAAGGAGAAGAGGTGTCCTTTAGCCTGTTCATTTCCATGTGCTGCTTTCCTCTGCTGCTGACAGTTGAGTTCATGGGCGCATCCACCATCGGGCGCAGGAGCGCCGTGGAGAACCTGACAAGTGTAGCAGCTAAATTATGCATTGTGAAAGAGCAGGGCCGTCCTGTGATTGACACCGGGGGCTTTTTGTACAGATTGCGGATTTACAGCTGAGCCCACAGAGCCCAGCCTCTCCTGGCACTGCTCTGATGCATCCTGGAGTGAGCTGAAGGCGCCGGATGACGGGATTGTTTCTGTACGTTTGTAATTGCAGCAGTGGTTCTGCTTTAATGTTACTGACAGATGGAAATTCAAACAGGGCATTTCTGAGTGCAGAGCTGTGAGCTGGAGTCTGCTTGCTGTGCTGACCAGGAGGGTGGAGGTGGAAAGAAGCACAGCAGGGAGAGAGCCAGGTCTATATTTTGATTTTGTGGTGGACTGGTGAAACCTCTGAGCACTGGCTGTACCCGGGCTTGGTGGCCAAGATGATCAATCACACTGGATTTTACTTCACTGTTGCATCAATACAAGCAGGATTAAAGTTCAGAAGTCTGATCCTGGGGTGAAATAACCTTCTCTTTCATGGTGCTGAGCTTTATAAAGTTTAATCATCAAATCTACCATTAAGAGGTGTGGACTTAAAACATTTTGCCTTTCTGTGAAGGCAAACACCATCATTTGGTCACTGTTTGAGACAGGTTTTCATGTTTCTCATGACTCCTATCCCAGATGTAGACCAAAGGAGGGAAATTTCACTGTGATTCCAAGTGCTGAGTCAGATTCTGGCAGGATATGGTTGAAAAGGGAGATAAAACTTGTGTCACAGCATATTGGGTTGCCTTCAAATGACAATTTACTGCTATTTTTGTTTGTTTGGTTTTACATATTATCATGTTAATCTATCACAGAGCAAAATCCTGCTTTTTGAGGTCACTGGTATAAAGGAGGAGAGAAATGGATCTGCTTGGCCTTGTCAAAATTTACAGTGTGGTGATTCTGAATGGATTCTGAATGGCCAGAAGATGGTCTGCTGTATTGCAGGTGTGGATTTGGTGTCACTCCAAGGCATACAGAAGGCTTTTTTTGGGATCACAGCTCAGGGTGGTGGTGATGCGGCTCATACCCTTGGCTTTGAGCATCATTGTTAGAGCTCCCTTGCTGAATGCAAAACTTGTCCAGAGATTCTTAAAAGATGGACACAGAGATCAGAGAAGATGTTTCTGACAGTGGATGAGGGTGTTCAGAGATTCCCTTTTCAGAAAATACAGTCATAGATACTGGTTTTTCTTTTGTCGTTGTTGTTGTTGTTTTGTTTTTTTTTTTTTTTTTAAATGAAGGCATGTTTCCCCCGGTGATCTTATCGCAGAGGAAATAAAAATTAAACTATGCCTGTAGGTCTGTGATTACAGCACAGGTAGAGGGATCAGATGGGCAGGGGGGGCTTCTCCTTTTGCTTTTTTCCTAGTATGGAGAGCAGATCTGGCCCCAGTTTAGCTCTTTCACCTGAAATATTACTTCCTAAGAGCTTGAGGCTGGAGAAAATAAGTAGGCATTCACTGAGCTTATGCTGTTTTACATCAGCTGAGAATTGGGCCCTCGAGCCAAGTAAAATGAAACTCGGAAATCTTCTTTGGCAGGTTGCACTGTCAAAGCCTGTGGATGTTTCTAAAGCAGTGTATATAGGGCTGTTTTTCAAAATCTCTGCCCGATCTTTATCCTATTATTCCGTCAAAACTGAGTTTAGATAACCTAATGTAAATAGATGGCAGGAATTCTTTATTTCACATGCTGCAAATGACTCTTAGTACAGTGTTTTATGTGTGCTTTTCAAGTCGACTTTAGCAGAGTATTAATTATGCAGGGATGACGTTAGCATAAATAACTAGTCAGCAAATAAATGTCAATTAAATATTCTATTAGCATAGTAGGCAGCTTTATGCATTGGCATAGAACATTTAGCAGATTATACTTAACAAGCATATAAAAAAAGAGCTTTTTTTCCCTTAGCTCTCCTGATGACGGCAAAGGGGAGTAGAGGAGGTAAAAATGCTGGCTTTGGCTTAAATTTGGTGTAGTAGGAATGAAGTCAGTTGACTCTGGTCTAACTTGGGAGTTTCCAGGAGTTGGAATTCACTGGAGCATGTCACGGCTTGGCATTTCCCCCCAGCCCCTCGTAGCCCCTTGCAGACTTGCTCCTGAGAAAAACACATTTTCATTACAGCACCCTCAGTAGCTTTTCCTTCTCTTCCTTGGTGTGACTCAGATCCTTCAGCCTGGGATGTGAAAATTCAGGAGCTTGTGTGGCATCAAGGATAATGTTGTCTTGACAGGGAAAATGGTCTTTTCACTTTTGTGTGAAGCTGCAAATCTCCTGCATGTGCTGCTGGCTTTAGTTACTTTCAAAAGTCTTAGTATTGCCAAGTGAGGCCCTTTTGGGGTAAACTGAGCATAACAGGCCCCCATGTGTCTTTTGGGAATGTAATTAATTAATAGTTGAGCTACTGTGTTAAATGTGGCGTAGCTTGGCCAGTGGGTCAGGCTTTGCAAGAAGTTTGAGTGGTAGACTTCATCAAATGCAGAGGGTTTTGATCATCCTCAGGACTGCTGGGCTTGAGCTCAACATCTTCTGTTTTGATTTTCCTTTCAGTGTAATTTTTCAGGTCCAGAGGCATAAGTGCAGAGAGCCTTGCAGGGATGAGATGCTGGCAGGTTTATTAGTTGGATTGGGGGGGTAAATGATATATCCTGATGTTTCAGTTGTGAAACTCTGACAAAAACAAACAAGCAAACAAAAAACAACAAAAAAACCCACCCCACTTTAGGGGTGGAAAATGCGAGGTGTGCACTGCTGTGGTTCTGTCTGGGATTGCTGTGTGTGATGGAGAAAATCGAGGGGAAAAAACAATGTTTAGTTAAACACAGGTCTTTTTGTTTAAAGGTTTTTTTGGGAGTAGAAGTGGTTTGTAGGAATGTACATGAGACTGCCAGCCTTGGCTCTGCAGGGACCCTGTGGCTCAGGTAAATGCCCTTGGGACACTCAGCTCTCTGCTGAGGGGAGAGTTTTCCCTGAGGCCAGGTCTCATCAACTGGGGTCACTCTTGGTGCTTCTCTTGAGTATCTGGTGCAACTGGCTTAGAAAAGTTCCTTCCTCCCCTTCACGGAACCATAAATTCAAACCCTCCGCTTTGTACTCACCGATATTCTCTCCTTTGGGAAAAAGTCAGCGTTTTTACACTCAAAAACATCAGGATGGCTGTCTTTGGGTTGAAACACTCAAAAAACTGTCTTGAGTTGCACCCCAGAAGTGGATGCTGGTCCCTCCTTGCCCTTTTGCCTGGATTAGACTTTATCTCAGGAGATTTTGGCCTCTCCTTGTGTATTCATCTTGAGAATCTTCTCCCCAGTGCCCCACGAGGTGCCCTTGTGCATCTGAACCCAGCCCTTGCTGAGGATCAGGCATTTGAAGAACTGAAACCGTGCAAGATTGTTTGGTTTTCCAGTGAAAAAAAGCAAGCCCAGAGCTCGCACATGAAGCAGGCTCTGTTTATTAAAAGCAAGAAGAGAAACAGACTTTTATCAAAAGCTAATTTTCCAGTAAGAAGCCGTTTCAGCAGAAACATGCCCAGCAAGCCTAGTTTCCAGGGACAACGACATCTGCTTATACTGTATTTATATTTATTTATGCTCACAAACAAATGGAGGAAGGGAAAGAGGAGCCTGAGCAGACAGCCTGTGGTCCATCCAGCGAGACAGGGATGTGTGCAGTGGCTGTGGGCACCAAAACTGCTCAGGACCCTGCAGTGCACCTCAAATGCCAGTTCAGCATCTGTATTTGGGTGCTTTTGTATCAAAGAAACCAAGAATGGTTTGGGTTGGAAGGGATCTTACTGGTCATCTCATTCATGGGCAGGGACACCTTCCACAGAGCAGAGTATTACTAAGGATAATTTGGAAAAATCAGATTTGGTCTACACTTACATTACAGGGTTGATAGTTTCACTGATGCAGTTGACCCCTAATGCAAATCCTGGATTTTTTTGCAGATTTCTGGGTGGAAAATACTTTTCATCCATAACTACAGCCTGTCTTCATTCCTATACTGGGCTGAGCCATGCAGTCAGCAAACCTTGTAAAAAAAAAATTACTTATTTTACAGCTAACACTGAGGATAGTGCAGCACTGTTTACTCTGGTGTGTTATTAACCCAGCTCGGAGCATGGGTTTAATCTGGAGGTTGGCTGGCAGCCAAGGAAGGGTTCAAGAAATGGTTCTCCAGTGGATGAGGTTTGAAAGCCAGTGACTCAGACATGGCCATACTGAAATGAATCCACTCCCTGCCTGCTTTTCCCTCGCTTGGGTGGACTCTCTGTTCTGACTTTTATCTCCACGTGCTGCTGCCTTCCTCCACAGAGGAGTGATGCTGCCATTCCCACAGCAGCTGGATGGTTTGCAGCATTGTAAAGGGTTCATTTTGGGTGGTGCAGGGAAGGCTGAACAATGAATCCTGTTTTGATTAAAGAAGCAGCACCTTGTGTACAAGCAACAGCAGAGCTGAGGATCAGGGATATTGCAATGAAAACTGAAAGCCTAATCCTTTTATAAACAGTCTGGAGGTGGGGGGAGAAAGAAAAGCAGTGATTTTCGGGGATTTTGACAAGTTATAAATATATCCTGAGTGAAACCAATAGTGTGGAGCTTTATGAAAGATTTAATGAATGAATATTTCATGCCCACATGGTGCTTCTTCTGTAAAGTGTGCTGTTGGTAAAAAGCAATAAACAAAGAACCTCCTTCAGGATTTGTTTGAGCTTTTAAATTAAACTAATTTAATCAACTTTTTCAGTCAAGCTTGGTATTAGTTTGTTTCTGTACACAGGACTGTACTCGGTTCTGTTTGTTTTCTCCTGATACCTGTTCCGCTGTTTGGAAGATGCTGGAATATCTGAGAATGATTCATTTCACCCTGCCCTTATGGTGCATCTGGGTTTTCAAGGCAGAGAGCACACTCCTGACTTTTTCCATTTTCCTAAAGCCTGAGGAGCCATCCATCCTCTACCATCACAGCTGGAGGTGTTACAGGACCCCAGCTGAGGTCATTATCCAGCAGGAAAATCACTTGAGCATGCTGGTCATTTCGGATTGTAAGCAAGTACGGGTTTTTTGGGGTTTTGGAAGCCTTCAGCACCCAGTTTTTTGCTGTTTGAGGAACTAGAGCTATCCCAAAGCACTCTGGAGTCTGGCCCCATATGGCCAGTGAGGTTTGGACACTTCTGCCCTGGATATCACAGATTTATGCAGGGAGATGGAAATTCTCTTCAAGCTCAGGCTCCTGGCAAGGCTG